>JAQFVV010012423.1:7687343-8042582 GCA_028023455.1 Epiperipatus broadwayi
TTGTTCTTATTTCTTACTTACAATGAAAATTGATTCTCATAAAATGCAGAAGATGCATTATCAAAATGATATTCAATTATTACCTGTAAGTTTATGGTTTCTTTTCCAGTAGAAAGCAACCACTTACAACAAATGTGATATTTTGAGATTGACCACAGTAGTGCATATGGCTGCAATGTGAAATACAAAATTAAAATTTCATTTTTAGACAAATTTACAATTTTTTTATTATCAGTAAGTTTTTTGCAGATAATAGATACAATGGATTTTTGAGATACAGGATGGGGCAGTCTCAATTGTGTACACATACCTACACATAAATAGGAATTTGAACTTAGGATTTTTCAGTCTATATTCCTCCTCCACTCCATCTCAAACAACCAACACACATAACCGTGTACATGTGGAAAAGAGAGATGATCCCCAGTATGTGTATTTTTTTGCAAAACTAGCACACATCAGTTGGATCAGATCATAATCTCCCACACAAATAAAACAATCAATACTTGACTTATATTAAGATAGCAATTCCTTAAACTTTAATGGACAGTATCAGTCTTCTCACACTCCCAACTGTTTAACCATCCATTTCACTGAAAAACCAACAATGGAATGCTCAAAGTCCTTGGTGGATTTGATATTATAGTCAGACCCATGAAGATATTACATCAATCTAACCCCTCATATTATTGGACCATTACATATCCATATATTAATAGGAGAGAAATGGGTAAACTTATAGATATTACCTATTTCAAAGGCAATATGCAATTAGCCTATTCATTCAGTGTACTGTATGTTTCTTATATAAAGTAAATACAGAAATCTGAACTTAGGATTTATTTCAAATCCCTCTATTATAAAAAAAAAGTTCAGTACACTGAATGAATAGGCTAATTACATATATACTCATACACATTTTGTAATAAGTGTGAAATATTTTGAATCATATCTAAACTGTATTTAACGCTGTTAAATATTATATGAACAATATTTCAATAAATAATCATTAATTGTTGTTTTATATAATTTACAATAATTTTTGATACTACTATTTTCTTGGATTCACTGTTTTCTTTTCTGCAGTGCCTTAAAAATGATGGATAAGAGTTCACTATAATTAAAAATTTCTCTAGTTAATTATCAAATAAAAAATTAAGTTTATTAGTCACAATAGAAAGAATTTATTTAGAACATGTCTATAAACATGAAACACCCATAAATTCTTTCAATTATATCTGGGAAAGTAGAAATCTACTGAGATCCCAACTGAATTTTGCATTTTGTTTTTAAAACAATGGTGGAAACATGTTTTTTTTTTTTCAAAATTGTAAATCATAAATACTTTTTAAGAAATCCAATTTCCAAAATTTTGGATATGTGATCTCAAAATCTTAATTTTTTTTAAAGAGATTACACACACATGCAAAACAAACTTTATTAAAAACTGAACAAAATGATTTTTGTTGTTCTCCCCCCCCCCCCTAGATTGCACTTAACTCATGAAAATTTTACTTTTATATTGATATACCCATCAAAAAATCCCTTAAATCAAAATGATTTCAAATACTGTATAATTGCACAATTTTATATACATAATTCTTAAAGCATCAAATTTGTTCAAAGTTCATCAATATTAAAAACAAAAAAAATATCACAATTTTTGGTAAAATTTTGAAACTAATCACATTATATGATAGTAAATTTTGACTGACCATAATAATTTTGAATTTGATACTTTATACAAAAATATATTTACTAACTTAGAAAAAGCTACCAAATCTGTGGCAAAAGCTTCACATTGGCAAAATGTCGCTTCTCCCACTGCAGCAATGAATTGTTTAGATACTTTAACATTTGTATCTTTCACTTTTTCTTCACAAATTCTTCCCACAGTAAAATGTACAGCAGCTTTTAATCTCTGAAAAATATATATATTTACTTGATTAAAATCTTTAAAAACATCAATAACAATAAATGAAAATTCAGATAAGTTTTTGATCAAAAAGAAACAAAAATGAAAACTAATTATCTAATTTAATATATTCATATAACAATGTGCAAAAGTTTACAAAAAAAATTAACCTCTATAGCAATGCAATTTTTATCTAAAATATAACTTTTGATTATTACATCTAAAAAAAAAAAAACAACTGAATATATGAAATAAACTGAAGATTAATAATTATTTGTAGAAACAAAGAATAAGTCGCTTTTTATTTGTTCTTACAAACTTTGACAAAGGACCTGTCAGTCCACAATTGTGACATTTTTTTTTCTATATTTGCTTATTTTCTTTATGAGTCGTTTATTTCCACGGCAGTAACACATAAAGACATCCTTTTTCATATTTTCATTTAGCCATGTGTACTTTCCATAACTTTTTCACCAATGTGGTTGCTTTAAGAACACCTATATTTTTCAATTCTATTGAATGTTCCAGAACAGCTTTGAACGCTTTCTATAGTAGCAATATAAGTTAGTGTCGAATTAATAATATTTGTCTAAGTTTTTGTCTTCACATGTACCATAATAGCTGGTCTAATAGCATATCTTCTAGCTGGTATATAAACTTGCATTCCTTCATTAATTCTCACAGTATAATATACTCTTGTATGCTTTCCTTTGATGACTGCATTCTATTTCAGAAGTGAAGTTATGCTATATAATTCAAAGTTTAACACAGAGGCAAAACTTTCCATACAGTAGCACTACTCAGTGCAAGTCAGAGTAATAAATTACGGACACTTTTCAAAATTGGCGGGTAATTTCAAACTATTTTGTCACAATAAAAAAAAAAAAAGGTACTGCCTTTTTAAACACTCTACTATAATAATTATGTATAAATAAACAACATTTTTTTAAAAACCACAAACATACTTTAATGTAATCATCATCTTGACTTAGACTACTCGTTGCAGAATCAGCCATACCGGAAAAACTTAGTACTCGTGAAAAGGAAGTTATTTATGAAAGTTACAAATGCTAAGGAAATGGATTTAAACATGTGTTTAGAACAAAAAAAAAAACATTTGTTTATTTAGTTATTACAGCACATTTAATTAAAAGTCTCCTTAATTTTTTTATTCTGAAAATAATTATTAAAAGTAATAATAGATCAACTTTAAACATATTTATAAATTTATTAGCGAGATAACGCTTAATTCGAGAATTTAGTGCGCAGTATGGCGTTCTCCTTATTACTTTATTGTTGTTTAAAAGATCATTTTATGATCCAGAGGTTTTAAAATAAAGAGAACAATTTTGTAATATCCATTACAATTGATCTTAATTTCTCAAGATTATTTAATTAAAAATTTAAAAATATCATAAATGGCTACTCGTACCATTATTGAAATAGTTTTTTTTCTTGAAATGTATATTTTTTAAATTTTATTTGGAATATCTGTGCGTATATGATATATATTGTAAATAAAGGTCATTTTTTGTATTTGTAAATACGTACAGATTATTTCAATTTAACTATTCGAGAAAAATCTGCATACGTGCCCAGATAAGATTTGCAAATCAAAACTAACAAAATTGTATGTAAATTAACCATTACCTACAATTAGATCGACATAAAAATACCCCTTTTAAATCTAAAAAAAATGATCGTACGTTATTACATCGGCGCCGTCCTAAAATCGGTTATCAGTAGAATAGGAAAACGGAAGAATCAACCCGATGGCAGTATGAAGCTAGTAGCGGTACTAAAGCTAGTGTTATACCTGAATGGTGTATGTGCTATATAAGCACACAAAGGGAACTTTTAGAGAGTGATATGTTTGAATAAGTAATTGTATTGTCGGATAAAAACCAAATTTCCTGAAGAATGTTATTTCTAAAAACTACACTTTCATATCTAATTGAATCAAGCACATTTGGGTTAAAGTGACTGGCAATTTGAAACACAATGTGTATTCGATCTTATCCTTGGTGCGTGAAATGCAATTGTGTATTCGATCTTATCCTTGGTGCGTGAAACGCAAAACACTTCTAAAGGATAAACAGTAAAGACTTGTTTCATGGAATGAACTATAAATTTGTTGTTGTTTTTTTACTTTATTGTTAAATAAATACTTTGTTGCTAAATTTATATTTATGTATTATTAATAGTTAAGCTCCTAATTGATATTTTAAATACTCCAGACGTAGCAGATTACTTCATCAACTATTATCAATCCATTGCAGAATGAAGATCTCTCCAAGTTCAATCCATCTTCTCCTATCTTTAGCCTCTCTTCTCCACATCAGCCCTACACACTTTCTTATTTCATCCATCCATCTCACATGTCTCTTTCTGCGTATTTTACAATCTCTTGGAATCCAGTTTAAGATTTCAGTTATCCATCATTATCATCTCTTCTAGCAATATGTCCAGCCCAACTCCAGTCTTAATTTTTTCGATGAGGTCAGTAGCACCTGTTTGTTCTCTTACCCTTTAATTGCATTTTCGATCTCTTCTTGTTACTTCCAATATGCATCTCTCCATACTTCTTTGAGTGGTCTGAAGTCTGTATTGCTCTTCTATTAAGTGTCCAAGTCTCAGATCCATAAATAAGTACTGGTAAAACACATTTATTAAAAACCTTCCTTTTCAAACATATAGGCATATTTCTTTTTAGTATTAAGTTATTTCTACCCAAATCACTCCAAACAAGTTTAATTCTATGATTAATTTCATCCATTACGTTTCCATCTGTATTAATAATCTGACCAAAGTATTTGTAGCTGTTAACTTCTTCTAACTCATCATAATCAATCTTTATTTTCATATTTTGAGAAAAACCATTAAACATTACTTTAGTTTTTTTACATTTATCTTTAGTTCTACTTTCATTTGATAACTCCTGCAACATTTCCTACATGGGTTCTAATATGTTGGACTATTTCCATCGTTTAACATTAAATTATTGAATGTCTTTAGAAAATTTTTATTTAAAATGTGCAATTATATTCAACTATTAATTAGTATTAGCACATAGATTAGTGTGTAACAACATTTCAGGTGTTTCTCTTCTGATGCAGCTGGTCCATACTAGTGACAGTAGTAGCATAGGAAATGCTCTAGTGTGTATGAGCATTTCCAAAATTAATCTAATAAGTAATAATATAATTACTGTGTCCAATGGCACTCTATTGCTCGCTGGATTGCAAATATCAATAACACAATATAATAATAATTAATGAGGCAGCTCAGCAAGTAAATTTAAATAACAAGAATTTATTTACAGAGTTATGACTATTAGACACATGCTATATAATTATATAAATAAGGGCCCAAAGGCGTAACAAATAATAATAACATCAATACGACCTGTTACATAGTCCCTAGGTTTACTTTGGGATGTCCGGAGGTAAACCTCTCCGCAAGGATAAGTAAAGGAAGGAGTTGACTGGAGCACCCAAGGAAATGACCCATCTGTCTTTCAAGAGCTTCACTTAGCAAGTGTCCTGGTCTCACTTCAATTTTAGATCCATATCTATCTACTCATGCCTTGATTTTAGAGTAGCCTCCCTTGATTGGCCATCCGCTGTCCATGTGGTGGTCATCTCTTTAGTTCCTATTCGATCCCTGATTAGATAATACCCCGACTTTAGAATTGTCTATTTTAAGCAATGGAATCTTTCTTGATAAATTACTTTATAGTTTCTCCTTAATTAAACTATTTAATTAGTCTAATGCTTTATCAAATATTGAGAATGCCCTTGGCATCCACACACATACTTTTAGTTTAGCGTTAATATATCTTTTATTACTTATAATACACAATTAGCAATCCGTTTAGTTTTACATTTATAATTAAGTCCAAGTCTTAATGGCAACTTATATTTATTGATTTGTTCTCTATCTTCTAACAATACTTGAATGTGATTCCTTGTGCTAAAGCTATATTTAAATCAGTTCCTTCTTTTAATTGGTTAGAATCCAAAACTCACTGTAGATGAGATGTAATCATTTTAGCAAAGATTTTGTATAGAACTGATAGGTCTATAATTTCTATTTATCTAACAACTTTCGTAAATATTTGTATTTTAACTGCATTCTTCCAATTACCTGGTCCATTCCTACTATTTAGATATTTGATATACAGTTGCAACTATTTTTCTACTTCTTTTAAAATATTAATAATTCTATTACTTCCTGAAACTTTCCATTTTTTATATAATTAAGTGAATGTTTCATTTCTTCATTTAAAATGTTAGGTAGTTCAGAAATAGAGGATGCTTTGTTTTCTTATCCTTTAATATAAAATTATTTATACTAGAGAACTCTTCCACACATTTCATATCAGCTCTCTTGTTAGTATAGTTCCATTTTTTCTTCTGATTGTAGAAACAACTTTCCTTGTAGTATCAAAAATTTTAGTTTACACTTTTGATACTTTTATTCACTTCTATAGCTTTAATTGCTACTAAACAATTATATTTTTATTATTCTAATATATTTTTTATAACATTTTACTTAAACTTCAAATATTCAATTCTTTTTAATGGAACATTAAATATATATATATTGAAACAGACATATTGTTTCACATATGTAATTTGAAGTCCCCCCTTAAAGCTGTCGAAATGGAAAAAAAAAAATCTGACATAGTTTTCAAAAACAAAAATTAAAACAAAGAAATAAAAAGATGTGAGCAATTTAAAAATTAATATTTTAAAATAGTAAAAGTACTGTTAAAATGTATCTTGCGAAAGTTTAATGTTTGCATATTGTCAAAAAGAAAGCTGTAATTACCAGTTAATAAAAATAAAAAAAAGATTGCCATGGGCATAAAAATCAATAGATGTTTTTAAAAACATCAGATAAGCGTCATTAGAATCTATTACCACCAAAAGTAGATGGCCAATGAGGAATGGAAATAAATACATGGTCCTCCAAGAAGGTTAGTGTTAGATCGATCCCAAGACTGATAGATAAGAGAAGCATAAAGAGATAAATAGGGGAGTAAAGATTGCTTAAGAGATTTTTTTGTCCACATATATGGTTAGAAAGCATCAAGACTGTTATTAGTGAAATCCATATTATATGACTACTAGCCCAACAAAGCTTGGAGCACTGTGAATAATAAGAAGGAACTTGTAACTAATAAAATATTAAATGAAGAAACAATTGGTTAAAATATTATATCTTCAAATATCTCGGTAATTGAAAATAGCTTTCTTCTCTGCCCTCTGTTCAGTTATGAAATAAAATAAAATCAAGGCTTGTGAACTGTACCGGTCAGATGATGTATGTTGATTTTACCCAGTTCGAATACTAGGAGAAAGTACCTCGAGGCCACCCATACACGAGATATTAAATCAAGAATACTATGACCTCTGCCCTATTCACCTATTCTCAAGTCTAATTACGAACCAACAACATTATCTGAGACATGCATAAATATTTTCTTACCAGGCCCAGGCTTAGCATCAGAGAGAGACATGGATGGGAACACTTACGGGACTAAATCAGTTAAATGTTCATATAAAAACAGATAATATTAAATGTGTTTGTGCGAGCCTGGATCATTTGATAAGTAAAAATAAAAGATTAAGCTACAAAGAAATTGAAAGAAAATTAGAAAACTAAGCTTTTAGATTAAATAACATTTTTAATAAATGACATTTAAAAATATTAGGAATGTTAAACTACCTCCGCTATTCCCCAGTTGATTATATAATAAATAAATTGACAATATGGCGGAGCAATGACATAATATTGTGCGGTTTAAATCAATATCTTCCCAACTTTAATAAAATTATTAACTTGGAAAGTTTCAAATAAAATAATTTACACCACGAATAAAAATAAGAAAACATTTAAATACATTTTAAAATGAGGAATAGCGAAGGGGAAGAATTTTAGTAAGTAAATGATCAGCGATAAAAGATAAAATTAATGTTAGTCTAATAAAAAAACAGTTACATGATAGATATAACCAATGGAACAATTTAGAAAGGTATTCATGAAGAGTTCATGAGGAGATTTTTATACAGTTACCAGTCCTTGTTTATGGATCCCATTCCCTCGATGTAGTGGCTTGATTGAAGATGTTGAGATCTGTCCGGACAAGGAAATGGAAATTATGTAGCATTTTAATCGAACGGTCACACAGACAGGCACACAGTTCAGGCTTCTATTTTGTCATATCACAGCATTTTGATGGCTTAGGACTCCGGCAGCAGGCAAATCCATTTCCCTAACCGCCAATCATTTTCACGTTCATTAAATTATGATCACTTTTAGCATGTCGCATGTTGAAACTTCTAATGGTGATTTCCAGGAATTCAGGAACAATATTTTCTGCTTTTAGACATAAAATATAGTGACTCACAGCACAGGATCTGCATATATCAGCAAAAAGAACCAGAGAGAGCCCGGTCTTTTGTTCTCTCCTTTTTATACCTTTTGTCTGCTACCCTTCTATTTTTTGCATATGATTTTAGATCTTGATAAGCCCCCTACACTCCTTTGTTTCGAAGTAAGTTTTTACTAAAAATAAACTTTCAATTTCTTTTTATCAAATTGTGCATTTAAGTTTGAATTTTATTTAATTAAAAGGCCATCTTTAATTGCCTTCAATGGACTAACCAATTGAACATACCATTCCTTTTAGAAATGTTGGCAGGCTTATGTTAAAATAAAATCATACGCCATATTTTAACAAAATTTAAATGACAAAATTAAAAGAAAAATATCTTATTTCTTTTTAATAAAATAACCTTTTAGTTCAACAGAATTTTGCATTAGTTGTATACATGTATATGCTTGATGTTTATATATGTTTGATTCCTAAATTTTGGAATGGAAAATTTTAATAATGAGCTTAAACAGAATTTTACTTTAAAAGACATATTTTAAAGCAATTAACTAATTTTAATATGCGTTGAATATAAAAAATAAAACCCGTTAATTTTATATTTTTATGCAAAATCCTGTTGATATTTCGATATAAACTAAATCCAGGTTACAATATTGGAAAGTTTATATAAGGCTGTGAAGCATGGATTGGACTTCTAGATCCATTGCTTCATTTCCCAATAGTTAATGAGAAAAAAAATGTTTAAAAAAATGCAGTTGCTTCAGGTCAGAGATAAAAATTTGTGCCAGGTGAGTTCAAGCCTACTCTTTATTTTGCTGTAATATTTATTTTATTAATTAACTAAGTCTTTCTTTCCTTTATTATATAACTAACAGTTTATCCATAATTCACTATCATATATCTTCGGTCGGGTCCTTATCGTTTTTAGTCTAACAAGTTATATTTATTTATTTATTTTAATTTCTGAATTTTTCAGGGTCCGGTGGTACGCAAGGTTTTATGTTTGTAGCATTATACTGTCTTTTTATGCTGTGACTATCTTTCAACAGAAAAGCATTTCCTCCACACTTCTTTTTTAATGCATACGGCCCTTTATATATTGGGGAAAACTTTTTAACTTTCCTCCACACTTTACTACTTGGCCTAAGGTATCTTAGCCATACTTGGTTTCCTTGCCTGAATTTATATTGCCGGTTTCGCTTCTTGCGATGCCGAGCCATACGACTTACTTTTTGCCCTGCCTTCTTTTCTTGCTCAGTCATATTCTGGATTTGGAAAAAGATTTTTAGTCTATCTAGGTGGTGTCTAGGGTTCCTACCCGGTTCTTCTCTAAAACATTTTATGTTGCTAATCTTTGCCGCAGGAGTTACAGGATTGATTACTATCGCAGTAACGATTTCACTGCCTTGTTGCATCTGGATTTGGTTCAACGGCTATTGCTCGTTTGTGTTTTCACTATCCTCATTCATTTGTCTAGAGAAGTCCAACTGGAGTGGCTTCACCTGTTTCATAATCACTTGAGGATTTCATATCAGTTATCTTGTTTTTGAGTATCATCTTCTGGTGATGCTTCTGTCATAACACTCTGTTCTTGATGGAGTTCCATATGAGCTTCCAAATGGTTTAATCTTTGCACTGTAATTCCCATGAATTGTTGAAGCATGGTCATCATCATTTTTTTTCCTCTCTCATTTCTTCGATGAGAGCTTCCAAATTATACTCTTTATCACTATGAGTACATGTTGGCATCTTGGGAAGATTGAGTACCACCTCCTCACTGTCATAATCTTCGCTTCTCTTCTGTTCCTCCATTTTTTTACTACTGGCTATTTTGTTTGACAATAACTATTTTATAACTTAGAGACGACAAGAAAAAAAACTAATCTTGCCCTGTCTGTGTCTGTTTTAATATTTATTATACGTGTATAGCTGCTTTATACTTTTGTATATTGTATACTTTTTAGTGAAACAAAATTTTACTTCTTTGTAAAATAGATCACTATTATAAGTTTTATGTTATCTAACTAATTCTTTTACTTTTGTATGTATTTAGAAGTCCAACTCTGCCTACCCCATGAGGTCCTATTCCAAACAATGCCCAAATATTTCAGTTTGTACATGAAAAAAAATCTTGCCCTGTCTGTGTCTGTTTTTAATATTTATTATACGTGTATAGCTGCTTTATACTTTTGTATATTGTATACTTTTTAGTGAAACAAAATTTTACTTCTTTGTAAAATAGATCACTATTATAAGTTTTATGTTATCTAACTAATTCTTTTACTTTTGTATGTATTTAGAAGTCCAACTCTGCCTACCCCATGAGGTCCTATTCCAAACAATGCCCAAATATTTCAGTTTGTACATGAAAAAAAATCCTGCCCTGTCTGTGCCTATTTTTAATATTTATTATACGTGAATAGCTGCTTTATACTTTTGTATATTGTATACTTTTTAGTGAAACAAAATTTTACTTCTTTGTAAAATAGATCACTATTATAAGTTTTATGTTATCTAACTAATTCTTTTACTTTTGTATGTATATAGAAGTCCAACTCTGCCTACCCCATGAGGTCCTATTCCAAACAATGCCCAAATATTTCAGTTTGTACATGAAAAAAAATCTTGCCCTGTCTGTGTCTGTTTTTAATATTTATGCTACATATATTCCTCACTTTACTTCTACATATATATTTGACTCTTAAAATCGCAGCAATTAATTCAATAGACAAAAATAATGCAACTTACAGCTTGACCGTTTCTCTGACACCTGAAACAACTCAAACATGCATTTACATTAATCCACAAGTTTGTATATATATCATAGCTTCATTAACTGTATATATATTAATTTATTTAAGCATTAATGAAGTAAAATCTTAACTATTTCAAAAGGGAATATGTGAGCAAAATATACATAAGTCATGTTTAAATCTATTTTGGCTCACTAAGCATACATTGTTATTTTGATCATCGACTATAGTTTGGTTTATTTGATATCCGATATGAGTAATTGCACTTGCCGACAAATTTATTTGATGAGAGCGCCAGTCGACAAGGCGATGTTCATATCAAATATACATTTTAATGGATAATGATCCAAGCACACATTGATAAGGATTTACAAAGTTTAATGCGATTAAAATTTATTTTGATTTTCACTTCATTTTCAAAAAAATCTCTGCATGAATAAGTACACGCTATTTTAAATGACAATATTAATTAAGTCTAAGATGTATACAACTCAGTAAGATAACATGTCTGACCTGGGTTCGAAACCACGCTACCATTTTGGTCATGACACAAAAAAATCAATTTAAACAGCCTAAAGTACAATTAACAAAACAAAATATATAATACAAAAAACAATTAAAATAAAATCCCATGATGACCGCCACTCCGAATTATGAACCTGGGATCGAAATCAAATACCATTTTGGTCACAACCCGAAATAGATTAACAATTATCAAGCAATTTTATAGAATCACACATTGAGATCAAAAACTGTTAAAAAAACATATAAAAACGGGTTTTACCGATCTCTAAACGAAATGTATACCATATACACTCATATATGTGAATATGTACAACCTTAAATAAGCATATATATGACTACACATATAAATATACAAACAGATATACTTATATAAATATTTCTTTATCATGTACATGATTTTATTAGAATGATTCATCATATTGCAGACCGCATACTCCTATTATTTCAGGCTAGTAACGCTGGTCGCAAATATAACAAGGAAGCAATGATTGCAGACATAGACCTATTATTTCAGGCTACTCAGCAATCCAGAAGTCTAAAATGTAAGGGGTCTTCACCTAAACGGTTACTAGAAAAAGTCTTCACCAACAATGGTTACTAAAAAACAAGGGCTTCACCTAACGGTTACTCAAAGGGTCTTCACCTAACGGTTACTCGATAAATGATTCAATAGCATAATCTGAACTGAGAAAAAAAATCTTAACTAAAGGTGGCTGACATATATGTTATACAAAATATATCTTATATATATATTTATTAAAACGAACATACGCATTTACTATTTCACAAGTTGAAAATTAAATTTGAATTTTATTCACAAAACTTATACTTATATATTATTTGCTAGGAAACGTAACTGCAAAATATTTAAAAGTGAAAAAAAAAATTTTGCATGATTAAAATTATTCATTATATATAAAAACGAAATGCAGAGAAAGTGAAAAAAATTGCTGACACCGTACGTTGACACGTGTCAATTTGAACTTATCAAACTTTAGATCTACAATAAAAGAATTTCCTACAAACGGAAAAAAAATGTTATCAAACTATTAGATCTATACAAATTTTTTTATAATAAACGAAAAAAAATTATATTATCTATTTGTACTTTTTACTAAAATATTAACACACTGTATATACACTATATTTAAAAAAAAAACATTATTATATTCAAAATTGCTCACGTTTAAGCAATACTAAAATAATCTAAAATACGAAAGCTATTTTAAGGGAGTCCCGGTGGGTATTTATTTGAGACTTCTGCCGCATTGACGCTATATACTTTATACGACAAAAAAAATATGGCGACTGGCCATGACAAATCTACTCATTAGGCAAAAAAAAGTTGCTATAACTCTTTATTTAATCTCATTATATATTCACAAAAAAAAACTAACAGAGTGTTAACTTTTTAAATATAAAATCTTCATTCTATCAATTTAACTCGGGTGGAAAAAAATAATTTTACCTTATGACACATTTAACTTTTTTAATTAATCCAAAAAAAATGACATTTGGCTCACGTTAAAAGACAAACTTGAGAAAAAATTTTTTTTTACATCTATATATACCTATACTTCCAAAAAAAAAAGAAATTCGGCCATGTTGTTGGCATCAGAATCCGAGAAAAAACAAATTACTATTTAGAAAAAAAAAAAAAAATTCGGCCCGCGTTGTGCGTCAGAATCCGAGAAAAAAAAATTTACTGTACCGGTCAGATGATGTATGTTGGTTTAACCCAGTTCGAATACTAGGGGAAATTACCTCTGGCCACCCATACAAGAGATATTAAATCAAGAATACTATGACCTCTGCCCTATTCACCTATTCTCAAGTCTAATTATGAACCAACAACATTATCTGAGACACACATAAATTATTTTCTTACTGGGCCCAGGCTTAGCATCAGAGAGAGACATGGACGGGGACACTTACGGGACTAACGAAGTTAAATGTGCATAAAAAACATATAATATGGAATATGTGTTTGTGCGTGCCTGGATCATTTAATAAGTAAAATAATAGATTAAGCTACTAAGAAATTGAAAGAAAATTAGAAAACTAAGCTTTTAGATTTAACTAACATATTTTAATAAATGACATTTGAAAATATTAGGAATGTTAAACTACCTCCACTATTCTCCGGTTGATTATATAATAAATAAATTGACAAAAAGGCAGAGTAATGACATAATATTGTGTGGTTTAAATCAATATCTTCCCAACTTTAATAAAATTATTAACTTGGAAAGTTTCAAATAAAAAAATAATTTACACCACAAATAAAAACAAGAACATTTAAATACATTTTAAAATGAGGAATAGCGAAGGGGAAGAATTTTTAGTAAGTAAATGATCAAACGATAAAAGATAAAATTAATATTAGTCTAATAAAAAACAGTTACATGATAGATATAATTAAATGGAACAATTTAGAAAGGTATTTATGAAAACGGTAGAGTAATAAAGAGTTCATGAGGAGATTTTTATACAGTTACCAGTCCTTGTTTATGGATCCCATTCCCTCGACGTAGTGGCTTGATTGAAGATGTTGAGTTCTGTCTGGACAAGAAAATGGAAATTATGTAGCATTTTAATCGAATGGTCACACAGACCGGCACACAGTTCAGGCTTCTATTTTGTCATGTCACGGCATTTTGATGGCTTAGGACTCTGGCAGCAGGCAAAGCCATTTTCCTAACCACCAATTATTTTCACGTTCATCAAAATATGATCACTTTAAGTATGTCGCATGTTGAAACTTCTAATGGTGATTTCCAGGAATTCAGGAACAATATTTTCTGCTTTTAGAAATAAAATATGGTGACTCACAGCACAGGATCTGCATAGATCAGCAAAAAGAACCAGAGAGAGCCCAGTCTTTTGTTCTCCTCTCCTTTTTATACCTTTTGTCAGCTACCCTTCTATTGTTTGCGTATGATTTTAGATCTTGATAAGCCCCCTACACTCCTTTGTTTCGAAGTAAGTTTTTACTAAAAATAAACTTTCAATTTCTTTTTATCAAATTGTGCATTTAAGTTTGAATTTTATTTAATTAAAAGGCCATCTTTAATTGCCTTGAATGGACTAACTAATTAAACATACCATTCCTTTCAGAAATGTTGGCAGGCTTATCTTAAAATAAAATCATATGCCATATTTTAACAAAATTTAAATGACAAAATTAAAAGAAAAATATCAGAAAAATATCTTATTTCTTTTTAATAAAATAACCTTTTAGTTCAACAGAATTTTGCATTACTTGTATACATATATACGGTTGACGTTTATATATGTTTGATTCCTAAATTTTGGAATGGAAAATTTTAATGAGCTTAAACAAAATTTTACTTTAAAAGACATATTTTAAAGCAATTAACTAAATTTAATATGCATTGAATATAAAAAATAAAACCCGTTAATTTTATATTTTTATGCAAAATCCTGTTGATATTTCAATATAAACTAAATCCAGGTTACAATATTGGAAAGTTTATATAAGGCTGTGAAGCATGGATTGGACTTCCAGATCCATTGCTTCAGAACTGACCTTTGACTTGTTAAGCTCTCAGAACACACACCCCTTATTGATTGGAAAATTTATGGTGAACTGCCAGCAGATGCGGGTTCAGGTAGGGAAATTGTATGCCTTTTATAATAGCCTTTTTATAATACGTAAAAATATTTTGTAAATTGTATTTATTAAGTTAAAATATAATATAATGAAATGTTACTTTTAAATTGATTGATTGTAAGTAATACAAAAAGGAAATATATTTAAAAATGGAACACATTGGAGTAATAGGTGAAATAAAAATATTCTGTAAGATGCATGTATTAAGATAATTTATGATTTAATAAAATGCCATTTTCTGGATTGATTGATTACCAATATGATGCAAAATAAAAAAATATTTATTTTGAATGATGGTTTTTATTTTACAAAAAAAAGTTTTGATAGAATGAATTGCCTCTGGAACCACACATACATAAATTAAGGAAATGTTTATATATGCTTATATATGTGAATTAAGAAATAATAACTTCAAACCATACTGATATGATGAATAAGTGGTTCAAATCCACACCGAATATAATAATAATAAATCTCTTTCAAATAATGACTTCAAACTGCATTGAAATGATGAATAAGTGGTTCAAACCCACACATAATATATTAAGTAATAATAAATCTCTTCCAACCAATGACTTCAAACCACACTGATATGATAAATAAGTGGTTCAAATCCACACCGAATATATTAAGTAATAATAAATTTCCAAATAATGACTTCAAACTGTATGAATATGATGAATAAGTGATTCCAGCCCACACTTGTAGAATATGTAAAATAAAAACAAATGCTTTGGGATTCCTGGATTAAAACAAATATTTCTAGATATCTGGATTAAAATAAGTACTTCAAGATACTTGGATTAGATCCTTAAATAAATTAATTACTTCTATACACACTGATACATATCCATGCAGATGAGGAAGCTTTAAACCTAGAAGGACAATTCCCACTCAAGAAAAATCAGAAAAACATCCATAATGTGCACACGGATATGAATTTAGCCAATATAGATACTGTCAGCAAACTTTTCCTTCTTTTTCTTTAAGAACTTTATAAGTCATATTGTTATTAAATAAAATTATTGTTTCAAAATAAAAAATACCTTTTGTCAATTTTATTTGTATCATTCATCCATTTATGCACTGGTTCACAGGAATCTCAAGCCTTCTGAGTTATGTTCGCCATAACCAGATGATGGTAAGTAAGGTTGTAGTAAGATGGAACTCTAGTGGCGCCATTTGGAAAACCAAACACAAATTTCTAGATGCTCCAGTTTCTATGGTGCTACTACCTCTGATGAGCAGGAAATATTGTTGTAGGTGGGGTAATATCTGAATTGGGGAATCCCTATCAATAGTTCCTTCCTGCAATATGTTCATTGGGAAATAAAACCAACAAGGAATGAGGTTGGTTATGCATTGGGTTTCATTTGTTGCCCTAATAGTGAGGCTCAATCTAGTTAGTCTGCCTTTAGAAGTAAAAGAAGAAAACGGCTAAACAAGAAGTGTACAAGGCAGATGCAATTATGATTCTGTGGATATGAACAGTGCACATGGTATGGGGATGTGAAATGAGCCAGAAAGAAAAAAAGGGAAGGGAAATTTAAGAGAGGTAAGTAAAGTAAAATGGCAATAAGAACAAAACAGGTATGAGAAAGAAGATGAAACTGAACCATGGAGTGGAGAGAGAGAGAGAAAAGCTTATTAAATAAAAAAATAATAGTAAAAAGTTGTCAAAGAGTAAATATAGCAAATAAATAAATTGTAGTTCAAATAGATGATAACCAGAGCAAAAAGAAAATAAAGAGAACTTTTTTGAGGAAGGACAAAAGCGAGAAGATAATGATTCCAAAGAAGATGAAGGAGGCTTCCATGCTAGTCCAGCTGATGGAAATGATAAAAGAAGATAACTAAAAAAGGGATGAACAGAAAGAAGATAACAAATAATGAGAAAAAGATAACCAAAAAAGAGAAGAACAAGGGGGAGAAAACAAAAAAGAGATAAACAAAGAGAAGATAACAAAAAAGAGATGAACAAAGAGAAGATAACAAACAATGAGAAGAAGATAACCAAAAAAGAGAGGAACAAAAAGAAGATAAGAAGCAAACAATAGAAGCAAACTGAAGTATAGAAAAACAAATCACAGAAGCAATAGAGAGTCAAAATGAAAAGTTTGAGCAAATAATTAAACAGATGAATGACCAAATATTGAAAATAAAAGAAGAGGTCATGGATGAAGTTAAAGGGTCACTAATAGAGCAAGACATCAAGATGACCCAAATTTGCAAAGCCATGGATATGGAAATTGAACAAATCCAGGAATCCATGCAGGAGCAGGTGGACAGTTTGACCACCCAAGTAAAAGAATTGAAGATAAAAAACAGCAGTGCATTGCCACTAAGGAAGGGACAGCAATAGTCCAAAAGGAAATTTGAAAGAAAATGGTAGAAAAATTAAACAAGAAGTGCCGGTAGACAGTTATATGCCAGGAATTGTGAACCAATTTCTTAAGATAAGAGGATTTTTCAGGATGCCCTCATGAAGCACCTATTGAATACATAAAAAGTTTAGACCAGTATTTCAGTGTTAATGCAAGGCCTGGGGAGTCAAAACTGGCAATAGCCTGCAGCCATTTGCAGGGTGCAGCTCAAACCTGGTGGGATTGATTGTTTAGCCAACCCACCAATTTTAATTATTTTAAGAGGGCACTCATAAACTGCTACTGGAGTGATGACTGTCAAGAGGGGATCAAGTATAAGGTATCCCAGGAAAAATGTCCACCTGGTAAGCCTTACACACCCTTCTTCAGAAAACAAGTGGCCAAGTTAAGGGTCCTGACAGTGGACCCATTATCAGAACTTCAAATCATCAGGTTGATCTGCCAGTTTCCCTACTTATGTCAAAAGAATGCTAATTGAGACAGATCGCCAGTCCATTGAGCAGGTGGCCAAGTTGCTAACAGCATATGACAGCTATGGTACTTCAGCAAACAATAAAGAAGGGTCCAAGCTGTCAAATAGAGCTCCATATAAGAGAGATGATGTGCCAAGAGTAGGTGCTATCCATTGTAAAAGGTAATCGCTTCCACAATACTACAACAATTATAAAATACTACCATGGTATCATCAACAAAGAAATGAAGCACCACCATGGAAGAGAAAAAGAAAAAATTCAACAGGTAAAATTTATAGCCCATACCAGACCTGAATAGTAAAAAGGTCCACTAGTAACTCTGAACAATGGAAAAATGAAAGACAAAAGATGAGCCACCATGATAAGGTCTGGCCTGACAAAACTGACACAAAAGACTAAATTATGAAGGGTTAAACAGGGAAGGACCTCAATAAATGATTACTCTCCATGGGGTCCTAGCAATAAGCCAAGCAATCAAGAGAAAAACAATATCAAATGCTTAATGGCTAATATAAGTTGTGATTGGGGAAGAGAAAGTTCCCAATATATTAAACAATGCCCCAAAATTAAAATAATGTTGGGGGGGGGATTATTGTTGAAACTTTGTTAGAGTCAGGGAGCCAAGTGTATGTGATCTCTGAAGTTGTATGGGCAAATGAAACTGTTAAATTCTGACATTCAAACTCTACCAATCAAGGAAACTCAAGTCACCTTGGCCAATAATTGGAAAGCTTGGTTGGAATCCAAACAGATAAAGGTTCAAACCCAGCTTAATCATGCCTTTTTAATAATGAAGGACTAATACATGAAGCATTGGTAGGAGCAGATGTGATGCACCAAATTCAGTGCACATTGGACTTTCAGAAGTCTCAAATCAGTTGTGGAGGTGAAATCATACCCTTTACCCTGGTGGAAACACATCATTCAATGGGAATGGGTTGTGTCTGGAAAGATCTGCCATGGCAAATAATTGAATAAAAGATTCAAGAATCTTCATTGATAAAAGAAAGGCTGGAGCAGACAGTGAAACTACTAGAAGAATATCAAGAGATTTTCTCAGAAGTACCAGGGATTATTCATAGGTATGAACATTGAATAAAGGTGACAGATGAGCAACTATACGAGTCCTAATCATATCCTGTACTCTGTCAGTATAAACTAGAAGTGGAAAAGCAACTAATAGAAATGATAGGATGGGGAATCATTACTAAGTGATCATCCCCTTTTAACAATCTACTAGTAGTCATAAAAAAGGATGGTTCTGTCCGTTTATGCTTGGATGCCTGTCAACTGAATAGAATAATGGTGCCAGATTGTAATGTACCACCTTCGATTTATGAGTTACTAATAAAATTTCAAGGGAAGAATATTTTTACCACCCTCAACCTTACAGCCAGCTACTGGTAAATTAAGCTGTATCCTGAAGATAGGAGATAAACAGCATTCACATACAATGGATATTTATATCAATTTAACAGGATGCCATTCGAGGTGAAAAACAGTGGTTCTGGTCTGCTGAAATGTCTAGACAGAGTGTTGTTGGATGAAATCAAGCAAGTAGTAACAATGTATGTTGATGATGTGGTCATTGCATAGGAGAATTTAGAAGAACACATCCAACATGACTTTTTTCTAAAAAGTGTAAAGAAAAGGGAATAAAAATTAACATAAAGAAGAGTACCTTGGTGGCTGAGGAGGTGAAATTTTTGAGCCACATCATTAACAATCAAGTAATTAGGCCACACTATGAAAAAATTTCAGACTATTCAAGAGTTCCCAAAGCCCAAGACAAAGAAGCAAATTAGATCCTTCCTTGGGCTTTGCAACTTTATAAAGATTTTGCTCTTGACATGGAAACCTTACTTCAATTAATAAAGAAGGATGCACCATGGAAATAGACTGGTGAACAAGAAGAGAACTTTGAATTGTTTAAGAAGTTTCTGGAGCAAGCAATGTTAACCTACCCAGACTTTAATCAGTCATTTTATCTTCAAATGGATAACAGTGGCTATGGCCTGGGAGCTACCTTGTTCCAAGTTCATGGAGATAATCAACCGAGAGTCTTATGTTTTATCAGCCAGTTATTAAAAGGCTGAGAGTTGAATTATACTGTGACAGAGGAGGCTCTGGCAGTTATATGGACCTTCCAAAAGTTCCAGCCATTTTGCCTTGGGTCACAAGTGGTTGTTATTACAGACCACAAAAGTTTAGAATTCCTGAACCATAGCTACTTAACCAATAGCTGTTTGGTGAGGTGGATCCTGTTGCTTCAGGAATTCAATTATACAGTTCAATATTGTAAAGGGTCAGACAATGTAGTTGCAATGCATTGGGCTGAAACCCTATTAAGTTCGAACAACAACATTTATACGCAGATAATGTATGCATCACAGCGGCAGGTCTAATCATAAAAGATGTTGAAACCAGTCTATGCCAGCTGGAAGATCATCAAAAGAATGATGATATTGCAGACAAGTGTTTGAAAATATTGAAAAGGAACCTGAATCATGAAGCTAACCCAGTGGAAGAACAGTGGAAATGATATGCAATCAGAAAAAAGGTTTTGCAATACTGCATCAGTACTTCCACTAATCAGTGGCAAATTGTAATGCCTTTAAAGATGTGCAATCCACTTATTATATACACCCATAGATTACATGGCCATTGATAAAAGGGTGCAAAATTTACCAAAGAACCAAGCCACTGAATAAATCTTACTCAGGGTCCTTGAACCCAATTCTTGCAAAAGAGCCTAATGAAATTCTAGCAGTGGATTACTATGGCCCCTTGCTCCCATTTCATCAGATGAAGTATTTAATGGTTGGGTATGACATATTCACCAAATGGTAGTTGCATATTCCATACTTGAGGCTAATGCTGGAACACTATAAAAGTGTTACAAAACTGACATTTTAGCAAAGTGGGAAAACCACAAATAATCATTTCTGATCGTGGCACCCCATTTGTCTCTACTGAATGGAAAAAATGGATCAGCAAGGAGAATATAAAGCACATACTGACATCTACTTGTAACCCTCAATCCAACCCATGCGAACATGTAATGCAGGAGCTGGGTTGGTTATTCAGGATATTCTTGAATGCGAATCACCATGGATGAATTGACCAGATTCAATGAGTAGTCAACTAGATTAATTGGATGCTGAGTCTGTCAACAGTTTTGCACCTGTGCAACTTCATTATGGGAAATCTATACCCATGCTTTCCTGTACAAAAATTTTGATAGTACTAGATATTATTAATAAGGATCAAGAAAAGGCTCTTCAACAGTTAACAAAGAGTAGCAAGATATGGAAGAGAAATATGGGAGCTCATCCCACCAGCTTTCAAGTTGGAGATCAAGTGATGGTTCATGGATGTCCAGTAAGTCATCCTGAATGATACATATATAAGAAGTTTCAGGATATTTATGAAGGCCCATATACAATAATGAAGCAATATGGGAATAATGCATTTACAGTAACAGAAGCAGGAAAAGGTAAGGGAACATTCAACGCAAGTTTGTTAGGACCCTTTGTGGAGGTAGTTTATGCATGAATTTGTGTTTTTATGTTGAGGTGGGTGGATGATTGAGCAAGGCTGTTTGAATGCATTGTGTTCATGATGCTCCAAAGTACATGCTCGGCACTATCCAGACCTGGATGTTGAGCTCCTAGAGTAGTCCAGCAGTAATTGATAGGGATTATAAATAGACCATGTGAATAGACCTCTAAGACTCACAAGATGATGAGCAGGGCTGGCTCAGCACCAAATATATTTTCTGGCTCCTATTCTTAATTGGATCTCTCTCTAGGTACAGGAGAGATAGTGCTTAAAAATGAGGTATTTTCTCATGACATCATGGGGCATTGTGTGCTGGTAGTCCATACTTGGCCATCTGTTTGTCCTGAAATTGGAGGCTGCAGTTCACATATTTACTTTTCCCATCTCATTCTACTTATTAATCAGCTTATGTCATGCAAGCACCCCTCCCCCACTTAAAGCTATCAAGATAAAATAAAAAAGCTGACTTCAGAACAAAGAAATAAAAAGATGCCAGCAATTTAAAAATTAATATTTTAAAATAATAAAAGTACTGTTAAAATATAGTATCTTGCGAAAGTTTAATGTTTACAGATTGTTAAAAAGAAGGCTGTAATTAATAGTTAATAATAATAAAAAAAGATTGCCATGAGCATAAAAATCAATAGACGTTTTTCAAAAACATCAGATAAGAGTCATTAGAATCTATTCCCACCAAAAATAGATGCCCAATGAGGATTGGAAAAAACACATGGTCCTCTGAGAGGGTTGGTATTAGATTGATCCCCAAGACTGATAGATAAGAAAAGCATAAAGAGATAAGTAGGGAAGTAGAGATTGCTTAAGAGATTTTTGTGCAGACATATGGTTAGAAAGCATCGAGACTGTTATTAGGGAAACCCATATTATATGACTACTATCCCAACAAAACTTGTAGCACTGTGAATAATAAAAAGAAGGAAACTGTAGCTAATAAAATATTAAATGAAGAAACAAGTGGTTAAAATATTATATCTTCAAATGTCTGGGTAATCAAAAATAGATTTCTCTCTTCTCTGTTCTCTGTTCAGTTATGAAGTAACATAAAATCAAGACCTGTGAACTGACCATCGACTTGTTAAGTTCTCAGAATACTGCTCATTGATTGCAAAATTTATGGTGAACTGCTAGCAGATGCAGGTTCAAGTAGGGAAGTTGTACACCTTTTATAATAGCCTTTTTATAATATGTAAAAATATTTTGTAAATTGTTTTTATGAAGTTAAAATATAATATAATGAGATGTTACTTTTAAATTGATTGATTGTAAGTAATACAAAAAGGAAATATATTTAAAAATGGAATGCATTGGAGTAATAGGTGAAATAAAAATATTTTGTAAGATGCATTTATTATGTTAATTTATGATTTAATAAAATGCCATTTTCTGGATTGATTGATTACCAAAATGATGCAAAAAAATATTTATTCTAAATGATGGTTATTATTTTACAAAAAAAAAGCTTTGATAGAATGAATTGCCTCTGAAACCACACATACATAAATTAAGGAAATGTTTATACATGCTTATATATGTGAATTAAGAAATAATAACTTCAAATCACACTGATATGATGAATAAGTGGTTCAAACCCACACCAAATATAATAATTAATAATAAATCTCTTCCAAATAATGTCTTCAAACTGCATTGAAATGATGAATGAGTTGTTCAAATCCACACATAATATATTAAGTAATTGTAAATCTCTTCCAAATAATGACTTCAAACTACATTGAAATGATGAATAAGTGGTTCAAACCCACACATAATATATTAAGTAATAATAAATCTCTTCCAAATAATGACTTCAAACCTCACTGATATGATGAATAAGTGGTTCAAACCCTCACATAATATATTAAGTAATAATAAATCTCTTCCAAATAATGACTTCAAAGTGCATTGAAATGATGAATAAGTGGTTCAAAACCACTCATAATATATTAAGTAATACTAAATCTCTTCCAAATAATGACTTCAAACTGCACTGATATGATGAATAAGTGGTTCAAACCCACACAATATATTAAGTAATAATAAATCTCTTTCAAATAATGACTTCAAACTGCACTGATGAATAAGTGGTTCAAACCCACACATAATATATTAAGTAATAATAAATCTCTTCCAAATAATGATTTCAAACTGCATTGAAATTATGAATAAGTGGTTCAAACCCACACATAATATATTAACTAATACTAAATCTCTTCCAAATAATGACTTCAAATTGTATTGAAATAATGAATAAGTGTTTCAAACCCACACATAATATATTAAGTAATAATAAATCTCTACCAATGATGAATAAGTGGTTCAAACACACACATAATGTATTAAGTAATAATAAATCTCTTCCAAATAATGACTTCAACCTGTACGAATATGATGATTAAGTGGTTCAAGTTCACACTTGTAGGATATGTAAAATAAAAACAAATATTTTGGGATTCCTGGATTAAAACCAATATTTCTAGATATCTGGATTAAAATAAATATACTTCAAGATACTTGGATTAGAATAAATATTTCAAGATCCCTAAATAAATTAATTGCTTCTATAAACATGGATACATATCTATGCAGATGAGGGAGCATCAAACCTAGAAGGACAATTCCCATTCAGGAACAATAAAAAAAAAACATCTGTAATGTGCACACAGATATGAAGACAGCCAGTACAGACACTGTCAACAAACTTTTCCTTCTTCTTCTTTAAAAACTTATTAGTTATATTGTTATTAAATAAAATTGTTTCAAAATAAATACTACCTTTTGTCAACTTCATTTGCATCATTAATCCATTTATGCACTGGTTCACAAGAATCTCATGCCTCCTGAGCTATGTTCAGCATAACCAGACAACAGTAAGTAAGGTTATAGTGAGATGGAACTCTAGGGACACCATTTGGAAAACCAAACACATAAATTTCTAGATGCTTCCAGTTTCTATGGTGCTACATGCTCTGATGAGCAAGAAATATTGCTGTAGGTGGGGTAACATCTGCATTGGGGAATACCAATTGATAATTTCTTTCTGCAATATGCTCATCAGGAAATAAAACCAACAAAGAGTGGGGTTGGTTGTGCGTCCGGTTACAATATATATATATTCCTTCTTTTCTTCATATACTATTTTGTCTCAATAGAAAATTTATTGTTAAATTGCTCATTTTTTGTGGTACCAGCTATCTTTCTTGCAGTTTTTAATAGAGGGTCAGTTATTTTCTTACAGATTTCAGTCAAATCTGAACCATTTCCAAAGTCAGTTAATATTTTAAACAATTTGCAAGCTCTAATTTACTTTCATTGGAACATTTTTAAAGATTGACAATATAAACTGTTAATATGAGCTTTCTTAATATTTTATGTCTCTCTAGTTAATCCAATTCTTCTCTATTTTTATTTGAATGCTTTCATATCCATTTAGCATTTTTCTTGGAATTTTTTTTTTGCAAATTCTAGAGGTCTCTATCCTCTCTCCTAACACTATAAGCAAATTTACTACCAGAATGTTCATATTTCAATTGTTTATCAATTTTTTAAAATATCATTTACTTTCTGATTTGAACTGGTCTTGCTGCTAATCAGTTTGGGTCTTCATTTATGTTTCATTGGCTGATGTCCAGAAAGTAGTAAAGATATTAATATTTATATTTTTACATTATATTATTACTATTCATATGCATTATAGTTCTAATGATAGATGAATTTCTCACAAGTATAGGCTTATAACTGCTTCATGCTCCACCACTTCAACATCTTACCTTCTTACAGTTTTGATGCATTTCAGCTCCCTTGCTTCTGCTGGGCTTATACAATCTCAATATTCACAATCTTTCTGAATTATCACTCCTCTTATTCTAAAATAGATTAGTTACAGATTCTACTGTCAATCATCTTTATCATAGACACATGGAAAATTATATATGTTCTTGCAAGGTTTCAGCTAGTGACTACATAGTAATAATAGCTCTTAGCAGCTCAACTATACCTATGTGTTCTTATTGAGGCAAAACATGTTTTTTTTTTAATCAATGAATTTGCTGAAATTAAATAATTATTGCTAAATGTGTGTGTATATTTATGTATACACAAAATACGTATAACTAGTAAAACTAAACGGATTGCTAATTGTGTATTATAAGTAATAAAGATATATTAATGCTAAACTAAAAGTATATGCGTGGATGCCAAGGACATTCACAATATTTGATAAAGCATTTGGTTGTATAACATTTCCAAAGAAATTAAAGCTATAGACCAACAAGATATAGATTTGTTAAATTCTGAAGAATATCAAAATGCAAAAGATTCACATTGATAAGGATGTAAGTCAAGATGATTCTGTATCTCCAAAACTTTTTATATGTGGATTAAAATGGAAAGCTAAAAAAAGTAAGAATGCATGAAGATAATATATTTAAGTCATCTAGATTTTGCTCTTTTATCAAATAATATTACAGAGAATTAGCAAATGTTGTAAGAGTTATCAAATAAAAGAAAAAAGAAAAAAACAGGTCTAAAAATACGTGCTAAAATTTCTGAAGTAATGTTCAACAGATTTTCAGAGAAGTAAAAAGTGAAGATTGATAAACATGAATTACAAGAAATTAACAATTACAAATGTCTTGGGCAAATTATTAAAGCTAATGGAATCATAATAGATTAAATTAATCATAGAATAACACTTAGATGGAAAGATTTTGGTAGAAATAATATTAAAAAAAAAATGCCTATACGTTTGAAAAAGATTTTAAATAAATGCATTTTACAAATTTTTATTATAGATGAGAGATTAGAACAATGAGATTTCTGACAACAAAAAGTGATCTAAAGTGGAACTATTTAGGGGAGAGAATAAAAAGATATGATTAAAAGAATTAAGAGAATGAACTGGAACTGGGCTACACATATTGTTAGAAAAGATAATAATAGGAGGACAACAGAAATCTTAAAGTGGTTTCCAATTATAAATAACCTAGAAAGAAATCATTGTGAGATAGATGGATGAAATAAGAAAGTTTAAACCACTAAAACATCACATGATCACCATTTCCTATGCTTACACAAGCTGCTAAAACAGTAGCAAATCTCTCCATTCATAGTGCCACCCAGTGCAAGCCAAAGTAATCAATGGATGCTAGAAGGTTTGTGCATCAAAATCACTATCTAGTGCCTACTCATCATGATTTCCCTTGAATGCACTACTATATGAAGTGTGTTGCTACTGTTTTAACAGCTTATCAATCTTGGCTAAAGAATGATAATGACTATGGTTATAAAAACACAAAAAGACAGTAAAATTCATAAATACTGAACTAGGTTCAGATCTGTATAACTATACGAGTAAATAACCTTGGATTGAAAAAGTTGTTTTTTTATTCTGGATTCGTAGATTTATAGCTAAAAAAGGGGCAGCTTGAGGGTTGCATTAGATCCAGGGATCTCAGTACTCTCAGAGCCATGACTCCTCACTTATGAGTAGTTAGACAAGGATTTTGATACACAACATTTTAGAATCTACTGACTACAATGACTTGCACTGGGTGTCACTATTGCATGGAGAAAATTGCTACTGTTTTAATAAAAAGTTTATTGGACTATGTAGATAAGAGATGCTATACGTCAGAGAAATTGGATTAAACTTGGATTAACCTTCTACTGCAATGGATCTATAATGATTTAAAATGATAAGGGTGATGAATATATATTGTACACTTGCTTAAAGAAAATCTAAACTAACTACAGAATAACTATCATAAACTAAAATCCAGTACTTAAACAATGATTACTAAAGATAATTACTATTAGGACTAGCTCAAAATACACTACTAACCTATTATATTTAATAAAATCAATATTTTAAATCAATATTTCATAATAAATATAATAAACTAACCAAGCTAAAATATAATAATACTATAACAATAATAAATAATTAGGGTTCAAATTAAATATCTCATTTATTATACTAATAATATTAACTACAACTAGCTCATAGAATTATAATTAAAATATGGTTCAATTAAAATACTAATAAAAAAAATTTATGAAGACTCTTAACATGAGACATTCAGCAAGGTACAATGGCTTAACATTGAGGATATATCCCCAAAAGATATTCAATGGCATAAGAATATTACTTCTACTTATATGATATAACAAAACTACCTCATAATACTCTCATGTCTTTAAATACACATAGAATAATCCTAACTTATAATCTTATCAAATTTATTATGGAAAAACAATAAATGTAATTACTATTCTTTTATAACATACTATTTAAAATCTAACATAAACTGATAATTCTTATTCATCATTATTTTATACATACTCTCTAATTATTTTAAAATCTTGGGTTCATTACTAACAATAAT
This sequence comes from Epiperipatus broadwayi, assembly GCA_028023455.1. Lineage (NCBI taxonomy): Eukaryota > Metazoa > Onychophora > Udeonychophora > Euonychophora > Peripatidae > Epiperipatus > Epiperipatus broadwayi. Next base: position 7,715,396 of record JAQFVV010012423.1, read on the forward strand.
CATAAAACAAATTAATACCCTGTAATTAAATATAATGAGGGATTTTACATATATTTAACTACCCTCACAAAACAAACAATAACAAACAGTATACTTTAACAACTCTTAAAATTAAACCACTAAACATCACATGATCACTATCTCATACTAGCACAATAATTGTTATTAAACAATTCAAAACAAAACAACACTCTCCATATAGTAGTGCCATCTTGTGCTATTGAGCTTGGATTGAAAATATTAATAGTGTTTTCAATTTCATTCTCATAGTTTTGTAGTTAAATAGAGTTAAAAGGTGGGTGCTGGAGGGTTGCATTAGATCCTAAGATCTAGGTGCAGTGCTCTCAGATCCAAGGCTCCTCACTGATGAAGGCCACAAGCCAGAAACTAGTCTGGGGATATTGGATGAGTAGGCACTAGATAGGGATTTTATGCACAAGCCTTCTGGCATCCATTGATTGCTCTTGTTAGCACAAGATGGCACTACTATATGGAGAGTGTTGTTTTGTTTTGAATTGTTTAATAACTCTTAAAATCACATTTATTTGACTATTAAATATATTCCAATAAAACATAAGTAAAACAATACATTCTGATAAAATATATAATTTTTTATTTAATGTGGCATTCATAGAGTATATTATATTTTCAATGTAATTGCAATATTAAATATCTCAAATTGGTATTGGATCATTTTGAAATAATCACCAATGACTATGTCTTCAATAATAATAATAATAATTATGATAATATACTTTTATTAATCAATCGTGTATAGTAATAATAATATTCTAAAATAATCTTTACAAATCATGTGCAAACAAGTAATGTTTCAAACCATTAATCTTTATAGATCATGTATGCGGGTATGAAGAATCAAAGAAAATCACTCAGACAAATCAAACTCCAAAAAAAATGTAATTTTAAAACATTAACAATTTTATTATAATTTAACAACATTATACTTATAACACAATAAATTATATAAAAAAAATAATTTGAAAAATATTTACAAACTACAATATAAAATTATGTAAAAATTAAAATATTTACACAATAAAATATAATAAATAAATGAACATAAGTTAGCCTTCATTCCGACTACCCAATATGGAAAATAAAATCATAACAGTATCTTATAATAGTGATATACTATTTTTGTCAATAGGACAACAACATTCTGTTGTTACTATAATGACAAGGCAATGACAATCAATAATATGATTTGTTAAATTTATATTATGTTTCATAGTATTTAAAAATATTTATAATTATGTAATACTTATGAATATAGGTTTAAATTAAAACACACACTTATCTAGACTTCGCATATAATGTAATATTTAAAATTATTAAAACACTTATTTTGCATTTCAGTAAAGCATTTATCTTAATCTTAGGATATTCTCAAGTATTTTAATGCAAGAAATTTTAAATAAAGAAAAATATAGTTATGCGTCCCTTCATAAAATTAATTACTTGTAAAAAAATATTTAAAATATAATTTCATAGCTTTTCTCCATTTTTATAATATCACCCTTCTTATAATCAATTCAAACTGTATTAACAAATTACATTGTTTGATATATTTTACATTTTTACTCATTTTCCTACTTTACAGCCATCATAGTATTCAAATCACACTTTCATCACTCTTTCAATCCAGTCAAAATATGCATTTATATTTGAGTTTAATAATCTCTAGCTTTTACAAATCATTTACAGGAATATCAAATCATTCCTCTCCTATTTTATTATAACAAATAGTAAATAATTCAATATTATTTGTGATAGAAGTTTTTTTTACCTCATCTTGCCTTCACAAAAATTTCCAACTTTTAATAGTTTAGCCATTACTCTAACCGTCTTTTTTTTAACAAAAACTATCGTTTACAATGTATCACTAGCGCGATTGATAGTGATTATATTGAGGAATATAGAATAACAATAATCACTCAAACGAGTAAGAGAAAGTATCATCATCATAGATACAGTGCTTAAAGGTCCATTTTTTTATCAGGCATCTTAAATTAAGGTCATGGTTTTTATGTCACCTCTTATTGACTATAAAAAGAATGCAACTGTCCATGGAAAAACTACTATACAGTCCTTTGTTACCTGTAAATTTTAAAAAATTCAATATCCTAATATATCCTAATACCTAGGATTTCATTTAATAATTACTTTCCCAACCACAATCCTATATCTTGAACATGCTGAATAATTCTGCTAACATTGCAAAAAAAAATACAAGCCACACTACAAAAATAATTTCCAAAATACTTTTCTAAAAAACAACAACGATTTAATATTCATTTCAAGATGGTTCAAAGTATTTTAGATACAAATGATTTTGATAAAACATTCATTAGTATCATACGTTTATTCATTTATTATAGCATTATATAATTTAGAGATCAATACTTTCATATCATTGTATCTCAACAGATACCATCCACAATAATGACATATTAACAACTCAATCATGTTCTAAAATATATGCATATTCAAACATTTATGAGGAAAAATACTTAAAATACCTTTAGATAATTTATAAGGCATTCCTTTACATTTCCTTTTCCTTTATAGAATACATAATATGCTAATAATCATATAAATGATTTGTCTAACTTTTAAAATATTGATACAATATGACAAATAAGAATAAAGTATTAATTAAAAAATATTTTAAAAATATTTTATCAAAAATACAATACAAACACATAATATGTTACCATAATTCCAACAATTATTAGAATTATAATCAGCAATCCACTTCTTTTCTCGACCATCCAGCATCAAATGAGCTATAAGCATTTATTATCTGTCAGAAAAATTAATTTCAGAAACCTATTTTTCTTCATTTATTAAGAACTAATCTATTTTAATATGAAACAAAGAACACATTTATAATAAATATGTTAATTAAACATTATTTAAAAATATTATCACTAAGTTAATATAATAAAAAAAAATTCAAACTTACTAAAATCTTTATATGTTTCCATTTTTCCTAGCATCTTGCTTTTTTTGCCAAGATATTAGTAAAAACTTTTAAACGAAACTGTTTTCTTCTCCCATTGATGTTTAAAAAATTGCATAAATGGCAAAGCCAAAAAATCTTGGAAAAATATTGTTCAACTTTGGAAGATAAATATGTTATTCAGTCTATTTTCTGTATATTTATCCAGATAATCAATATATCAATGGGAAAACATTTATGAATCCATTTTTATATTTAACAATATATTCTTTACTTATGTATATTTCGGTTCTCATCTGATCCTTCGTGTCAGCCGCTAGAGGGGCAATTTCTAACCAAAAAACACATTAATATAACGTTCCCGGGCTAGCGATTCTCTATTAATATTGACTTTTTTTTTGTTTGTTTACAAAGTTTACTTTCTTTCGTTTCTGAATTATTTTTCCCAAATAATATTTTTGACGATGGGATAATAATAGGTTTTTTTTTTTTTTTACCAAAGGGTCTTTTTTGGTGTGTGTTCAAATAGTAATTTGTGTTTTTTTTTAAATAGTATTACTGTTTTTGTAAAATTGGATTGACAAAATTCAAGAGAGAACGGTTTTTTTTTGATGGATCTTTAAATAATTTACATTACTTTAATAGGTTTACATTTGATTGCCAACAACAATTATTGGGAGGTGTTGTTTTTTTTTCCACGCATGTGTGTGTATGTTTAAATAAAAATTAAAACCTTTACTTTTATCGGTTTATATTTGATTGACAACTGATTTGACTTCCTTTCGTTTATAAATTATGGTTTTGGTTCTACAAATAAATATTTTTGACAATAGGACAATAATAGTTGTTGTTTGTTTAATCTTTATTGACAAGAGCGGGTGTTTTTTTGGTGTAGATTCAAATAGTAATTTGGGTTACGTTTAAATAATAAGTTGCGGTCTTACTTTGATTGGTTTACATTTGATTGCCGACACTAGTTATTGGGAGAAGGGGTGTTTTTTGTGTGTACAATTGTAGACAACAATTATTGGGAGAAGGGGTGCAACCATTTAAAGAATAGTAGTTTACATTACTTTTAGTAGTGGTGTACATTTGATTGCTGACAATAATTAGTGAGAGGGGTGGGTGTTTTTGGGTGATGATTAAATACTAATTTACCTTCCTTTTATTTTACATTTGATTGCTGACAACAATTATTGGGAGCTAAACAGGTTGTTTTTTTGTGTATGTTTAAATCAAAATGGAAGTTACTTTTATCGGTTATATTTGATTGACAACGGTTTTGACTTTCTTCTTTTTTTTTTTTTCGTTTATAAATTATGGTTTTGGTTTGCCCAAAACCTAATATTTTTGACAATGGGATAATAATAGTTGTTGTGTTTTTTTTTCATTTTTATTGACAAGAGTGGGTCTTTTTTTGGTTTATGTTCAAATAGTAATTTGGGTTACGTTTAAAAAATAATCGGTTTACCTTATTTTTAGTGCTTTTCATTTGATTTCCGACAACAATTAGTGGGAGGGGTGTTTTTGTTTACAATTAAAGAATAATTGTACGTTCCTTTTATTTTTTACATTTGATTGCCGACAACAATTATTGGGAGAAAGGGTTTTGTGTTTTTTTTTTGTTTGTGTGTATATTTAAATCAAAATTTAAGTGACTTTTATCGGTTACCATTTGATTGAAAACTGATTTGACTTTTTTTTTTTTTTCATTTATAAATTATTTAGGTTTTCCCAAATAATATTCGATTTGCCAATGGGACAATAATAGTCTAGGTTTCTTTAATTTTGATTGACAAAAGTGGGTCTTTTTTGGTGTAAGTTCAAATAGTAATTTGGGTTATGTTTAACTAATAATTTACTGTCTTACTTTGATTGGTTTACATTTGATTGCCGATGACAATTAGTTGGAGGGTTTGTTTTTTTTTCTATACGATTAAAGAATAATTGACGTTCCTTTTATTTGACCATTTGATTGTCGACGACAACAATTATTGGGAGGAGAGAGGTTTTTGGGGCTATGTTTAAATAAAAATTTTAGTTACTTCTTTTATTTTACATTTGATTGCTGATGACAACAATTATTGGGAGAAGAAGGGATGTACGTTTAAATAAAAATTGAAGTTACTTCTTTTATTTTTGACATTTGACGAAGGCCATTTAGAATCCCTCAAACAAGCTTGCCTTTATGAAATGAACATTTCCATCGGCAGATGTTTTTGGATCTCAAATCTGCATATATTTGCCGCACAATCCAATCTTTTCTTTCAGCAGCAGGATGTTTTTTTTCTTTTTTTCTGCTGTAGAAATATTTCAGCACTGGCTTCCATGTCTGGCAATTCCCATCTTTTCAAGTTTTCTGTTGTGGGAATTAGCCATACTTTTTGTCTCGGAAAATTTCTCACTAAAACGTGACTCAAAGTGTGATTTTTAAAATTTTATGCTACCCCACCCTAATCGAAAATTTAGGAGGAATACAAATTTATGAGGAACAATCACTACTGTTAAAATTGATAAAATGTAACAGTACATCAATTCGTCTTAAAAAAAAGGCACCAATGGAAATTTAAATTAATTTTGACACGATCACATTAACACACCCTCGTACGATATTGTTACATCAAATACATAACGCAGAATTACGATATAGTGCATGACACAAACAATTACGGCATTTTCTTCTGCTTTTAGCATCAGAAAAAGCACACTGTTAGCCGCTTAAGCCGAGTTAACACTCTTTCTAGATTTTATCGTAGAAAAAAACTTAACTCCGAGTTAACACTCTACCTTTTAGCATAGAAAGTAGACTTAACTCCGAGTTAACAATCTTTCTAGGATTTATTTTAGAAAGAATGCTTAAAGGCTTGGGTGCGGCCGCGGAAACAGCATATTTCTAGAAATTTAGCTAGAAATAGCACCTCTAGTGGCTGACACGAAGGATCAGATGACAACCTATATTTCTTATATTATTTTCAATTTTTTTATAGCAAAATATATCACAACATTAATATTTCATTCAGTAAGCATTTGTAAAATATTTTATAACATAAAATTTGTTCACTTGTTAAATTTCTTTCAGAAGACCTACATATTTGCATTCATTAAAGATAGATACTTTTAAAAAAAAAAAAATTCAAGATTTTTTTTTCTCTTCTAAAATGTGTATATTTCAATCGGTTTTTATATAAAAATTACAGTTTCTACATCCAAGTGCTCATGATATAATATAGTGCTAATCTTCAAAAAGAAACCTGTTGTAGTACAATTTATTTTAAATAAAGAAAATCATTTAGAACAATAATTCATTCATCAGTTTTTATAAGTAAATCTTTTTTTAAAAAAAAACATATAAATTTTAAAGTCACTTTCTTTCAATTTTGTCAACATATTACTTGCAGATATTCATTTTAATAGCTGTTTCTAGTTAAATTAGAAATAAAGTAATCCATTCACATTCATATAGAGTAAATTATATTCACACATCATAAAAAATATTCTCTCATCCTGGTTTTCATTCAAGTGCATAATATTAATTTTTTTTCTCTTTTTTTTAAATTGATAAAACCATTAGTATAATTCTCAAAAAATATCCTTTTCATACTTGTTAGTTCAAACTTTATAGAAAAATTATATTTATTAGAATTACTAAAAATAAATGTTCATTCATTCTAAATATATCAAACATATTAAATTCAAAATCCTTACATATCTCCAAATCTCCTCCAGGCCTATGATTGAATTCTTTTTGGCATTTGATCCACGTTTTACCAACACTCTGATGATAACTATCTGCTGCCATAAAACTATCATAGTTCCTAATTAAGCTTTGAAGTAAAATTTTCCGATAGAGAAAAACTGGTTTCTATTCAGGCATTATTTTAAAACAGTTACTTAAAATTATACTTTAAAAAATTTTTTAAATAGAAAATAATAATGACTATAAAAATTATAACTTTTAGCAATTAGACAAATAAAATAAAAATATTAATAATCAATTTCACACTCACTTATTAACACTTCACTGTCTATACTGATCGAACATTCCTTTTTATATTGATTTGATCTAGTAATGTCATTGGTTACCTCTGCTTTTAAATACGTACTAATTTACATAAAAATTAAATATTACCTTTAAAAAATACTTTTTGCACTATGACTAATCATTTATTAAATATTATATCAGAATTATTTAATACTTTAAATATTAAATACTTTTATTTAAAACAATCTAAAACATTTAATAACTCTAAAATATTAATTTTTAAAGCAAAATATTATTATTCAAGCAATACAATAACTTTAATCATTATTTTCAAATAAAATTTACAAATATTAATTTGCAAAATTTAAATGTTTATTTTATTACAAGAGTAGAAATCAAGGTTTTTAGTCTACAGACATGAAAGCTCACATACCAACACAAACACCTTTAAATCATGTGACATGTTCAGAACATTCTAGACTAATATTAAATTATTTATGATTTAAACAATAACTTGAACAAATAATTATTTTAAACATATTAAATACATTATATAATATTTATTACTGTCATTTAACTATTATTTTATTACTGCATCAGTTAAATATAATCATCATCATCAACCATTATCAATCCACTGCAGGATGAAGGGCTCTCCAAGTTTAACCCATCTTTTCCAATCTTTAGCTTCTCTTCTCCACATCACCCCTGCACACTTTCTTATTTCATCCATCCATCTCACATGTGGTCTCTTTCTGGGTCTTTTACAATCTCTTGAAATCCAGTTTAAAATTTCAATTGTCCATCTATTATCATCTCTTCTAGCAATATGTCCAGCCCAACTCCACTTCAGTCTTTTAATTTTTTCAAGAATATCAGTAATACCTGTTTGTTCTCTTACCCATACATTGCGTTTTTGATCTCTTCTTGTTACTCCCAACATGCATCTCTCCATACTTCCTTGAGTGGTTTGAAGTCTCTGTATTGCTTTTCTATTAAGTGTCCAAGTCTCAGATCCATAAGTAAGAACTGGCAAAACACATTTATTAAAAACCTTCCTTTTCAAACACATAGGCATATTTCCTTTTAGTATCAAGTTATTTCTACCAAAAGCACTCCAAACAAATTTAATTCTATGATTAATTTCATCCATTATGTTTCCATCGGTATTAATAATCTGACCAAGGTATTTGTAACTGTTAACTTCTTCTAATTCATCATAATCAATCTTTATTTTCATATTTTGAGAAAATCTATTAAACATTACTTTAGTCTTTTTAACATTTATCTTTAGTCCTACTTTCATCTGATAACTCCTGCAGCATTTCCTGTAACTCTAAAGCATTATTTGCAAAAACAACTACATCATCTACAAAATCTAAATGACTTAAATAATCTCCATTTACTTTCACTCCTTTAGCTTCCCATTTTAATCCACAAAATACTTCTTGTAGCACTGCTGTAAAAAGTTTTGGAGATATGGAGTCACCCTGTCTTACACCCTTCTCAATGTTGACTTTCCTACTATCATTATGTAATCTAATTGTTGTTGTTGCATTTTTATAAATATTCTTTAAAATATGACAATATGCTGGATCTATACCTTGATGATCCAATGCTTTAATCACTGAAGAAATGTTTATAGAATCAAATGTCTTTTCATAATCTACAAATCCTAAGCATAATGGCAACTCATATTCATTTGTCCTTTCTATAACTTCTCTCAATACCTGCATATGATCTACTGTACTAAAACCACTTTTAAATCCAGCTTGTTCTCTTGGTTGGTGAAGGTCCAGTGTTCTCTGTAGATGAGTTGTAATTATCTTAGTAAAAATTTTGTATAAAACTGATAAAAGACTGATAGGTCTGTAATTTCTAATATATTCTTTATCACCTTTTTAAAATAGTAATATTAATACTGCATTCTTTCAATCATCTGGTACATCTTTATCATTCAGACATTTGGAATATAACTTTGCTAAAAAAAATTCTATCACATTACCTGCTTCTTTTAATATATCAATTATAATTCCATCATTACCTGGAGCCTTCTTTTTCTTCATAAATTTAATTGCATGTCTCACCTCCTCACTCAAAATTCTGGGCAATTCAGAAGATATAATAGGTATAGGAGGTACTTGTTCTTTATTGCTATATAATTCTTGATAGAAATCTTCTACACATTTCATGATGTCATCTCTCTTTTTAGTAATAATGCCATTTTTTTTCCTTATTGCAGATATAAATTTCCTACCAATACCAAAATGTTGTTTTACACTCTTTAGACTTTTATTCTCTTCTACAGCTTTCCTTGCTAGTTCACAATTATACTTTCTTATATCATTTTCAACTCTTTTCCACACCATTTTACAAAATTAGAGATATTCAATCCTTTTTAATGCATCATTTTTATATCTCTTCATATTCCTTCTTTTCTTCATAAATTCTCTAGTCTCAGTAGAAATTTTATTGGTCAATTGCTGCTTTTTTCTACCAGCTATCTTTGTGGCAGTTTTTAAAAAGTGTATCAGTTATTTTCCTATTAATTTCATTCAAATCTAAATCTTGTTCAAAATCTACTAAATATATATATTACTTAATTTTATCTTTTAAATGATATACTATATTGTTTTTATCATTTATCTTACATTAAAATGACTTTGAAATATTTAAAATCTCTTTACAAGCTTCTATTTAAGAAGTCTGAATCTCTCCTACTACAAAATTACTATAATATATTGTAAACCATTACAAATTTAATTTTTTTTAAAAATAGCTATATCTAAAGCTCTACTCAAAATAATTGTACTAAGTATATGAGCACAATATACTTAGACAAAGAATAATTTATAGTGATTATAAAATTAAATAGAAAATAGTATAAAAAAATAAAAGTAAAAATTTAAATAGTAAAAAAAAAAAAGCAATAATAATAAAACTACAAAATATATCAGAATTTAAGGCATATTATAATATCATAGTGAATGAAATAAACATACAATTTTAGACACTTCTACAAATAATTATTTAGTTGGTTGACTAATAATACTTATTTACTGATTTAAAATAATATGTTGGTTTTATCCAGTTAAGTGTGAAGATATTTAATATTCACACTTTCAGATCTAAGTACTTTAGACTGGCTTGGATATATAGAAAGACAAGTAAAGAATAGGGTGGACCGTCCTATTCTTGTTAAATTCTCTGTCTTGTATTTATGATCTGATTGGCTGTTAGATACTGATAAGCGCGAGAGGTTTGCAGTCTCTCAATTTAATTTCAATACTGTTTGTGCTTTATAAAAATAAATATTATTTATATACGTTACTGCATTTATAACATCTAAAAACTATTGCATAGTAAATCGTAGGATTTCACACTGTATGTTTGTAATTTAAACTCAGTGAGTTAAGTGTGAAGATATTTAATATTCATGCTTTCAGATCTAAGTACTTTAGACTGGCTTGGATATATAGAAAGACAAGTAAAGAATAGGGTGGACCACCCTATTCTTATTAAATTCTGTCTTGTATTTATGATCTGATTGGCTGTTAGATAGTGATGAGTGTGAGAGGTTTGCAGTCTCTCAATTTAATTCCAATAATGAATAATTTATCTGTAGTATAATTTTCACTACACTCATGCAAAATACAGACTGTTTTCTTTCTGCTTTCAAACCTGTACATATCTTGTGTTAGAATAATGTAGTGAAAATTATACTACAGATATATTATTCATTATTGGATAATCTCCAGCTTAATGAGTGACTAATAAGAAATTATTAATATGTTGTTTTTGTTTTTTGGAGGTCCTGGTGAGGTATCTGGAAAAGTTTTAAAGTTTAGTAGTAATATGTTGGCTTCAAATATAGAGGAATTCATTAGAAATATATGATCCATGCAGTGTTTTTATTGTTCCAATTTTTAAAAACAAGTAGAATAGACAAGATTGCACTGATTGTCAAAGAATATCTTTATTATCAACCACAACAAGAGTATTTTAAAAATTTTGTTTAATAGATTTATGTTTAACAGAGACTCAATGTGATTTTAGAGAATTAAGAAGCACTATAGACTTGGTTTTTGCTGCATAAAATGCAAGAAAAAATTTTCAAACAAAGAATGATTTATATATTTTTATTGATTTGGTCAAGATATTTGATTAACATAAGAGAACAGGTCTGTGGCATTGTTTAAGATTAGTTGATTGTCCACCAAAATTTTTTTAATTATATAATATAGTGTCTACATGATGAAATGAGATGGGGTGTTATTACTTCAAGTGAAAAATCTGAGATATTTGTAATGAAAACTGATATAAAACAAGAATGTGTACTGAAGCTGTGAATAAATAGTCATGTATATGCTAGCTTCACCATTTACTGTGGACTAGCTAAACCATTCACTATGGACTAGATAAAGACCATAAGTCCAACCACAGTGAGTGTACTGTAAATCCATTGATATAAGTATGTAAATAGTTATAACAGTGAATAAATTGTAAGTTTAAATTATTTAAAAAGGTAATGAATAAAAAGACAAAAAAAAATAGACACTGTCATAATTAATGATATGCCAGTCAAGATGGAACTTGACACAGGATCAGCGGTGTTTATAGTTTCAAGAAAGACCTGGACAATCACTAATAAAAAGAATAAATATAAAACTGCATCATTGCAATAGGTCAACATCAGACTACCAAGGGAATAAAATAAAACTTTTGGGTCAGGCAAGAGTTAAAATTACTATGCCTAACAACCATTTGTAGTGGCATCTGGTGATCACAACAACTTGTTAGGCTGTGACTGGTTCAGTAACTTAGGGTTCAAAGTGAACCAGCTCACATTATCAACGATGAAGTCTAAATACTCAGCAGACTTCAACACAAAACTAACCATGAAAATGAATGGAAGCTGGAACACCAGAATTTCCAGGACTCTGCCAGCACAGCACTCCACTCTGAGCACAGTAACAGGAAAGATTTCTGCAAAGCTATTATTCAACGATCCTTAAGAACTATGCTATCAACCCTGAAACCTGATGCCAAACTTGAACAAGAAGATAAAAACAAAATAAAACTCCAAATAGGGACACAAGTACTATGCCATATGTACAATGGATCCACAAAATGGATACCTGCAGTGGTGACTCAAATAAAGGGTCTCTACACTGTCATTGTGCAAACATAAGATGGTCATCACCATCACAACCAGCTAAGATTCAACCACACATCAGAAGGTAACAAAAGCAGTGGTCAACTTGGGAAAGTACCTCAAGCAGAGAAGATGAACAGCAAAATCAAAACAGCAGCAGAAATCAGAAACCAAGTTCCTCAAGTGAAGATGAAGACAGGAACAGGAATCAAACGGAGAAACCAACCAAGTGGACAATACAATATCCAGCACATCTTGATGTCCTCCAGGGCTAATTTTAGCCAGGGGAGAGATGTCATATCTGACCTTGCCATTGGAAGTGGACTATTCCAGATTCCTTACCTTATTGGCTAGCACCTAGTTGCTATCCAAAGGGATTAAATCCTTCACTGGGGTTCGCGCACCAAACCTACATGTTTCCAGTAAGATAAGGGATCTGCCATTAAATAGTCAGCCTTTTGGAGGCAAGACAGAGAGCAATTACTTCTGTTAACCTGAACGACAGGACATGCTCTCCATTAAACCTTCTGCTATCAGCAAAGGTATTTATCTAGTCATTATCGCGATGTCCACATAGTGAGGCAAGTCCACCTATGGACTGGAAACTGCTATGTCTGAATTAGAGCCAACTCGAGATAAAATACATAGCTGGAAGTCTTACCAGAGTTCACAATGCAGGCTAATCATTTAGCTAGAAGCGAGTTCCGTACTCGGCTCGACTATCTCTGCATTTAATTGTATCAACTGCATTTATTCGTTTAACTAATGTGTGTATATTTTTTGGACTAATAAATTGTATATATTAATTGCTGAGTAGTTATTCTTTTTGTGTCTGTTGGTTTGGAAACGAATCTGTAAGCCTAACCAAACACAACAGAATCCATTATGGAGGCTATATTTTAAGCAAGTCCATAACACTGACAGTGAAACTTTGATAATCTAAACAATACAGACTAACATTACAAATCAAAGGATTGAAGTTTTTCAATTATCTACAGTATCTAATCTCATAAGCAAGAGCTCACAAAGATCTTGAATTGTTTTCATTGAATTTTTCTTTAATATAATGAGGTTTAATTTTTTTATATTGTTTGTATATATTATCCCATTTAGCTTTAACATACTATACTGTTTCTATTTTTTATATCAAGCATGCTATTATTATGCTTATTATTAGATAAACTCAATTCGATTTTTTAAAGCCATCTTTAGATCTCTCTTTGTCCATTTTTTTAAAAAACAATATTCACTGTAATTTCAAAATGCACCTTATAATTTGTTTATTGCCATCAATTTTTTTTTTGTTTACTTTTTTCAAATAAATTGATTGCTGGTGTGAACTGCCATTACTTTTGGTTACTTTTCATTAGATTTAATTACACTAATATGCAGAAATGCTATATATTATATTACAATTTAATTCATTTTAAACCCAACATTCTACTTATGCAATGTAGCTCTCAATTTAAATGCTAAAACAAATTCTTAATAAGTTGATATGCAATAGCCAATTTCTAAGGTTATATGATCAAGAGCTTATTTCACTATAGTTCTCTATTGCCTAGTTACATAATCTATTTTTGGCAGAAAAACAGTCTGAAGATTAGTAAAATAACTAAGCAATACAATTCATGTACATTAATACTTGGCCAGCATTGATAAATGTTGCCATATTTTGAACACAATTTAATACAGAATCTCAAATTTTCAACTAAACGCTGCCACATTTTGAACATAATTTATTATAGAATCTTAAATTTTGAAATACTCAATAAACTTTGAGTGACTCTTTACATCGACAAAAAACAAAATATGTTTGCTATTTAAATTGTAGTTAAATCTTATGTACATAATTTTTTTTAGATAATAAAAAATAATATTACAATTAAAATATTAATACTAATAAAATTAAAAAAAATAATGGAAAAGTTTTTATTATTATTATTATTATGCATATAAAAAAATAAATGTCTAAGTTAATAAACATTAGTTCCGATCTATAATTTTCCGCGGGATTAATAAAACATGTCTGCAATATTGAAAACAATGGAGAAATCAAGTAGATATTTATTTGTAATAAATCTTCCTTTCGATTTGTCAAGTGAGGAATTAAATCAGTGTTTTAGCGAAATTGGACCTGTTGCAAGTGCATTTGTTGTTTTACGAAAAGGTATTGTCAATATATTACAAATTCTAAAAAAATGATATTTATTTAGAATTATTTTCATCCACAGGTGTATAAGAACAAAGAAGTAAAAGTTGCATTTGTTCTCTCCAGTCCTTTTATTAATGGATCGATATCTTATAATAACCACATAAATACTATCCGGCTTGAAGTCATAATTTTGAATTCAAAATTGTCTAAACATTTGTTATTGAATGAATTGCCTCCGGGATTATAGATTGCGTTACTGATATACTATAATGTCTGTATCGACATTTACTCAGTTTTTTTGTAACTTAATGTTGACGATGAAATCTACAGTCTATAGTGAATATATACAGAACAGTTTTTTTTTTTTAAAATGAAAAAAAAAACCCCGTACGTTGCAAACCAGTAACAATTGTTAAGATATTCACGGAGATTTCCTTTTCTTTAAAAACTTCCAATGCAAGGAATATCGACTCACTTGTAGTGTCAGTTTGAAATTTTTTTTTGCAAATAATAATTCTTGGCAAGTTTTTCCTTTTATTAATTACACTTACGCTAAGAGTAAGTCTTTATTTTCTGGCAAAATTAACTAAAGTTGTATAGAGAACTAAGTGGGTTTAAAATACATAATGAGTCTTCATCATATTGAACTATTTCATAAATTCTTATTTATACGTTTTAAGAAATTTTCTTGGTAATATCAGTAGAATCAGTTGTTCACCAATGAATAGTATATAGTTTTCTCGATTTAACTAATCAGTAACAAAATTTAAGCACACAACTCATCATTTTTGGATGTTATTGAAAAGAATTTTATCATTGTCATCAGCTTTCTCAAAAAATTTTATGTACAGTGTGGTCTATAAACATTTTCCCTAGCCGGCTATCTTTAACCTGCAGAGGCACAAGCTCTGGGATACATCCAGCATTGCAGAAAAGTCCGGAGACTTTTCCCTCAGCTTTTCTCAATGTCCTTCTGATATCCACGATACAGCACACAGCATCTCACAATGAGTTCAGAAAAGCTGACAACCACTTCTGTTTTTAGTGCGCACTATGTATACTCCTTTTTTCCTTGCTTGATATCATTAATAAATTCCTAACATTCCAATGTAACTACTTCCATTTGGCTAATGCATCTTTACAATGATGATTAGGATCCAGCTTTCAATTACATCCGTTCACATTCCTTACCTAATTAGCTTCAAATATTTTATCCATTTGTTTGCTTCTAAAATTAGTTTAATGTTTGATTTTAATACACAGTTTTCTCCGTCTCTTAAAACTATTAGTTATATCCGGCCTTGTAATTAACCCTTTGGTTTATCTTTCGGAAATCTTTGTAAAATATTTTTAACCTATGCTGTTTAAGTTTAATTTAACTGCTAACCATCTTTCTTTGTTGCTATTAAACCCAAACTAAAATTATCTAAAATAAAGTTTCTTTATTTTTTTACCAGATCTAGTTTTCATTTCTTGAAACTTAGATATGTATTTACATTTCATTATTATTATTATTATTTCTCTGGAGTAAATTTAGCTTTATAACTTATAATTATCGAGTTACTAAAACCTATATTTTTTTTCTTTAAAGTATAGCGAAAATCATAGTTTAAATATTCAATATTGAAGTGATATTTATGTATGCTTCATGTATATAAGTTAAAAAATTCAAAGGAATTTTAAAATTAAAAGTTTTTAGCAATTTTTAATAAGTAGAAATTATATATATAAGTATGTGCACAGATAAATGTATACAGCATTATTAATTCTAAATTTATTTTGAAAGTAGTTTAAAACAATGTCTTTTATTAACAATTGTAAAGGTATTTTATAATTAGATAAACAAATTGGCCAATTAAGGAGATAAATATCTGATGTAATATAGTCAAAGCATTATCTGTTATTTTGGTATAATCCCTTTCAAAGCTAAAATTTATGAATGCTTGTAATTGGACAAATAAGCCACAGAACATAATGAAGTTTAGTAGTTATCTATAATCAATAGATAAATGATAGAAATGACCCATGATGGAAACTGATTTGGTTGATAAGACAACTCAGTAAACCAATAAATAGGGACTCTGAAGATTGTGAATTATTGCTGATTGCTGAGACTGCTTTAATTGTTTTAAGCTGATTCTGCTTTGATTTATTAGTGTGATTTGTGTTAAAATATAATGATAGAGTAGAGAAGCCATCATTTGCTCCACTCTGTCCAAGCTAGCTGGGTGCAAGCTGAAAGTCCATTGTTAAGTTCGGAGAAGCCATCAAATAATGTAGAACCATTCTTAAGGAGTGTTGTATCCAGTTTAACTGCATTTTTTTATAGGCTCAGTCGTGATATCTGTAAAAATAGTAAAATTTATGTGTTTATTTATTATAATAGAATAAAATTGTCAAGAGATATAACAATTTATATTATTAAAAAAGTGCAATTTCTTTTGCTGGAACCAAAAGTTTTTGCAGAATAATACCCAGACATCAAATATATATTGAGTTTTGCATAAGTCAGTAAGAGACAAATAAACTAAAGTATTAATGAAACTAATGAATTGGATTTTATTTTATGCTCAGCATTAGATAAATGTACTTGATATTGAACTGTCAAATGTCTAAATACATTTATCAAGAAATAATTTTCAAAATACATCAATATACAATTAAAAATCAATAAGTTTAATTTATTTTGTTTTTATTTAAATAATTTATTTTTATATGTATCAATTAAACAGATGCTTCAATAGATATAAATAAATATTAACATTTTACGATTCCTCCATTTTTGTTAATATTATAATAAAAATATAAATATATTGACAGTATACTTCAAATACTATTGTACAACAAAAGCCTGCTATGATTTTATTATTAGTAAAAAATATATAAAAATGTATAATTAACCTATTTATTCAGAATACTGAATGTTTAGTATAGTAAATAGAGGGATTTGAACTTAAGATTTTCAGTCTACATTCATCTTCCACTCCATATCAAACAACCAATATGTAAATTGCTATTTCATTGAAACACAATAATGCAATTTGCTTTATATGGGATCTTCAATACATAAAGATTGAAAATATTGAATATGAATTAAAATTTTTCAATACTTATTGCACTTGTACTATTGTTAATTGCTTGATACATAATTCAGAAATAATCTAAATTAGATTTCAAATCTTGGCTATTTATAATATCTTAAACAAATCTCATTATATGCACATATTCCTGATATTGCATATTGAACTTTTCTGAAATAAGATCTGTCAGTGGACTTGATCATTGATTGATTATAATTTATGTTTACTGGAAATAATCAACTCTTGGTGCATAACAAATTAAACAAGTTTGAATGGTTTTTCAAAATTTTCTTCTTTATGCTTCTGCCACCTTTTTATTATACAATGTCTCCTCCACTCCTTTCTTGGATCATAACATAACAAAGTACTAAATTATTTTTCTCTTCACTAATAAAATTGTAATTATAAATATGCGACTTTTTTTTTTTCGCATTAAATAGTGAAGCTATAATTTTACACTAATTTATAATAGGTTTGCTTCGAATCTCATACTCATAGCTTTGTAAATAAAGATTGTTATGATTTATGCAAATACGTTTGAATTTTTTAATTAGTCCATTGTTTAGAGAGAGCAAAACATGCCTCTCTTCTATTAATGGCATTGATGTCATTTGCTATATATAAAGCTTCCTTAACTTTTTTTTTGGCATCATTTTTTTCTGTACAAATTATTTAGGCAGAACTAGATTCAAATACATGGCCCGTAGCTGCTTGGTGGTCCCAGAATACTGAAGATCCTTCATTTTTATTTTTAACCCTATTGTAGTATACCTATGTTGGTAAATTCTTGTGTTCAGGTTAGCCCGAGTTTCACCATAGTATGATGCATGGCAGCCTAATTGAGGGCATACTATTTTATAGACCACATGAGGGGCTTGATCTTTTTCTGTTTTATCTTTAGAATTATTTATCAGTCGGTTAGTATTGGGAGGTGTTCTGAAGCTAAATTTAAAATTGTTAGACAATGTTTTTGCAATATTTGGTGTTACATTAGGTATGAAAGGAATTGTTAGGTATTTCATATTGTCTTTAGGCAATTTATTTCTTAGTTTTCTATAAAATATTTTTATTCTTTGATTGATTGTATTAGGTTTAAAGCCTATGTTAGTCATTTCCTTTATATATCTGTCTATATTGTTTTTCCTATCTGCTATGTATTTACATAACTGGTCGTTTCTGAATAGGAAAGCATTCATGCCTGCCCATTTATATGTGTTGGGGGTGTTAGATTTTGGGCTTGTGTAACCTCATAGGTGCAGTGGTTTAATCATCATTTTATAATCTAAGTGTGTGTTCTCTCTTTTTATTAACAAGTCTAGGTATTTTATTTCTTGTTCCTTGTTTTCCTCTGTTCTACTAAGGGTTAATCCTGAGATGGCTTGAAATTCATTTTGTATGTTAATAGTGGTGGAGGGTTTTGCTGCAATAAAAATGTCATCGACATATCGAGAGTATATGAGAGTTGGATCTGTTATAAAATATTTTGGAAGAATTTGGCTCTCGTAATGGTTTATAACAGTACTAGCAACATCTCCACTCATAGGTAGTCCCATGGGCCAACCATCATTCATAACATACCAAGGAACAAGAAATAAAATACCTAGACTTGTTAATAAAAAGAGAGAACACACATTTAGATTATAAAATGATGATTAAACCATTGCACATACAATGTTACACAAGCCCAAAATCTAACACCCCTAACACCTATAAATGGGCAGGTATGAATGCTTTCTTATTCAGAAACCACCAGTTATGTAAATACATAGTGGATAGGAAAAACAATATAGACAGATATATAAAGGAAATGACTAACATAGGCTTTAAACCTAATACAATCAATCAAAGAATAAAAATATTTTATAGAAAACTAAGAAATAAATTGCCTAAAGACAATATGAAATACCTAACAATTCCTTTCATACCTAATGTAACACCAAATATTGCAAAAACATTGTCTAACAATTTTAAATTTAGCTTCAGAACACCTCCCAATACTAACCGACTGATAAATAATTCTAAAGATAAAACAGAAAAAGATCAAGCCCCTCATGTGGTCTATAAAATGGCATGCCCTCAATTAGGCTGCCATGCATCATACTATGGTGAAACTCAGGCTAACCTGAACACAAGAATTTACCAACATAGGTATGTCTACAATAGGGTTAAAAATAAAAATGAAGGATCTTCAGTATTCTGGGACCACCAAGCAACTACGGGCCGTGTATTTGAACCCAGTTCTGCCCAAATAATTTGTACAGAAAAAAAAAAAATGACGCCAAAAGAAAAGTTAAGGAAGCTTTATATATAGCAAATGACATCACTGCCATTAATAGAAGAGAGGCATGTTTTGCTCTCTCTAAACAATGGACTAATTAAAAATTCAAACGCATTTGCATAAATCATAACAATCTTTATTTACAAAGCTATGAGTATGAGATTCGAACATGAAATCTCGAAAGCGCTAAGCAAACCTATTATAAATTAGTGTAAAATTATAGCTTCACTATTTAATACGAAAAAAAAAGTCGCATATTTATAATAACAAAGTACCTAATATAACATAATGAAAAACAATACATTCTATTAAAGTAATGCACAAACAGTTTTGGCAACTTTTTTTTCATAGTAAACTTAAAGCATGATGCTTTTATGTGCAATATTGCACATTATATTAGTAAATTATTAATCTTTTTATTGTGGGCATTCTGCATATTTATGTGCTTATTTTCTATGCTAAGGAAGCTAATTAAATATTACCTTAATGTATAATTTTTAATCGAAAGCTAATTAATTAAATTATATTTGATTTAATTATATCTTGTTTATCACTTGCGTACCCTGTGAGATTTAATACATTGATTGAGTGGCAATCTCAAGTTAAATAATTCTGAACCGACTTTAAACGGATCTCCCCAAAAAATCTCTTTTATTTGAATTAGGTTGAATCTGTTGTTTGTATAATCAAATGTTGTATGTTCTTCCAAGCAATTAACTGAATGATTGTTATATATCACATGCATGCTTATGAATTACTACAATTATAGAGGTTTATCATTACAGGGAGCCTTTTATTTGCAATTATTAAAGATTTATTTTTAAAAAAAGGGAAATTGATTAATTAAATTAGCATTTGCTTTTATTTAATTTTTACTTTTATAATTTCAAAGAAAGATCTTTTTTTTTTTGTTAATTAATTTATATAAAAAAATGTTTTCATTTTTATTTTAGATACTGCGCAAAACAGGGGTTTTGGTTATGTAACTTATGTGAGTAGGTAAGTTTATATATAAAGATATTTAATGATGGAGATGTTTATTGTCTAATGTTTAAACCTGTGACATTGAATTATTCAATATTATCCATTGTTTATATTGCTCGCTGATAATTATATTTGTTAAATATTTTAAAAATATTTAAAATTATTTATGAAAATAATCATTTAGAACTCTGTGAGTAATGTATTTTATTTTATTATGAAAGAAGACTCTGAATCTAATAAATCAGATAGAAAGGTCTATTGATGAAATTGCTTATAATGTTTTTATAACCACTAAACATCACATGATCTCCATTCTTTATGCTTACACAAGCTGTTTACATAGAGGCTAAACTCTCCATACAGTAGCACTATTCAGTGCAAGCCAGAGTTTGGATGCAAGAAAGTTTGTGCATAAAATCCCTATCTAGTGCCTACTCATCCTGTGAGGAGTCTTGGATCTGAGAGCATTGCACCTAACCACATGCTATAAACTAGTCTGGGAATATTGGATGAATAGGCACTAGATGGGGATTTTATGCACAAACTTTTTACATTCATTGATTACTCTGGCTTGTACTGAATGGCACTACTGTATGGAGAGTTTAACCTCTGTGTAAACAGCTTGTGTAAGCATAAGGAATGGTGATCATATAGACACCAAAAAGTATGGATGCTGAACTGAGTTCAGATCTATACAACTATACAAGCTAATGAGCTTGAATTTAAAGCATTTTTGTATTTTCATTTTGACTCAAAGCTTTATAGTTAGCTAATAAGGTAAAAGGTGGCTGCTGGAGGGTTGCATTAGATTTTAAGATCAAGGTTTAGTGCTCTCAGATCCAAGGCTCCTCACTGATGAAAGCCGCAAGCTAGAAAACTAGGCTGGGGATATTGGATGAGTAGGCACCATATGGGAATTTTATGCACAAACCTTTTTGTATCCATTTATTACTCTGACTTGCACTGAGTGACACTACTGTATGGAGAGTTTAGCTTCTGTGTAAATGTTTTTGTTAGTTATTTTTTTATACTTTTAATGAGAGTCATATCAAGTGTTCATTTCATTTAAAGAACTACAGGACTTTTTGATGTAAATTTTTTTATTAAAAATTATATCTTTTTATTTTTTTTATAATGATTATTGAGAACCTTTGGATAAAGAATATTTGATCTTTACTATGCTTTGAAATTTTAACATCTATTAAGAGAATACTATTTAGTAAAATTGTTCTAAGACCTCTGGTAGAAATGACGGTAAGCTGATAATAAAAATTAAATCTATATGTACTGGTTAATTTGGTCTCATGATTGCTCAAACAAAGAAATTATTTGAACTAACTTCATAATAACTGTTCCTTAATTAATGATTATTGTTAAGATTTATAATATAGGGAGCATACCAATAGCTTTTATTAATAAGTTTCGAAGAGAATTCTCATCCTCAGACCGATCAGTTGCGAGCTTTTGACCCATGTCAGTGGGGAGCTAGAACATTCAGACACTAGATCTAAAATATCAACTCAAAAGTGAGTACTTATCTAATACATAACTATTAAGTAAAAATCTGAAATTTTTAGACACCTAATATCTTAAAATCCAACTATCTACCTTTAATAGTTACGTATTAGATAAGTGCTGGCTTTTTGAATTGCTATTTTAGATCTAGGGTCTGAATGTTCTAGTTCCTCAAACTTGGAGAGACCTTCATCCTGCAGTGGATTGATAATGGTTGATGATGATGATAAGCCAAAATCTCTAAACCGATCTGAGGATGGAAATAATTATAGATAGAGATTTTATAGGCTTTCTCTTCAGCATTTATCAACAAAGGCTTCTTAGAGCTATTGGTATGTTCCCCATATTACATTTCTGTAATACAAGCTTAAAAAGCAAAGTCACCTGATATATGACTTGCTTTATTGATTGTTAAGATTATTCTGACTTACTTAGGAAAAATTGTGATTGCCTCGAAGGCAAAGTGAGCCTTACCATTTGATATTTGTTTCTAATTTCACAAAACACCCAATAATTCAGGCACAATTAATTTCCAGCACAAAAATAAATAATATTGTGTACACCATTATAAGAGACATGTTTGCCTTGCACTTTCCTCATCAGAGGTAAATTTACCAATGTTTAGACTGTCTATCTTTTCCAGAATAGATATTGTAAATTTGCTTAAGTATTTTCTGTAATATTTAAGAGAGTTTGACCTCAGAATATAATTTCTCTCATCAAGATGAACTTGAAGAAAATTTGGATGTATCCCTTATTTCCTTGATGACAATGAAGTGAAGAAAGGTTGTAATGATATATCTTTAAGAGTCATGATTATATTAAAATAAATCTGAATAAACTTTTTTATAAGAAATCATGAAATGTATAAATAATATGTTCTTATATTATCAATTGAAAACATAACTCTATATTTGTGTTTTATAAATTAATTTGGATTTTTGCTTTTAAATTCTTAAATCGTTCCAGATTTTGCAGATTCAAAAAACAAAAGCAATCCTATTTTTTATCTACCAAAAAAAAAAAGAGATTCAACTTCTTCAAACTCTAAGAAAAAATATATTTCAGAGATTTATTCGATTACAGATTTAAGCAAATGAATGAAGATTCTTAATATCAAATGAAGATGATCATATTATTCAAAATTAATTAGTAAAATCAAATTTCCTGAGTTATAGAAATAAAAATTCAAATGAATTCAAATATATTAATTTTGTAAGAATTTTTACTATCATATTGTTATTTAGTAAATTACAAGCTAATTGTAATGTAGAATTAATCTTAGGTCATCATATTATTTTGGTTGAAATTGGTCTCCTTTTAATATTGTTTCAACTCACATTTTTATCTATAACAATCATTACGGAGTCATTAATTGTACTATGGTTATCTGTCTAGAAAATCTTTATTGAAAGGAAATATTTGACACATTTTTTCCCATCAAACCTCTACTAATTCATCTACTTCTTGCTCTTTATTTCTATAATTATTTTTGCAACCGTCATCCAATCTATAACTTTATATTTCTTCCCACTCTTATTGTTTTAATGTTAGTAGTAACAATAAACTAATAAATGATCACTTTTTTGCAGCTGGATGACTGCTCCTTATGATGGTTATTATTAATATTGTTTTTAAATGTGATAGTTTAAGTTCTGTTATTAAAAGTTTTTTTTTTTATGGATATCTGTAGCATGTTTCTAGAGCTAAGGTTTTAATTAATCTCCATCAATTAAAATTGAAAGTAAAAGATTATTAACAGTAAACATAATAATCCCAAAAGCAACAATATAGGATTTGAGTTTTGCTAATCTGTTTGTTGACTGAATTAATCAAAGAAAGATCTTTTGAATACTATTTGCTATAATTTGGGAATGAATATACTTTTTATTCAGTGATTAAAATAATATATATGCAAAAACACAAATATATTAACTATAGAGATGTAGCAAAAAGTAAAATGATCTCAGATTACTTTATGAACAGCTTCCAATGGTAAATTAAATAAAATGAAAACACATGTCTCAACTATACTGTGTGAATCCTTGCATACTATGCTTAATTGAATTATCACCCCAGTATATTACATAGTTTTGATGAAATGCTTACAAAAGCTCACATCAGTTATATATTATTAATAGAATAAAAATAGAAATAATCGCTACATTTATCATTGCTATAAAAAACAAAATTTTGTGTTCTGATTGATAATAAATTTAAATTAATTGTTATTTTTTTTGAGTTGTCTACATTTTCCTTTGAAGCAGAATATGCCAACTGCTTCTAAGTCCAAGTTTTTGTGTGAAGATAAAATAACTGTTCTATCTTATTGCCAATGTATTGGTTTGTCAGTGCAAATTATAATTTTTAATAAAATGAAACAATTTTTACAAATAAATACGTAAATAAAAACAAATAAATTGTAATAGTTTATTAAAATATCTTTTGGAAATGCTTTTTAATAGCATTGAATATGTGTTTACATTTGCTTTCATTATTTTAACATATATTTTTTTATTACTATAATTTGTTTTATTTTTTACTTTCATTCTTTATTGTTTGTTTTTTTGTCACTTAGTGATGATGCTGAAAAAGCTATCACTGAAATTCATAGAATAAAAGGTAGACCAGTAAAAGTACTTTATGCTGATAAAAAGATGTTAAAGAGAGTGAAAGAAAAAAAGAAAGAAGCTATATCTCCTACTAAAGCAGGTAAAATTGTAATTTGTTATAGTTTTAAGTTTTATTTATATTAATTAATATAAGAATTATATATATTTTTATAAGCATCTAAACAAATTCTGTATGTAATCAAAGTATATTTTTATTGTTCATGGTTAATTGATGCTGGAAAAAGGCAATGAATATTGAATTTATGAATAAGTGGAACCAGATTCTCATAGAAATTACATGAACCTGATGAAACTATGGCAGATTAGTTTTGTTTATTGAAATAAATACTTTTATATAATAGTACTGTATTCATATCTAATTTTTCATAAATATTTTTTTAATATAGGAATTTTAGGTGCTAGTTACACGTGTATTTTACCTAGTGGTGGCTACCATTCGCATACCAAAGTTGACTAAAATAATCTAATTTTATAAGTTTAATTTTCTCTTTCATAAAAAATCAAATTGTTTAGTGAAAATGTAACAGATCAGTTCTAGTCTCCTGATTGCTAAGTTTCCTATTCATCATCATCAAAAACTGTAGAAATTTGTCTCTTTAAAAACATTAGTCAGATTTCTTCTCCCAATTGTTTTTTTTCACATCTTTAGCTTTCATTTATAATTTCTCTATTTTTAAGTATATATCCATTTCCTTTTCATCAATAACTGATCTTATTTTCTTTATTTTTTCAACACTTCTAAAATGCTAATCTTGTTTTTCCCACTAATCTTTTTCATTTTCTAAATTAAATCTTAAAACCATTCTATTTTTCCTTTTTCTAATTGCCCCTTTTATAATCCAAATACTCTAAATAAAACATTTAACAAATCTCTTAAGTCTAATTTTAATTGATTCAGAATAATTTTCTATTCTTATTAAAAACTTAGCTTAGTCATTACAATTTACTTAATTTTTATTTTATTTCAATTATCTGTTGTTCATTTTTCCAAATATTTAAGTGCTAATTTATTCTTCCAAAACTTAATTTAATCATTTCTTCTTATCATCTGTTTTCATTAATTGCGCATTATCATCTTTACATTTAATGTAATGTACTTTCTTACTCCTAATGCTAATTTCGTTCTTATCAAAATAACAATCATTTAACAGCTCATTTAAATATAAGTGAAACAGGAGAAAGATAATTTTGTAACATGTTATAACCTATATCAAATGCATAATGATTCTAAAATAATACCCCTTTATTTAGTACATGAATATCAAGATTATTACTTCAGAAAGATTATATGATGTCAATGCTAAATATTTAACAGCTAATATTTATTTATAGGTTTATTAACATTTTAGTATATTCGAAAAATATTGCAGCAACCTAAACAATTTATTATAAAAATTACCAAAATTATTATTATTTACATTCAAATTATGTTTTTCTGTTTAAATAAATATTTTTAATTTCAGTCGATAATAGTATGCATTTCATTCATAATTAATATTAATTAAATTAGTGCTTGATTGCAATTGCATATATAAATACAAATAGGTTTAAGTACTAATGTTTTAATAAAGAAGAACTTAAAAATATGTGTCTATCTTATTTATTTTCAGATTTCCCCGAAGTTACCAAAATAAAAAACATAAAGCAAATAAAAAGATTATGTTCTTCAAGAAAACCACGTTTAGTTATAAGGAATCTTTCTTTTAAGGTAATTATGTATAGAATACATTTAAAATTATAGTATTTAATTTTTATTTACAAAAAAATAAAGTTTTTGAGATTAGTGGGGTTTTTTTTTACTTATAACAGTATCAGAGCCATTCTTGATGACATTCAGCCAAAATTCTAAATTGATTTTTTGCTTTTTTTAAATGATAATTTCTAATATCACTTTTTTCCCCTGTGAAATCTGATTATATTAAATAATTATTAATTATAGAAATTAATTATGCTTAATTTATTGTAAAATGTTAAATTATTTATTAACCTTAAATAGTATCACAGTAATTTATAAATTTAAATATATTAAGATGTTAGATCCTTAAAGTAGTATAATTGATTGCTGTATTTACATTTCTTGTGTTTCATTCTGGAACTAGCGTTCTAATGTGAAAGTATCAATTTTTATAGTTTTTTTTCTACATCAAATACAAAAACCTTTGCTAAGAGCTAGTTTTTTTATTAACAATTAAATTTATTAATAATAATAATCAAAAGCTGTGATTTCACAATTTATACAAATTATAGCTATTTGATTATACCAGAACTTTTTTTTTTACAAAGAGAAAAAGTGAGAAAAGATGTAACATTAATATATATGCTTTCAATATATAGTTTTTACAAGAAAATTAAATATAGAGATTATTATCTAACAAAAATCCTTTAAAGATATATATTTGAATCTACAGTAAAACAAAAGAGGGATATATACTGAGCAAAAATGTAATAATACACATTGAATGAAAATGAGAATAATAGACATTACAAAAGAAATATATTTTTCTTTTTCTTCTTCCTTTTCTTATGTATTAATTTCTATTTTTACATATACCATTTACAATTTTTTTAAACACTTCAATAATGCTATTTTTATATGAAAACTTTATTCTTATGATTTCGACTGCCCTGCAGTCATCATCAGAGCTCTTTACAATCCTATTTCTAAAAACCAACTGACAAAATTTTCAAAATAATAAATAAAAATTTTGAAAATTTTGTCAGGTTGGTTTTTAGATATAGGATTGTAAAGAGCTCTCATAATGACTGCAGGACAGCCGAAATTGTACGAATAAAATTTGGATATAAAAAATAGTATTGTTGAAGTGTTTAAGAAAGTTGTAAATGGTACGATATGTTAATTATAAAATATCAATAATCACCCTTATAATGTGATTTTTGATGTAGAGATATATCTAATCATAACTGTATGATCATATGTTGATTTAGAGAAAAATTATGCATAAAATTTAAAGATAAATTATCTATTTAATATACAAAATAGATGTCATTGCTTTTTAATAAGATATCTTTCTATCTTTTGGTAGAACTTTAGGTCTCCATTAATTGGTTATGGAAAAAACAATGCCTTTGTATTGAGTTAATCTTTATCTTAATATTTCTTCAGTTTTCAAATTAGCTAATCAATTATGAATAAGATATTTTGTTGGTTGTACTAAGTCTTCATTCTGGACGTCTTTCTTTTGGAATGAAATACCAAAATTTGAGAAAATTACAACCTTGTATGAATTAAAATTATTTGGCTTATGTATGTGCTGAATTGTGCAGTCAGTCTTATGATTACTGAAGGAACTGATAATTTAGGGGGAAAATATAGCCAAATGGAGCAGGTTATTAATTAATGATTAGGTTTAGATTTAATTACACAGCTTGGACAAAGCAATAGAATCACTTGCTATATTAGCATTATATTTTTCATAACATGTAACATAAAAGTGGAAATGTCTTTGAGTTTGATAAGATTGTGAGAAAATGTATGAAATCTTCCTGAGTTTAAAAAAAAAGTTTATGATGAGTAAATGGAATTATTTTTGTGTTCTAAAATGCTGAGTTCTTTATTGATTATAATGCATTAATTAATGGACAAATTTGTTACAATCAAATCAGTTCTTGCTATTTGGAATTTATAGAAATTGTAAAGGATTGTAATTAAAAACACACAATCACAATGGAATAAAATTACCACAGAAATAATACCCATTTGGATTGTTTAATGTTTATCAGGACAAGCCATTATGAGCTTATTATAAACTAAACTTTTTTGTTAGAGCTTTCATTTTTAAATGCTGTTATTATTGGACAGTAAATGATTTGAAGCATGTCTTATGATTTGATAAGTTATTAATATTTTTCCAATTATTGGAAGAGTTAACAATTGATCACCATCAAGCATTTCAATTAAAATATCTTCTCCCAACTGTAAAATATTTATGATAGTGATAGATGCATCTCAACTATAAAGGATTCAAATATTTTGGAAAGTAAATTCTTTTCATAGTACAAATATTGTTTTTAGACAATTTTGTCATCTTTTCAATAATTGAGGGATATGAATATGATGTCACCTATTTTTCATGATCTAGACAATGTTTAAATATATAATTCTTTATTACATAGAATACATGTTTTTTTTAGTAAAAATGGTGACTTCTTAATTTTTCTACTAAAAGAATCAAAGCTCTGCTCATGAATTGTATAATTTTTGTCTATCTGCATTACACAAGTCATCTTGGTATGCTTAGTGGGCAAATATTTCTACTAGACAGTTATTATTTAAAGTAATGTTATGATGATCAAGTTTATTAAAAATGCAAATAATTTTCATACTTTTCTGAAAGATATTTACAGCAACTTTTTATATAATTATAACAGAAGCGTTTAGGCTTTTTTTTTTTTGTTAATTAGGTGCTCAATCCAAGGTATTAACAGAGTCCACAATGTGTATAGAAGAATGACTTTCAGATATGAAATTAACTATGAATAATTAATATTCAGTGCTCCATGAAAAGAATGACTTGCTTTCTTGGAGGATAAGATTTTGATTTGTCAAAGCTAGATATTATTTTGAAATGAAACATTCTTTTCTTTGTTGATTTTAATTTTTTCTCTTTCCATTTTTTTTTACCTTATTTTTCATAATTACTGAAGTTAATATAATGCCCATATGCATTGAATCTTCATGCCATTGGTATACTAACTGTGACAAAGTGATTGTGTGTTTATACAACTACATTTTCATACTTTAATTTATGGGCATTTCAATTTTTTTCATTTTCCTATCTTCAACATTGAAAAAGCAATGATTGATGTTGATAAATTTACATATAGATTTTGCACTAATTGTACAATCGGTAATGATTTGCTTTGGAAATGAATTTATGACAGTAGTTTTACTCTGAAAATGACTTTATATTTGGCAGCTGGATTTAGGGCTTCCCTGTCAGCCTTTAGTGTGGAAGAATCCAGAAAAGGAGATCTAAAAATAGTCACATTCCCAAAATCTGGCTAAGTCACCGTGCTTAAAGTAGTAGTTTAAAGCTAGTAGGAATCAGGAGGTAGAAGTAGTAATAAATTTGAGTATTTGAATTTTTTTCTTATAAATATTGTTAAATGGAATATGCAAATCTTGCTTCACAACTTGAATGAAACAGTATTTTTAGCTACAGAATTGTTAAGATTTAAGATTGATGTGACTGTTTTTAGTGAAACTTATCTTCCAGAGAAAGCTCAGGTTTAATTTGGTATCTTTTATTTTTGTAATTGGTAGATGTGTCAATGAAAAACTAATGATATATCTGCACATTAGTGCTTGTACTTCTTTTGTCAGTGTGCATGTTCTAACATTTGATGAAAAAGTTTAGAAAAATAAAGTTTTTATTTCACAACTAAATCATGGTGCAGAGATTAGTATATTTACTTGCAATGCCCACAGTCTGGGAGTTAAGTTCAGACCAGATGTACTTTGAAAATTTTTTCCAAGTCAAATTTAGAATTTTTTTTTTTTTCAGAGAGTCAGCCATACTAAATCAATTAGACTTTCAGTATTAGCCAATAAATGGATATCTGACTATTATTAACTATAGAATAAAGATTCCCTGTTAGTTTGAGTTATTTAAATAAGTATAAGCTCCCTGACTATAAAATAAAAAATACAATTTTAATACCCTCACCACTGGCAATGAATTATTATTATTAGTTGCTGTTAGTTGACATCATTTACTATGGATCATACAAATGATATTCTCTTATTCATTAAATAAAAGTAATTTATAATAGATGCCTGTGCAGTTAATAATGATGTTTTGCTACTGTTTTGATTTGGATCATTTGCTATTAATATTCTATATCACTGCTTTTCATTTTAGGTATTTATAACAACATGAATACAAAGACAAAAAATAAATAGAAAAAAAAAGCGGAAAAAAGTTTGAAAAAAAATAATGAAGAAATATTAAAAGGGGGGGGGGGAATAAGTGTAACTCAATATAGATTTTAGTATACAATGAGAATTTTCATTAATAGATTGATAAAGATATTTGATTATTCCTAATTAAGACACTTCAAGTTTGCTAAAGCTCTACTCACAAATTGTGAGTTCATAATACATAAGTGGATTATATATGTATAAATTTTGCTTTTTATATGAAAATGATAATATGAAAGTAATTAAAATACATCAAAAACAATAAAAGTATGCTAAAATTTAAGTAAAAGTGTTTGAAATGTTATTCCTTACTTATTATAATATATATGCCTTAAAGAAGTATAGATGTAATTAAAAAAATTAAAATAGAAACATTTTTTTTTTTATAAAGATGAATAGCAAAATAGCTTGATAGGGAATGAATGGCTAAAATATATATCTTCCAACATTTTTTTGATTAAAAATACAAATAAACAGCCTATATGAATATGTAATTATAAAGTGTTTTTTTTTTTTTTCAGTGTACAGAAATGAAGTTAAAAAAACTTTTGTCAAAATATGGAGAACTTAGAGAAGTTTCACTTCCTTTAAAAAAAGGTATTTTTTTTTTTTTTTGTATTATTCTGATTAAAGAATGTTAATAAGTTAAGATGTTTTCATTTTTACTGAACATATTAAATTATGTGAATTAATTTTTAATATATATATATGTAAATGAAATGGACATAGACAATATTGTAATGTTAAGAATGATAGTGCTCATGCATTAACAAACATAAAGAAGAAAAAGGCAGACAGAAGCACACAACCTACAAGGTGTTTTAAGGGCTTTAAAGGTGAAAGCTTTATTTTCAGCATTGTCAACAAATGATTGTTTAAATAATATCAAAGCTGAAGAAAAGAGTGTTCCATTTTTTTCTTCTTTACATTTGTTAATGCATGAATATGATTATTCTTAGGTCTTGGAAATTGTCTGCTATCTTTTAATATACATATATATTTTACAATAAGTACATTTAGTATTTTATATACTTGTAGAAATTATTATTACTATTTTTAGGAATATAAGATTTTGTATATAAGTATTTTGAAAAATGATTGAAAAGGAACTCATGCAAGTTTATAAAATTTAATAGATTAAATATAATGCTAATACTTCTTCACAGATGGAGAAAATATTAAAACATTAAATATAATTTTTAAACTTTATCAAAGGGAAAGACAATATTTGTATTTTGACAAAGATGGTCAGCATCAAAAACACTTAAAAAAATATTAGAATTACTTTTAATCTATTATATTTCCAATGACAGAATTATCAGGTTTTTTTTAAAAACTAATAGTTAAATTTGATCTTTAATTAATCTATGTATTTGCTGAATGACTACCATTTGAATTAAGTGCTGTTAAAAATATGCAATTGTAAATTAAGTCTAATATATACAGTTGAATAAATGCATATTTATTTGTGTATGATATATTTGGGAAACATTAATAGAATTCAGCGTTCAGCTTAATGTTACAAACTTAAAATGATAACTGAATAATATTATTAAGGATACAAGATTTGTTATCTATATTTCATTACCTAATGCATATCTTTTTAGTTCTTTTTAAATTCTATGTCCACTACAAAGTGACTCATTTTTAAATGTTGAAGTGGATATCATCACCATTTTTTAAATTGTTCTACATTCCTCATATTTATTATATGAGAAACATGTTAAATTTTTAATTAATCCCATTCCATTTTTTGCTTTTTTTTTTTCTCAACTCTAATCCCCAATTATCTGTATAATTCCATTTTATATTCAACAAAGCATATAGATATCTGTACTCATTCACTTCTTCAAGATAAATATCTTCCATTTTCCATTCTTCAGTTTTATTTTTTCCATTAAATATTAATATATTAAATGTTTTTTTAACTGAATTTAATTTTCGTAGTCTTGTTTCTCTTCATTTTTCTAATATCAGCTCCATATTCTTCCACTATTTGCAAAATCTATCATATCATGCATTCTTTCTATCCCAATCTCCAATTTTTTTAGGAACAAAATAAATAATAAAAGCAATAGTGAATTTTTGTCTTTCAAATCGATTTCATATTTTAATTTTCACTGATTCTACCTCTTCCACCTCAATTGATATTTATAAAAATTATTCTTGTAAAGATACTTAATCATTCTTAATAGCTGCAAATCTTTTCTCATATTTTAAAGTCTTCTCCACAATCTAGTTATATCTATCCTTATCATAAGCTTTTTCTACATCAAAAATTGGAATAAATAATGGTTTTATTTTTTTGTAAGATATTTTAGTTAATTGAATAATAATGAATATACATTATTCCCTATTCATTTTCCTAAATAAAACCCATTTTGAATCTCTCCCAAAATTTTATTGTCTTAATATATTTTATAAACACTGGAAGATATTGCGATTATTCTATAACTAATTAACAATCTAAATTTTTTTTCCTCTTGTTTATATATTAATTTAATTCTCACACTTTTTTATCTGGAATCTTACTATCTTTTATGATTTTATTAAACCTTTCTTTTAGAATAAAACTTGCATATCTTCCCATTTGTATTATCATTCCAGCTTCAGTCTTTTTACTTCTTTGATATTTCTATTGTTCTATTCAGTTCCACATTTGTCACTATCCATTTTCTTATGGATTATGCTCCCTAATGAATGAATTCCCTTTCACTCTGGTAAGTTTTTATTACAAATTCATTGAGTATTTTTTCACTTTCTTCTCGATTTTCATATTCCCCCCTCCTTCCTTTGCATTTAACAATGCAACATCCTTTTTTTTTAATTCTTATTTTCCTTCATATATTTTCAATTTTTTTCCTATCATTTTTTGCTTGTACTATTAATTATTTCAATTAACTTTTTAAGTTCACCCATTTCCATTTTAATTTTGTTCTAGCTATTTCTGTTTTTCGTAAGTGATTCTCTCATCTAATCTTTTCCTCCTTATTTTTTTTTTTTTCGTCTTTACCTTCATGCTGTTTTTTACACTTTCTGAATATTTTTCCTATTTTTTATGTTATTAATTGTATTAGTTCTGAATAAACACTCATTTACAATCTTTTTCACCATATCTATCTATTCTTCACAAATTTTAAATTTGTATATTATTATTATTTTATTAAACTTAATCAATTTAACCTCATCATTTATTTACTATTTATCACTCTCAATTTTTTTATAAGTTTTAGAACCTAATTTTTCAGATATTCCTAATTTTATTAACATAAAATTATTATTTTTATATCCTTTCACTTCTTTATCAAATATTTCAATTCTTTTTATCATTTTTAAATTTTTTTTATCCATCAATACATAATTAACAATGTATTTAAAATTCTGTCTCTATTATATAAACTCTCTATTGTATACTCATATTTTTATTCCACCTTTTTCACAGATTACATAGAGGCTAAACTCCAGACAGTAGCGCCACCAGTGCAAGCCAGAGTAATCAATGGATGCATAAAGGCTGATTACTCTGGTTTGCACTTGTCGCACTACTGTATGGAGAGTTTAGCCTCTGTGTAAATAGCTTGTGTAAGCATGAGAAATGGTGATCATGTGATGTTTAGTGGGGTTTTTTTTTCACACATCCTCTTTAATAATACCTCATTTGTATTCTCCATTCCATCAAATTTATTTATATGATCATTCATATCACCTACAATCAGTATTTTACAATTATTTTTAGTCATCTGTATCACTATGAAAACATTACCAAACACTTTCAATCCATTCTTCCATATCTTTACCATTTACAATAACTAAATATAATATGCTACACATCCATTTCTTTTTACCTAATTTCAATCTAAGCATATAGTGTTTTTCTACATCTCTCAGATTGTGCTTCTATTCTTAACAAATGTAATTTTTTCCTATAAAAACTATAAATTCTTCTTATTTGTATCTTTACCTCCTTGCATAACATATATATAAAACAATTTTATATTAACACTTTTGACATTCTTTTCTTATAACAATATCCAGGCATCATCTGTAAAATAAAAATTATTTTTACATCATCTTTTTATTATTATCAACATTTTTAAAATTTTGTTCACACTCTTAAATATAAACATGCTCTTTGATTTTATTTGTATTTCTAACATTGCATTTTCATTCTTGTTTATATATATTTCACCCCATTCTTTAGTTTAATGAATAATAAAATTTATTCATTTAGTATTTTGTCCCTTCTCTCAGATAAATATAATCCATTTTTTAAAAATAAAACTATTTTTAATGAACACATTCTAACATGTAAGTTTTTTAGCCTCAAATTAATTCCACAAACCTTTTTAAAATTTATTTCACTTTTCAGTTTTGGTAATATCCCCATCATCCTATCTGTCCATTTTTTTTCTTCAAATATATAATCATATCTTTATTTGATTTTCCATTACTAAAGTATCTAAAATTTTAATACCTGATATACATATTCATACATTTTTTCTCTGTATGTTTTAAGACTCACAATTTTCAAATAATACATTCTCCCTACTTTTAATGCTACCATAATCTCTTCTTTGTAGTATATTCTTGTTACACTATGAATCAACTTTCTCAATATATTGTGCCAAGGCCAAATTGGCACATGTATATAATATAATTTTATCTAAAAAAATTATTAAAATAATCTTTTATAAAAGAAAAACATAAAAAGGAAGTAAAGAGTTTATTATTATTAGATGAAATACAATTTAAAAGGTTTAAAAAAAAATATAAATCTTTTCATTTAAATTAAAGAAGAAAAATAATCTTAAAATTATTTTTGATTTTAGAATAGTAATATATGTGCGTGCGAATGTAAATAAATGTAAGCTTGTTAAGAAGAGATATAATAAATGTGTGTTAAAATCATATTGAAAAACATATGAAAATAAATATTGAAATGAAATGTATTTAACAACACAGCGGTGGGCTACTAAAGATATAAAAACAACACATTTTGAAATAGCTACTACTAATTAAACAATCAATCAAAAACACGTTGTCATAGGATTAATTACTAAAGGAATTTCGACTACACCTATTGAACCTATTGCCGGAGGATATTAAAACGAAAACAATTCGCATATATAAATAGCTAGATTTTTATCGGACGTCCAGTTTTTTGAGTTTGCAGTTTCAGCCTAGTTTTCAGTGTCAGTCTTGTTTAAACCGAAATGCATTGTTGAGTAGCTTTAGGAAATATACGCTCTTATTTCAGCCCTTAGTCCAATAAGATCAGCAAGACCTGCCCGTGAAATAATGTCTACCTAACAGCTCAGAAATCCTCCGTCAATATTCAACTGTCTCCAGAAATAATAATCATGAAGAATAATAAAACTCCTCAAGAAAACGTCCCAGCTGGCTGGAAATATCTTCACCTAAAGCATCAATTAAAGAAAATGAAGTTCTACGTCCACGTTCCAAAAATCCTAGGTAAAACATCTTATTATTCTCAGTTATATGTAGTAGCCACCATTGTAATTCGTAAATCCTGCAGAGACAAGTAATTTGAACTTTATAAGCATGCATAAAATGAACTATTGATGTGCGTGTTTGTGAATGTTAGCTAGTTTAAATGTCAAAGATTATTGATACCTTCTCCTAAAATATATTATAATATGTTAACTTAAAATGTGTGTGTTATTTAGATTTATAAAAATGTTTAAAATTAGTAAATGTTAGTTAATAAATTGTCTTTAAAATTAAACTTTATTTGTCAGTCAATTCTTTTTATCAATTCTTTTTCTATATTGTATTACTGATTAAAATTAGACTGAGCTAGTTTTGGGATCGTTTCGAGCACTGGATTATGAGCTTACTGACCAAATACGTTGTTTATTCTTCTGAATAGATAGCTGGCGCCCCGGAGTTTACTCCGAAACAAATAAAGTGTTTGGATAGTAGGGGTTTGAATCTAGTAGCCGAGGTGGGCCATTGTTGATAGTTAAAGCTATCAATAATATCTCCCATTTTGCTCGAACGTGCCGGTTCATTCACGTAACATTTATAAGATTATAAATGTATTATGATGAAGTTTGAAACCAGCAACACATATATATGTGTAAGTAAACTTCATTCGGCGGAATCATCCGGTACAATATATAACCTCATATTCATTATTTCTAGAGTAATACATCTTTGCACTATTATTAACATCATTTGTTGGAAGTATTTAAATAGATTGCAGTCCACCAAGTTTGATAACATTATTATTCAAAAATAAGTCTTCAAAATTAGTACATTTTTTAATTAAGTAGAATCTTCACAGTTGAAATTATAAGATAAAAGAGATGATGGTACATACATAAAAATTTACTTATTGTTTATATACAGCCATATTTTCTTTTGCATTTTACTGCAGTGATAGAATAATGAAGTTGAGAGCTAAAGATCTCTAGATTAGCATTCAAACTGTCATTTCTGGTGCTCAAACATCTTTATTCAATTTATTTATTTATTTTATGAAGTATTATTAAAATTTGAAAAATATTAGACAACATAAAAAAAAAAAAAGAAAGAGAAAATAAAATGGCATAAAAGGATAAAGCAAACTAAGAAAAAAAAAGATTACCAAATCCTGAAAAATATGATATTATTAGGTTAAATTTATAATGAATATATATTAAATAATCTATTGTAAAACAGGTTTTATGATTCCGCATTTAAAATGACTACTGACCTGAATACATTACTAGCCAATGCTTTTCATTTAACTGAAAATGTATGCAAATATAATTGAATTTGTTAGCTAATTATTTTCATAAGTTAGAAATTTACATTTGTTGAAAAAGTATTTTAAATTACGTTCCAATTTGAGCCCAAATAATATGAGAATTTTATTATAACAATAAACAACAGCTCATATCTATTCATCAGATTTTTTTTTTTTTATTTAAAAAAAAATGTTTTTGTAAGTGGATGTAAATTCATTATTATTTTTGTAATGTATAAAAGTTATTTAGTAATTATTTAATTTATTCAATAATGCAATTATTTGTTTAAAAAATATTTTATAAAAAAATATTACCTAAAAAAATATTTGTTAGATGGAACAAATCGTGGGTTTGGATTTGCTGAATTTACCACATTAGAAGAAGCTCACAGTGCCATGGAAAATTTGAATGCAACTGAGATATTAAGTAAGCTAAATGATGTAATTACACATTTATACAATTATAGACATTACATTATATAGATATTTCAGCTTTTGTTTGGCAAATCTTGAGTGAAAAAAAGTTAGTAATATTTTATATACAGTAAATATTTAAAATTATGCTCTGTTAAAAAAAGGATTTTTTGTTAATTCAATCAAAAATTATATTCCTCATTATTTAGACTATTCACTTCAACTGCAACCATGATATACTTCCTATAATATTCTTGCATTTTATATTACATTTGTGATTATATATACATATTATATATATTTGTGAGAATATTTTAAAAAAAAATTTAGTTTTTTTTTCTAATTTTATATATATATAATTTTTACTTTTCTAAATATTTAAAATTGAAAATCATATTTTTTAAGACTTTGTATAAAAGTTTATTTTAATTATCCTTCAAAATATTTTACTTTTATTATGTGATTGAAATGTTTTTACTGTCAAGAATACATCTAATGAAGTAAAAGTTTTATGTTTTTATCTTCTGAAAATTAGTGAAATAGAATACTTATTTTACCTCAAATGAATTAACTCTGTAACATTTTATAAATAGGACTTATCACGTTTAAATTATTAAGTGGTTTTAGTAAACAAGGCCTACAAATAACCTATGAATTGTCAGAATTAACTACCATATTAAATATATTGTTTAATTTTAAAAATTCTGAATTATATATGCTTGCAATGTTTTGAAATTTATTTTTAAAAAAGTCTTCTATCTCACTGTTTATTAAAAAAATAATGAAAAACTATATTTATTTAAAAAAAAAAAAATCTTGAATCAATGTTAATTTAAATTCAGAGAACTTCAATAATCTGCCATTATTTTAAATATATTTTTAGTTTCATATAGAACATAATTTCTATATAATATATTTACTATAATGCAATTATTAGAAAAATGAAAGTGTATTTATATAATTTTAATTTGTAGTATGTATTTTATTTGAATTAAATAAAGAGTGAGTAAAATGAGAATATAACTTTATTAGTAATTTATTTCTCATAACGACTGTTCTTTATTGACAATTATAGGAATTAAAGTCATTATTAATTAAATGTTAAATTCTTAACATTTTCAGAAAAGTTCTTATTAATGTAATTAGTATTACATATCAATATATACACCTGGCTATCTTTTTGTGTGGATTTTTTTAATGCAATTTTGAAGTTATGCGATTCATGTTTTTTCTTAATGTCATTTTATGCAGTTTTTTTTTTATGCGATAAAGGAGTTCATATTTCACTTATAATCAGGATTTCTCCGTTTTATGTACACACATTAAATTTTATATACTTTAAATGCCTGTTGGAAAAAGATTTGGCAATAAATTTAGGTACCGTAGAAGATTTAGAAAAAGATATGAAACAGAAGTGGAACCTGTTTCTTTCACAGCAAAAATGGTTCGAGAAAGTCTTCAACTTTCTAATCAATTGGAAAATCATTTTTTGTTAATAACATGAATTATGAATGAGCTCTTAAATTCCAACAAGAGCTAAATAGTTGTTTGTCTGTGTTATGTATGTGTATGTTTATATTTTCTTTTATACACATATATACATGGAGAAACTTTTAGACAGAAAAAAGTTACAAGTAAAAATATTTAAGAACTTTTAATTTCTACTTAAAAAGAACGTATCTTTAAAATGTGTATGTTTATATTTTCTTTTATATACATATATACATGGAGAAACTTTTAGACAGAACAAAGTTACAAGTAAAATAATTTCTACTTAAAAAGAATGTATCTTTAAAATGTGTATGTTTATATTTTCTTTAATACACATATATACATAAATAAACTTTTAGACAGAAAAAAGTTACAAGTAAAAATATTTAAGAACTTTTAATTTCTACTTAAAAAGAATGTATCTTTAAAAGTTCTTAAATATTTTTACTTGTAACTTTTTTCTGTCTAAAAGTTTCTCCATGTATATATGTGTATAAAAGAAAATTTAACCATTACACGTCATTATTAACACACTCGCGGATGCATGTTATATATATATAATTGCACTCGTGGAAGTGCATTCTCTAACAGTTAATCATAACAGTCTGGATATCGTAAACTTCATAAACAATTAGTAAAATCATCGTCTCAAAGTTTAATTATCGATTACATTGTTGACTGAAAACCATTAACATAGCACAAGACTGAAGTTGGCGCTAATTGTATTTCCTCTTGTGATGAATCTGATTTTTTACCAGTTCACAATTGAACCCGCATATTGTCAAATAGCGATAATGAATAAAATATGTATGAAAAAATATAAAATAAATTTCACATAAAAACATATTGTTTAGAATAAAATTAAAGTTAATAAAAAAAGTTTGTCTTGTATCAATTTTTTTTAAATATTTGAAAATTTTTATTAGTCATACTTTATTTCTTTATTTTTTTTTATGCAAATTTTAAAGTAATTTTACCTTGTTGCTTTGGTTTTATGCGATTTCTGAAAATTAAGGAACATATCCACATCTATTTTTGTGCAATTTTTTTAATGCGGGTTTTCTGTGGAACCTATCTACCACATAAAAAGAGACCCAGGTGTATATATATTTAACTGAATAGTTTTTAATTAAATGTAAGAGAAGAAACTTATTTTCAGCCTTTTTTCTTGGAATTTAACTGTGCTAGTTATGAGTCTGATGTTTTAAAACTTTATTTTTGATATTTTATAAAAGCACCTTAATCACATTAAAGTATGGAATAAAATAAGTTGGATGAATGTTTTAAAAAAAGGACAGAATTATATATGAAACTTGCTTGCAGTGGTAGCTTCATTGTATCAAATATTTAGAATTTTTACAATTCATTATGCTTTCCAATAAACATTTAATTAATTTTGTTGAATAAGAAGTGCTTATTCATATTAACATTTAGTTCTATTATAGTACAGAACTGTTTTGAAATGTGGCGGTCTTGCTTGTTATAACTATCACATGATTTTTATTATAAATTCACATCTAAAAGCATATTTAAAGATATTCTCCAACAAAATAGATATCATTGAATAATCAAAAGTGACCTCATTTATATTTTTAATAATCAGAGTTTATTTATGAAATATTCTATGCAATATAAAATGAAATGCGACATGTTTTCCAGAAAATCAGATTGTAAAAAGATTTATCAAATAATAATATTTATGTCAATAAATATTATAAAAGCCTATATAAAGCAGCAGGTTTTGATTTAATTTTTTTTTTTCCTAATTCATTTTGAATAATTTATTTAATGATTGAAGGGTTTCCATTCATTAATCAGATGTAATAAAATATATATTTTTTTTATTAGCCTCTGAAAGCATTCATTTAACTTATTTTTAATAAAATCTTTGATGTATTATATTAAAAAATGCTTTTTAGAAAATTAATACAAACAAATAAGATTGTAACAACTAACACAAACAAAATATGTGCAATTTATAGCTAATAAAAAAAAACAAAATTTTTGTAAAATGTTAAGATATTGTTTTGTCTATAACGAATAAATATTAAAACTGTATAATACATTTTAGTAGACATTTATGATGTATTTCTTTTTTTAAAATATAAATTTATTGTTTTGTGCTATGTTATATTATGTGTGTTAATTTATATATTTCAGATTCATTCATAGTTATCAACTATTAACACCATTTGTTTGTTGTGAATATTAGCATTATTCCAATGTTTCAATTGGATCACCATAGCAATCATTCAATTAGTAGAAATCATATTAAGGAGACACCTGAATGTCCTCTTTTACATAGATAATGACACTGTTGTGATCTGTTGAAATATTAGTATAATGCTCATAACAATTGGACAAAGGTATATGTGTACATATATTTATATGTAAAGATATTTTTATAAAATATTTATTTTTAATAGATCGAACTGTTGCCGTTGATTGGGCTGTTCCTAAAGATGAATATGAGCAGGCAAACGTAAGTGAAGGTAAAGACAAAAGAATAATATATTTTGCAGACAATTTCAATAAATAAAATATTCATTATGTAGATAAAGTATCAGTAATTATTAACAATACATTTTTAACATTTTTTACAGCAACACTATGAAAATTCTACGAATACCACTTTTTTAATTTTGCTCTTTTGCTTTTCAGTGCATGTAGATTACTGTTGTACATACACCTTCTATTACTTTTTTTTAGAGAAATTGTTAGTCTTTTAAGTTATTTTAAGTTAATTAAAGAAATAATGTAAAGAATAAGATATATAAAAATATGTCACAATTCAGTTTTAGCAGATTTGAATAGTAAGGCCAATAACTTGTGAATTTTTGTTGACTTGTAACTGCTTATCACATAGTATCTTATTATAAACAATAGTATTTTATTGCTGAGCCAATCCTTTCAATAATAAATTCTAAAAATATATACATCTTTCATGATGATTGTTTCTAAACCTTTTCTAAT
The DNA here is from genome assembly GCA_028023455.1 of Epiperipatus broadwayi. Classification (NCBI taxonomy): domain Eukaryota; kingdom Metazoa; phylum Onychophora; class Udeonychophora; order Euonychophora; family Peripatidae; genus Epiperipatus; species Epiperipatus broadwayi. The sequence continues at coordinate 7,757,731 of JAQFVV010012423.1, forward strand.
GGACATTGCTGATATTTTATTCTTACTATCTAGCATTTATTTTCTGATTCTTAGTAATCATTTTTGTTTGCCTCCAGATATAATTTTTTTCCCCATGGAAAAAATCAGTTTTTTTAATAATAGTGATCTAAAAGCTAGTTGACAGACATTCAAACATTTCTTATTAATACACTTGTTTTGAAATTCTTTACTCAAATTTTAATAAAGTCAAGTAATTTTTTACACAGAACCATGAGTAGTTTACAGGTGATTTATCACTTCATTAGTAATCATGTCATTGCCTTTGCAGATTTATATCCAAACTCCTTCACTAGTTGAGAACTTGCATCTGCAACCAACTTTCTATGCAACACTATATAATTATTTTAAATTGTTAAACCTAATCATGATTGAGTCAAAGTGTTATTTTGGTGTATCATTGGTATCCTTCACTAGATTTCCAGCCCGTTTTGCATTTACATCCATCTTCTTTGGTATAAATGAAAATAATTGCGATGAATGTCATCACATCCATGGTGGCAGAAGTAACTGAAAAAGACTAAACTGTCATAGCAGTGTTAACAGAGTGTTTCTTACTAATAATGTGTATACAGCTATTTGTTTGCTTTATTGAAATAAAAAAAAGTCTCGGATATTCTTCATGATTTACCCTCTACATATTATTAACTTATTTAAATTTATTAATAAAGAATTTGTTTTTGCTATGTTATTTTCTTTTGATAATGATCAATTAATCTTAATAAGTTTTTGTTTATGCAATAACAGGCTATGAAATTATAAATAATGAATTTTATTATTTTAAAACTATTGTTCTTTTTTTTCTTCTGGTGAATAGAATAACTATACAGAAAAAGAATCCCTTTTTTATGTTCCACCTCAAGTATTCACTAGTCAATAATATGTTAAAAAATACATATTTACAAACAACAAGTATATAATTATCATAAAAAAGCTTTTTATATTGAAATTATTATTGTTATTTTTTTATTTTCTTTAAATATTATATTAATTAATTAATGCAGTGAAATCTTTACAAACTATTTTTCAAAGAAGAGGAGAGAAAAAAATGTAGTTACAGAAAATGATTGAAATTGGAATGCTTTTATTATTTTTCTGATTTTGAGACCTATGAAATTTCAATAAATGTGGACAAACAATATATGTGCGAATGATTGACAGAGATTTTACTGTGTAAATGATGACGGATAAATTCATTGTGGTCATTAAAAGGAAAATATATCTTAAAACTAAGTATATTTTTATTTTAAAATATTTTTGGGTTGAAAAGTATAATTGTTATTTTAGAAAAATTTTTATTCAGAGTCTGATTGGATATATTATTGTCAGCTATTTCAATTATTTGTTAGATCAGTCTACCATTGAAATGAATATTCATTATTTTAATGTGACATTCATCCATGTTTAATAATAGTTCAAGCTGGCAATTGAATTGAAAGTTTCATTTTATTGAAGATAGTGTAATGAAATGTTTGCAATATGAAATTTAATATTGTCTTGTTAAAAAATATAAAAAAGAGAAATGCAATTAGCCTAAGAATTTTATCATTGATTTCATAATTTCATGAATTTCAATCTACCACAGGTATAAGTGGTAGATTGCTTCAGCTGCAAAAAGTTGATTCGCTCCATACTTTCTAAATATTTTGAATATAATATAATTTGACTTATAGTAATATATATATATTTACTGCTATGTTTCTGCTCTTTGATTTTTTTTTTTTATCTTTTTGGAATACTTCTAATTATACTAAAATCATTTCTAGTCAAATGAATTTCAACTTGAACACATTATTACCGATACTGAATCATAATTGAGCCAACAGCTTGTCTTTTTAAATTTTTGGAGAGCAATCAATAATTATACTTTATTTTAAAAATAAATATTAAAAATATTTAATCTTATTTTTTTTAATGACATTTTTTTTGCCTATATTTTCTTTCCAATTTATAGAATCTTTCATTTATAAATTATTTTCACTAAATTTTTAAAAAAATTTATATGAGCAAAACTAATTTTTATGTTAAATGTTATAAATTTTAATCATATTATGAAGAAAATTTTAATTCCATAAATTTTCTTAAATAATGGTTCATATCAAGCAGTGTTCCACTTTCATTGTTTATTCATATAACTGAATTTGTATAAGTAATATGCCAATTTAATAATCAGGCTAATAATAAGATCAAACTCTTAATTTAGACATGTCAATAGTTGTTAGTTTATTTAAAGAATAAGCTTTAACCATAGTTGGGCCACCTATGATTTTAAAACAATTATTGACAGGAAAAAGTGCATCCCAATTCTAATGGATGTGTGAAGAATAGTTTTTTCCACAATAGTGGAGACATATATATAAGGAAGTATGTGGGGATGATAAGGAGAAGAAAGGCTAGATATTGGAGAAGCTGAATTGAACTTGGAGAGATCTTCATTCTGCAGTGGATTGATAATGGTTGAAAATGATGATGACGATCATATTAATTATTTCATCTATATAAACTAATAAGACTCGGTCTCACAGGTAATTAAAAATGAGAAACTTTCTCTTTCCTGTGATATATAAAGTGAATTTGTACAATTTAATGATCAGGCTAATAATATGATCAAACCCTAATTTAGCCATGGTCAGTAATTATTAGTTTATTCAAAGAATAAGCTTTAACGATAGGTAAACTACCTATATTGGTATATATTGATGGGAGAGAGTAAGTGTCAATTCTAGTGCTTATTATAAATATAATATAAATTGCTACTATTATTTTATATATATATTAAAATTATGTTTGTGTATGTTTATACATATCAATAACTAAATCTTCTAATGTTGTATTTTTATAGAACTTGGAACACTGAAAGAATCATTGTTGGACATGCATAAATCAGTTTTTGTTAAGTATGTTTTTATTTTTATGCATTAGTAAAATGTTTTGCATTTAAAAATTTACAAAGCAATTTTTAGAAACCAAATATAATTTTTTAATTTCCTAAAACTTAATTTGTTAATTTTTTATATTATTATTTTTATTAATTTCAGGCACTTGGCACATTCGACACAAGAAAAGCAACTTAAAGAATATTTTTTACAATTTGGAACTGTAAATAGGATTAGACTTAATCGAGATCCCGAAACTCAGCTATGCAAAGGTAATTAATTATGCATTTGTCTTTGAAAAGCATAGTTTAACATTTACTATGATTAACCACTACTTAATTTGTTTCAGGGACAACTTAGCCTAATGAGGTGTATATTAGAAGTCTAAACACTTGTTCATCATTTTAGAATGTCAATCAGAACATTATTTATAGATAATATCATATAATATTTATTTTTAAAATAGGAATATGGTTATAATTTGTATTGTATTTAAATTATCATGTGATGTTGAACATTATTATGCTAGACAGAAACAATTATAGATTCATATCAAATCTTTTATGAACTGGCAGTTATTATATATTTATGGTTTAAAATGAGACTATAATTGTTTCTCCTTGCATAAATATGTGTTGAATATTATATAACTGATTTAAACATAGTATAAAATTGTGATGAAATGTTAACATGTTCACACCTTAAAAATATAAATATGAAATGAAACTACTTTTACATGAAGTTCTTGCTTCTATTTTATATGATGAATGAGTATTTAGATTTCTAATATACCTGATAAAGCTATGTTGTAGCTGAAATATATGTAGTATAAGATATCTGTCTGTTTAATGTTTTTGAAAAAATTTACATTAGATTAGAGATTATTAAAATATGCTTTCTATTATTTTCAGTACATGTACTAATATTATATCTATATGTAATCTTTTCTGATCATTTCCAGAAAGTTTTTAAAATTTTAAACCTTCATATTAAGTTGCTCATAATTATCTCCAAACATTTTAAAATCTGTATACTTATCAAAATATGGGATGGAGATTAATTTTAATATCGTAAATTTAAATAAAACTTTTATGAAATTTATAAAAATTTACATCTCCAATCTTCATTACAAGTAATGATATCCAAACAATAAGATTTGATCACATTTAATTAACTTTTAGAAGCAAAAAAGATGAATAGTAGAAAAAGAAACAACAATTGGTTTATCATTCCAGCTTTCAATATTGATTCAAGATGTGAAGGAAGAATTTTGCTTAAATCTTAATATGATTAAAAATAATAAATAATTTGTTTTTTATTTTAAAGACTGATGAAGCAATTAATAACTTTAGAGATATTAATGTTAGCAATGGTAATTAAATCTTCAGAATTAAAAATTTTTCAATGCTAAAATTAAAGTAATAGATAATAGAATATATGGTAATACATGGTCTATTGATCCACACTGCGCGATGGCGCTGTTTCTACGCTAAAGCACATAAATATGCTGTTTACAAGGCCGCTCATAGATCTTATGGCCTGTAAACTGTTCAAATACTAAATGTTGAAGTGCACCCTTACCCCAACATCTCTAGCATGTTGAACGTTATTAGCGACGAGTATGTGACACTCTCTATAGACATTACTCTTGACTATTGTACAGCGTATGATATGAAGGTTTCTGTAGTTGTAATGACGAAAAGTATATTAGAACGGATTCAACAAAATTTAAAAACAGCCCGGTAATGTTATACTATTGTTTTTCACTAGCAACAGCGCCATAGAGCGGTATGGGTAATTAGACGATGTATTACCGAATATATTAAAGAAGACAACTTAATTTGAAATATTTACTTTAAAAAAAGTTTTAGAAAGTTCTTACTTTCAGTTGTGGAGAAAATATCAAAAAATTCAAATGTGTATTTATCAGTAGAAAATATGCTAATAAACTAATAAAAATAACTTTTTAACATTTAGTACTCTTTTTTTTTTTAATTTCAAGAGCAATTTTCTTTAGAGCTATCTACTATAAGCTTGAGTGATGAATGTATACTAGATGATATATTCACATTTCCAGATTGATTCTAGATTTTAGTTTCATTAGTGAAAACTTAGAATGCAAACTAGTGCATTTATGCATCTAGCAGCCAAACTTTTACTCCTTTATATTGTTCAAACTAATAATCTGAAATTAAAAAAAAAACTTTTTAGCTTTTTGAGCCCAAGCCAACCAGTTTGTGTAGTTACATAAATCTGTACCAAGGCATTTTTTATATAGAAGCCTCAGTTTTGTATCGGCTTTAAATCCTTTTTATTCTTTGATGAAGATAGTTGTCAATAACATCTCATAAACTTTCTCATATGTATACTTTCTTAACTTCTAAGAGCAGTTCTTTTCACTTACTCTAAAGTCAGCTTGTGCATTACTTTTAGTTTTTTAAATGGCTCTGAAAAAATCGTATGATGTTGGTATTATTCTTTTTAATTTAGTCTAAGGAGGCTTATAGAAATGATTTATAAAAATATAAAATGTAAATAGAATAAAATGTTTACATGACCCACTGTATATTTAGTAGATGACTATTTTTCATAACATTTACATGCATGATGGAATCAGGATCTGTAATTTATGTATGAACATATATACATGTGTATTGACTCTTTATAACAGTACACTTATCAGAATATTATAGTATGGTAAAAATGATTTTAAAAACAAAGCATAGCCTTTTAACAAATTAGGTTTGTTATTCAATTTAATCTTTTAATTTGTTAAATATATACTTGTTTTGTTTAAATTTATAATTTAAGATCAAATTTAAAATGAGTGTCATGAGTTAGAAAAAAAAAAATTAATTTAAACTTTTTATTTTATATAATAAATCTGGAAATTAGATTTATTAACAGTTAATTTTTTTTTTTCAAGATTTTTCTCTTTCTGTGTCATCTTATATATATATAATATAAAAGATGTTCACAAAATAAATATTAAGATATACGCGGGAAAGATAATCAGAATTTTGTAATCAAAAATTGTGTATTTATTATTAGGTGTTACAAATTGAATCCTTTTCAAAGTATAGTCTCTTTAATGTAATGCACCAGTCTAAACATGATTTTCACTTTCCAAAGTAGTCTAGAAACTAGTAAAATTATGTCTTTTAATATCTGCATTGTTTTTTTCTTCACTTTCTAAGTCTGCAAAACAAAATTTTGAGGTATTTTTCATTTGAGAGAATAAAAAGAAGTCATAAGGAGCAAGATCATGTAAATATGACTGATGGATAAGCTACGTTATGCTGAATTTAATTAAAAATTGTTTCACAAGCAAGGCTTGGTGTGCTGGTGTATTATTGTGGTAAAGTTTCCACTCCCCATTAAGCCCAAAATTAGGATGTTTCATTTTATTGCATCACCCAAACTTTTCAGAATTTGTAGATTTTAAATGCCTGACCTTACAAACAAAGTCTGAGTGAACTATGCCATTTGTGTTGTCCCCCCCCCCCCAAAAAAAAAAACAGCTTTCATTTTAATCTTGGACTTCATTTGCCATGCTTTTTGTGATGCGGTCAATTTGACCCTCCCATTAAACCACTTGTAAACTTGTGTTTTCACCAGAGCTGCTTGCTTATAAACCGATTCAGTCATTGCAGTTGTTTTCCTTAACAGAAAACAGAATTTCACATTGTTGCAACTTTTCAGCCATTACAAAAAATGACAAGTAAACAAGATGCACTTAATAAAAATATTTACTATGCGTAACACGACATCTCAATGATTACAATTGGCAGACTGGTGCAGGCTCTCCTCTCAAGAGGCAATGAGAGGCAGAAGCATGTACTACAATGTGCTCACTTTCCAGGGAGTAACTCTTGTTATTTTTGGATACTCTCACATACATTCTATGTATAGAGTTTTGTATATTACATATGATAATAACAGTATATTGTATTATAATATCTATAAAACAATTGACATGATATACTCCAGCATTGGTAGTATAAAGAATTGAACTGCCCTCTAGCTGCCATAATTCAATCAATTTTTTATATTAAGAAAATGACTTTTTATCTAATACTCATGATTTTATATGGAAATTTAAATTGCATTGCAACAGTCTCAAAGAACAGTTTAATTGTTTATATTGATAATGCTTAGGATGCAGTGCTTCGATAGCTACATATAATTCTCATTACAATTATCTATTGTTATACATAAATATAAGCTGAATATAAATATATATAAATAGATATCTTTTAATTAGTTCTATATGAGATGAAGTGTTACAATAATTCAATATTTTTCTTAAACCGAAGATAACAACCACTAATATATATATATAATATTAAAATTAAGAAAGACAAAAAGTTATACATTAATCATTTATATTGTATATTATGTTTTGCATAATCAACCACTGCAATATTTTAATTGAGCCTTTCATAATATTATGAATGCATTCTGCATTTTGATAATCAGATTCATACATGTTATGAATCTTCAAATAATAAGAATGTTAAAATAGTTTGAATTAATTTGAGACTCTCATAGTTCTATGCACCATGTTTGAAGGCATACATTTACTGAGAAAATGTTTTAGTAAAACATTTTTCAATTAGTGTCACATATATTGAAAATGATGAAAAAAAGTCTGCCAAGAGCAAAAATGAATAAAATGCCATTTTTAACAATGTTTTCAAAGCAATATATGAAATAAATCATTTTTCAACTGAATTTTTGCATGATTTCTGTAATGAATGAGATAATAATGACTAACAGTAATATATTCTGTGATATATTGTTAATTAAAAAAAAAAGAGATATACAAAATGGAATAAAAATAAGTCTTTTATCATTAAATGTAATGTTACTATTTATATTATTGTTGAAAAAACTAGAAAGTTAATAAAAGATAAATATTTTTTTTCTGGATTATATGTTAGATTTATAATATTGTAATTCACTTAATTACATAGAAATGGTTATATACTTAATATTATATTATTTTATGATCATTAATTTTGTAAATGGATATTTTCCCGAATGTTATGTATATATTTTTTAAACTTTAGATTAATTTTATTCATATATAAATTTAAATCTCATATTATTCATATTTAATATAGGATCTGGATTTTTAGAATTTGATAGTAAAGAAGATGCAATTAATGTCTTAAAACTGTCTCGAAATAAGGTAAATTTATTTATTTTGTATTTTAATACACATTTTTATTTTATTGATAATTATTATTGTGATTATTGCCATTGCTTAGTAAATTACAAGCCACCACCTCTATTTTGCCCTTACTATTTGCTAGTTCTACTACTCACTATAACTTTTCTTTTTTTTAAGATAATGTTATAGCTATTTTCATTTTTTTATTTTTATGATTACTATATAGTGAAGCACTTTTTCATATCCTATATTCTATAACGGCACTCTGATAATGCACCAATAAGCTAAGTGTATTATTATAAAGTAGAGTGTTTCTTAGCCCAAATCATAGATAATGACAAATAAATTAAAACATAAACTAATTCTTTAATTAATTAGTAATTGTCATAACATTTTTATCATTAAACTAAATATATATATATACAGTATAATAAATCGCTTTACTCAACAGTACTTCAGATTTGCTCATATAAAAGAATTTGAGCCGTAGGAATAAAAGGATTCCTTTTATTTCTGCATAAATACTATATCTTGTATTGTGGAGTGAAGTATTCATTTATCATTTAACACTCGCAAAAGACGCATGTGCAATTAGCTTGAAAGGCTGATCTTTGAATGTAATACAATTATACTCATGGCGCCATATAAAAATAAATGCTTATTTACTTATAAAATAGAAAACATTTAGTAGAACTTAATTAATTGTACCACTTAGTAATTTAGCAAGAATATTTTCAGTATTGGGGATCATAATCATAGTATAAAGATTATTAGCTATCAAATACTGGTGATCACTTCAAAGAAATCATATGTATATGATGAAATTCCATCATACACTTTTGCACTATTGGTGCATTGCTTAATGATATTTTTGAATGGCAATGTGCCATACCTCTTTTATTTTTTTTATTTTTTCAATTATTACTTTCCTAGCAAATAATTTTGACATTTGAAATATTAAAGATATAACCTGTTGTTCTCTTATGATCAAGAAATACAGAACTATAATTTGTGTATAGAAATAACTGACACAGTGTGGAAATGCAGATTAAAATTTAATAACTTAACCATCATTCTTAATACTGCTACCTTTTTAGATGTACACACATATACAATTAAATATAATAATTTATACATTGTAATTGGCAAAACACTAGCCAGATAGTTAAATTTAAATTTTATTTAATAATTTATTTACAGTTTAATGTATAAAATAATAATTAAAAAGGTTGACAAAAAATTGATCAATATCTTAGCGATATATGTTATGCTAAATGTAGATATTAACTCCATGCTTTTCTAAAATGAAAATAGAAAGAAGGTGGTTTTTGAGCATAAAAAAAAACTGCCCAGTGAACTAAATAAATTATTTATTAATTCTGTTTCCATTAACCATATACGGCTATAAAACTTTATTAATTGATGTATCAATTTTTATGCAGTTTTCTAGATTAATGATGGTCATAACTAGGTCACAAATAGGCTAAAGATTTTTCTTTTAAGTACATGACCTATCTAGCTGTTCCTAGCTAGAGTATAAATACTCCAAATTAATTTGGTTTGATCTATTGATTGTTGGTGCATTGATTATAAAATTAAAAAATATAGTTACAATATAATGTGGTTCCCATTATTGATGAGAAAGACATTGTATTGTAATAGATATTGAACTCATTATTAACTTTATAACCAGCTAGCTGATGAATTCTACGACATTTCATAAGGTTTCAGCGCTATAGTTATCACAATTATCCATATTATAGACTACATAGATAACAATTCTTCTTCTTTGACTAACCCATTTTGGTTATTTGAGATTGATAAATATCTTCACAGATTCCTTTTATTGAGATTACATTATTTTGGAAAGAATCTGATAATACACATCATACTTTATATTGTATCAATCCTTATCATTTGCAAATGCTACTTAGTACTAAAATAAAATCCCAGTAGCATCATAGATAGTTTTCTTACTATTTGATTGCGGATTCTTTGGAAATGGTTATAAATAGTTAAGTCTGAATCTTAATTTGTTACTATTTACACTTACTGATCTATTGCCTGCACATACTAACAAAATAATTCTTAATTTTAACTTTTGGAGTTTTTAATTTTTCGAATTGAGTGAATCTATTACTTAAGGACAGTTTGCTAAGTTTTCTATCCAAAGGCAGGTTGGAATATCTAGACAATAAAGTATTGCTTTATGATTAAAGCCAAGCCATGACACTTGATCATCATTGTTTTTAATCCCTCAGTAAATTTATTATTTTATTATCCAAAATGTAGAGTTGCTTCAAAAAAGAATGAAACCATTTATATTCTAAGTATATATGTAAATTTTATGAATTTGTCTATTTGCAAATTAAACTTTTTAATGTAAATTTATTTGCGTATAAATTTTATAAAGATAATTTGCATCAATGATTGCAAAAAAAAAGATAATAATATAATAATTATTTTTTTCTTTTATAGACTCATAAATTTTTATTGAAAGAAAGAATTTTAAGGGTATGTCCTGTTCTCAGTAGAGATGAATTGGTAGAAAAGATAGCTATGACAAGTATTCCAGGTGATATATATATAATATTTCTTTAAATATTCAATTCTACTTTTTATTCACATTATTTTATTGATTTATAGTTCATCAAAAAAATTCTTGTAAGTTGTTTTTATTAAACATTTAAGACCAACAAATATATTGCTTTTCTACAAGATTAGATTATTTTCATGTAATGGTTTTATTATCTCAGGCTGAAAGAATTTTATATTTTATATATGATCAAATTGTGCACAAATTGAAGAAGGGCGAGAATAATGGGGATTGACATTTTTAATAAAATATTACAAATTTCTTTATGTTATAATAAGTAGTTATTTTCTCAAAAAATATATACTGATTTTGAAACTTTTATATTGATATCTGTAGCATTGAATACACAGTACATATATATTTAATGATTGTTTACAGGTTTATGATGTTGGCATTTAAGTTGTAGATATATGTTGAATTGTTTTCTTCATCTAGTTGGATTAGTAAATGCTTTTAGAAAAAATTCAGACTTTATTTATACTTTTCTAAATTCATTCAACTGTTAATAATATCTTACAAATGTAGAGTTTCACACAAACCCTATATGTTATTAATAATTTATTTAGAAAACTACAAATGAAGTTTGAATTTTTCTAAAAAAAAAATTTAACAGTTCAACTAGATAATGAAAATAGTCCAGTATATAAGTAAAATGTATATATTTATAACTTTTTGTATCAATAATATATCGATCAGTTTTTAATATATAGTAATCATTTTGTTTGTAGTTTTCATGTAAAAGTACATATAATATTGGCTGTATTTCATAAATTCAGAATCAGTAATGGATATTTAATTAAAATATTTTTGATAATTGTCAAAAAGAAAATTAATTTTTTACAAATCATTTGAAAGAAATAGATTATTCAAAGTTATTGTATATAAAATATTACTAATTCAAATGTTGAAAAAGTTTTAGAAATGTTTTTAATTGTTTAGAAGTGTGGAATTTCTATATCCTTGTAGTTAATTTTTCATACTTTAAAATGTAAATTTAAGTATATATATATAAAATGTACTTATATTATTTCATTTACATTCTCTATAGAAACTTAGTCTTAAATACAACAATATTTGATGAAAATTCATCTATTGTTTTGCATGAAATATGTTTCTGTCAATATATGGCAGCCTTTAGAATTGAAGCTGTTATTGATTTGATTTCTCTATTATATAGAAATATTTATTTTTAATATATTTAATGTAGAAATAATGAAACTGAATATGTAAATACATATGTATCACTTATATAATAGGATAAGTAATATTAATAATCAAAAAAGCAAATCATATATAATGTGACATTACTTTTATAAGCTTGTATTTACAAAAGTGTAATCCAGAGAGCATACCAATAGCTCAAACCAGCTTTTAATTGATAAGTGCGGTAAGAGTAAATATTTAAAATCTCTATCTGGAACATTTCCATTTCCAGACGAATTGGTTTCGAGCTTATGGCTCACCTCAGTGAAGAGCTATAATATGCAGACACTAGATCTAAAGTATCAACTCAAAACCCAGCCCTTACTTCATACGTAATATTTAAGTAGAACCTCTGAAGTTTTCGGACATGAAAATGTCTTCTTTTACTCCAGCTATTTAACTTAAATAGCTATATGGAAATGAAACAAATTCAGATTGACCATGTATTAATAGCCTCAGCATAGCCAAAGCCTTAAAGGTAAAATTATAATAATCAAAAAAGCAAGTCATATATAACATGACATTACTTTTATAAGCTTGTATTTACAAAAATGTAATACAAGAGTGTACCAATAGCTCAGACAAGCTCTTAATTGATAAGTGCAGTAAGAGAAAATATTTAAAATCTCTACCTGGAACATTCCTATCTCCAGACCAATTGGTTTCCATCTGATCAACTCCCTAGTCTTTATTAATGCATCTATTCTTCTATCTCATTCTTTGCAACAATTACACTCAACAATTCTCCTAACACAATCATCCCACCTTTTGTATAAGTATACTGACATAAATTGTTTATCCATATCTTCTGCATATCGTACCATCTTTCTCACTCATCTTGTTGCCTGCCTTTTACTCATAACCCAATTAAATACTATTTTGGCTAATTTCTTATTATCCATAAACTGCAATCTACTGAGCATTTTCATTTTGCTTTTTGCATCTCTCATATAAAAACTTGACCATCTCATTTCTCCTGAATTGTCTCCTTTGCCATTCACACATCTGCGTCTAATGCATGTTTTCTTATTTCTCTTTGTACTTTTTCTAATTAATCTAACATCCCTTTACTTACACACAATACATCATTACTATATGTTAATCCTGATATTGCCACTCCCTTCCATACAATTCTAGCTACATCATATTTATTATATGAAAACACTGTTAATTTTTTTATCAGTCCCTTTCTTTGCTTCATTTATTAATTTTTTTCTTCTATTCATCCCAGCAATTTCTTTGATTACTTAAGACAATTCCCAAATAGTTATATCTATTCACAACACTTAACTATATCCCCCAATAAAAATTCTATGTCTTTTCTTTCCCCATTATTAATCATTATTACTTTTGATTTTTCTTCACTAAATTTAATCCCCATCTCTTTACCCCCCTTGCACATGTCCTCAGCATAACTTCCATATCTATTTTTCTTTCTGTGCATAAGAAGACATTATCCGTAAATAAAAGACCCGATAATGTATACACTTCCTTGCCATTTATTAATGGTATCTCTACATCTCTTCATAGTCTTTCTATTGCTTTCTCTATTTCTCTCAAATACAACAAAAACAAAATAGATGATATAGGATATCCATGCCATACTCCCATCCCATTTTTAACTTTAACTGATTCTATACTCCCTAATTGATATGTATACTAATTATTTTCATATACTCTCTTAATAAGTTCCACTAAAGCTCTGTCCATTCCCAAATTTACTAAACTTACCCATAATCAATTTCTATTTACTCTATCATATGCCATCTCTATATCTATAAAAACCATATATAACCGTCTACCTGTATTCTTACTCATATCTATAAGTTGTGTAACTGCAAATAAACTATCTCATATATGCCTATCTGATTGAAAACCCCTTGTATTTCTCCCACTATATTATTTCCTTTCATCCATTTTGCAACCCTTCCAGCCACCATATATGTGAAAACTTTATATAATATACTGACGTTACCACTATCGGTCTATAATTACTTAACTTTCTATGATACTTACCCTTTCCTTTAAATAGTAGCCTTACTCTTGTATTACTCCAACTATCCAGTAGATCTATCTTCCGTGTCATCTTATTAAAACATGACAATAGGTTTAATTTTGCCCTATGCCCTAAATTCATTACCATATCTGCTGCTCATCCATCTAAACCTCTTGCCTTTCCACTTTTCAATTTCTTCCCTGCCTCATTCAGTTCATTTTCTGTAAACCTAATATTTCTATTACTATATGCTTTTATGTTTGTTATCATTCTATCCTTTACATTTGACATTTTTTCTATATCGTTGACTTACTTATTTAAGATTGTCTCTAATTCTTCTCTCTCCCCTACATTCCTTCTTTTATTATATTTCCAAATTTTTTTACTCCCATCTCTTCCACTTTTATTTATATCCTCCAACAATTTACTATTTAACCTAGATTTAAGTATCAGGAACTTACATGTATATCTAAAACAATATTTTATTCAATATAATAATGTGATCATTACACAGCCCCATTTATAATGCTGGACTAAATCGCGAAGAACATAAATTACTCCCGATAAATGACATAGACCCATGCAATCTTAAAACAAAGTAACAAATCATTAGTAATTTATTTTCAAGTGTATTTATTAATTGATGTACAATTTATTTTTTTAAATAAAATTAACAAATCATGTAACAGTAATTTATTTAACAAAGTGTAATTGATATACAATTTATTTCTTTAACAAAGTCCTTTAATCTTTCACATCACTATGATGGACAAATATCCAATATGATTTATTTGTCCATAATGTTGTCATAAACAGAAATAAATAAATAATCAATCAAACAAGATTGAAATAAACAACTATTAATAATTATATTTAAATATTTATCAAACCGGCTTTCATCTCCATTGAGACTTCTCAAGATATTATATTATATTATAGAAGACATGAGATCAGGGCCATATTTGCATTATTTGCATTATTTGGATACAGGGCATAAAATGAAGTGTGAGGAAAATATAAATGTTATTAAGTATGTGAAGAATTACCATAAGAGAATATATTATGAAACATTATATATTCAAGAAAACTTAGACAAATATGTAAATATAGTAAAAGGTCCAGCTAAATTAGGTGGGAAATGGGCTTTATTAAACAATTGGAAAGTTTAGGAAATGGTTGTACATATGTAAATACCAATTTATTTATTTTTATTTTTTAAAAGATGTAAAATATATATTTAATTTTTATTATTATTATTATTTATTTATTTTTGGGAGAAATATTAAAATTTTTAGATGTATAATATGTTAAATTTATGTATTTATAATATATGGACATGTTCAAAAAGAAAATGAAATATAATGTAAATAATGTCCAGTAGATGGAGTGAATATTATTATTTGTTTATGTGAATTCTATAATATAATATCTTGAGAAGGTCTCAATGGAGATGAAAGCCGGTTTGATAAATATTTAAATATAATTATTAATAGTTGTTTATTTCAATCTTGTTTGTTTGATTATTTATTTATTCCTTTAATCTTTGTACATAGTAGTATTAATCTATTCATAGATAATATAACTCATTCGCCATACCTTAAATCTTGTCTTCAATAAACTTAGATATAATTCTATGCATATATGAATCCATAAATATAAACATTTCTTTCACTCACATATCTCTTAATACTTATATATACTGTAACGCATATATATATCCCGTTACATAACGGTCGGGGATGATGATGAAGTTTACAGTCTTACCGTATCTGCCATACGAGGGCGCCACTAGAGCAAAATATAGTTAAGAAAGATAGGACAGAGTATGGTTTTAGTGACGTGTCAGAAAATATGGGTGAAGGAAGTAGTAATGCAATGGAGATGGTTAGACAGAGAATAAGTAAGATAGAGGAAGAAATGAAGGATGTAGAGTAAAGTTAAAATTGTTAGAGATGAAGTGTGGGGAGATAAAGGAATTTTTGAGTAGAAATGATAAGGAAGAAATGGATAAGGAAATTCAGAAGGTGGTAGAAAAGGTTAAAGATGGAGTAGAGAAAGTAGATTATGAGGCAGTATTGATAGGAGATTCACTAATAAGAGAATGTGGGGATATAATTGCAAGAGAAAATAGAAGCAGGTATGTTAGAGTATGTTTGCCTGGAGCAAAAATTAGGGATGTGACAGATAAAGTAAGAAAGCAAGGTAGTAGAGATGTATATGTAATGGTAGGGACTAATAATTTGTTAGAGCCATCAGAGAAAGTAATGGATGAGTATGTAGAATTGATTAGGAATTTGAGAGAGATTAAAGGAAGAGTAGGAGTAGTGGGATTATTACCAAGATTTGATAAGAGGCATTTATTAGATAGGGCATGTTCTATAAATGAGAGAGTGAAAAAATTGTGTGAGAGAAATAATGTTGTGTTTGTGGATGTATGGGATTGGTTTATTGGAAAGAGGGAGTTGTATAGTAAAGATGGTTTGCACTTAGGAAAACAAGGAAGTGAAGTTTTAGGGAGTCTGATATTTAAAGAATATAATTCGGGAAACCTTTAAAGGGGAGGTGGGCTTTTAAATTGTAATATTATCAAAAAGAAGAAGAATGGAGGGGATATAAGAAATAAGCAAAAGATGGTTGATTTAGATATAAGTGTAGATGTGGAGAGGGAATGGTTTTGTAAGATTAGTGGTAAGAAAGTTTGTTATAAACGTAATGGAGAAGAAGGAAGCAAAAGAATTTATAAAAGAGTAGTTAGGAAAGAAGAAATTGTTAAAATTGGGTTTTTGAATATGCAAGGTGGTAGGAGACCAGAAAAATGGCTGGAATTAAATAAAGCAATTGAAAATGAAGGGCTTGAGGTATTAGCAGTAGTGGAAACTCATCTAAGAGAAGAAGAAGAATCTATTTTGGAAGAGGTAGTATGGCAGGGTATAAACAGAAAAGAAAAAGAAAAAAGGGGTGGTGGTATAGGTGTTATATCGAAAAAAAATTTAAATACTGTTAAATGTCAAGAACATTTGTGGTTTGAAATAAGGTTGGGTAGGCAAGAATGGATGGTGGCTGTAGTGTATATCGCCACTGGAGATAGTCAAACTGTAATGGAGTGGAACAATAGTATATATGAATGCCTAGTTAAGGATATACAGAGTTTTAAAGAAAAGGGGAAGAGAATAATGGTTATAGGGGATATGAATGGGCATATTGAAGAAATTGATGATGTAGATAATAAGAATGGTCAGTTTTTGAAGGAATTTTGTCAAAGAGTAAATTTGAGCATTGGGAATTTATCAAAGGTATATGATGGACAATACACATGGTCTAGGAATAATGTATTTCACACAATAGATTATGTATTGGTAGAGAAAGAGGGAATGAATAAAATACGAAAAATTAAGGTGTTTGATAATGAAGAGAGAGTGTGTAATAGTGATCATAACTTTATTGTAATAGAAATGGTTAGTAATGTGATGGAGGATAGAAATAAAGGTAGAAATAATAGTGAAAGATGTGGATGGAGAGTGAATGATAAGAATAAGTTGGAAGAGTATAAAATAAAAGTTGAAGAAATCATGGAGCAGTTGGTTGGGGATGAGTATAAGGACTGGTGTGGTGAAGTAGAAAAAGTGGCAAATAGGGTTTTAGTCGAGAATATGAAGAAGAATAAAAATAATAAAAAAATGAGAGTTAGTAAAAGTGTAAAAGAGAGGAAAAAAGCATGCAGAGAATATAAGTGTGCTATTAAGAATAAAGAAAATGAAAATGATATTAATGCTAAATGGAGAAAGTACTTGGAAAAGAAGAAGCTAGCTAAAATGGATAATTATAGAGAGAGGATGAAGTTAAATAATAAATTGTTGGAGGATATTAATAAAAGTGGAAGAGATGGGAGTAAAAAATTTTGAAATTACATTAAAAGGAGAAATGTAGGGGAAAGAGAGATAGTATTAATAGATGATGAGGGAATAGAATGTAGCTCTAGAGGCAAGCTAGAGAAAATCTTAAATAGATATGTAATGGATATAGAAAAGATGTTAGATGTGAAGGAATTAGTGATAGAAAACATGAAAGCAGTTAGTAGTGGGAATATTAGGTTCACAAAAAATGAATTGAATGAGGCAGGAAAGAGATTGAAAAGTGGAAAGGTGAGAGGTTTAGATGGATGGGCAGCAGAGATGGTAATGAATTTAGGGCATAGAGCAAAAGCAAAGTTATTATCATGTTTTAATAAGATGGCGCAGAAGACAGTTTTTCCGGGTAGTTGGAGTAATACAAGAATAAGATTATTATTTAAAGGAAAGGGTAAGGATCATAGAAAGTTAAATAATTATAGACCGATAGCAGTAACATCAGTTTTATATAAAGTTTTCGCATATATGGTAGCTGGAAGAGTTGTAAAATGGATGGAAGAGAATAATGTAGTGGGGGAAATGCAAGGAGGTTTTAGGTCAGATAGGCGTATAGGAGATAGTTTGTTTGTAGTTATACAACTTATGGAGATGAGTAGGAATTCAGGTAGATCATTATATATGAGTTTTATAGATATAGAGAAAGCATATGATAGAGTAAATAGAAATAGATTATGGGTAAGATTAGCCAATTTGGGAATGGATGAAGCTTTAGTAAATATTATTAAGAAATTATATGAAAATAATTATTATACTTACCAATTAGGGGATATAGAATCAGTTAAAGTTAAAAATGGAGTGGGATTAAGGCAAGGATGCCCTATGTCACCGATTTTGTTTTTGTTGTTTTTGAGTGAAATGGAAAAAGCAATAGAAAGACTAGGAAGAGGGGTAGAGATACCATTAATAGGTGGCAAAGGAGTATATACTTTGTCGGGTCTTTTTTTTGCAGATGATATCTTTTTATGTGCAGAAAGAAGAGAAGATATGGATATTATGTTGAGGACATGTGCAAGGGTGGGTAAAGAGATGGGGATTAAATTTAGTGAAGAAAAATCAAATATAATGATGGTTAATGCTGGGGAAAGAGAGGATGTAGTTTTTTTATTGGGGGATATAAAGTTAAGTGTGGTGGATAGATATAGGTATTTGGGAATCATCTTATGTAATCAGGAAAATTGCTTGGTTGAATGGGAGAAAAAATTGGTAAATGAAGCAAAGAAAAGAAAAGGTTTGGTAAAGAAACTAACAGTATTTTCATATAATAAATATGATGTAGCTAGAATTGTATGGAAGGGAGTTGCAGTAGCAGGGTTAACATATGGTAATGATGCATTATGTGTTAGTAAAAGGATTTTAGATTATTTAGAGAAAGTACAAAGGGAAGTAGGAAGACATGCATTAGATGCAGAGATGTGGACAGCAAAGGAGGCAATTCAAGGAGAAATGGGATGGTCAAGTTTCTATATGAGAGATGCAAAAAGTAAAATGAAAAGATTTGGTAGGTTGCAGTTTATGGATAGTAAAAGAATAGCCAAAATAGTGTTTAATTGGGTTATGAGTAAAGGGCAGGTAACAAGATGGGTGAGAAAGGTAATGCGGTATGCAAGATTTGGATAAAGAATTTTTATCGGTATACTTGTATAAAAGGTGGGATGATTGTGTTAGGAGAATTGTTGAGTGTTATAGTGGTAAGGAATGGGATAAAAGAATAGAAGTATTAATAAAAAATAGGGAGTTGGAGAGATGGAGAAGTAGTATGGAGGGTAAGAAGAATTTAAATATATATAGAAGTAAACGGAATATTGGAAGCGAGTTAATTTATGATAATAGTAAGGAAAGTAGTTTATTGTTTAAGGCTCGAACGGGATCTTTAGCAACAAGAGAATATACATGTAAATGGAAAACTATGGGTGATTTAGCGTGCAAATTGTGTAAGGAAGGCATAGAAAATATTAGGCATCTGTTGATTGAATGTAAATGCTTGAAAGCAGAAAGGGTACAGATAATGAAGTTATGGAAGAATAGGTATGAACAAAGTGACAATACAGAAAGTGAGTTAGTAGTTTTTATGCTGGGTTTGCGAAAACATAAGGGGGATTTTGATTTAAAGGCCATAGAGTTGACAAAGATTATGTTGTGGAAATGGGATGAGGCAGAATATGGGAAGACTTAGAGTGGGGAATGGAAAATAAAGTGGCTAACAGGTTTATCTGGGCATAGTTGCTGAGATATTCTTGACTTCGTTTAAGGAGAAGCCAAATACATCACATCACATCACAGAAAATTTATAGAGTAGGCAGATACGCGCTGTTAAGATCACGACCGCCAGCCCTAGTCACTAGCTCATGAAGTAGCAGAGGTTTAAAAACATTTATTAATTACATTTTTTTTTTTATAAAGAATAACAAAAGCAATCACTGCCAGTATTAATAACACAAAGATTTTATTTACGTCTATATAAGTAATAACACACAAACTTTAAAAAAAAAATTTTTTTTATAACTCAAGAAGAAATTTATGTTTTATTCTGTTTCATTATTATTTTATTTGTTTTAACTTCAATTTTAAATTTTAGAATGTTGAGTATAGATGAGCTACCCAGACGACGCACTTTAAAGACTTTCAAACATTTTGATTCCAGGCTAAAGGTCCGCAGCCACACCAATGCTTGCTTTCAGATATATATCAGCAACCAATGCAATGTGAACATGTTAGCATAGAATCACGCCAACAGGAATGTGCATCTGAACAGCATGATATTATTGGAGAAAACACGAGCTTCAACCAGTATAGGAATGTACTTCTATCTGGAGAAGGAATCATGCATATAATAAGAAAACGCTACGTATGGATGGGAGAGCGGTCTTATCTTGCCGACTTATCTTCTCAATCCATAGAACGGGAATGGGTCAATGGCGCAGGAAATACGTCTGCGTCCATTTCAACGATATGACTACCTCTTTGGGGTCATGCATTCAGTTGTACTCGTCACCCTAGGTGCTAACACACTTCACATTACATTGTTATAAACGTCTATATATATCTCTCCATCAGCATTGACACAACTACAAACAAATAGTCCGAAATCAAAACCCCTTTAAAACTAACATATATTTAACCAAGTCTAGCGGCCATCTACACTCATCTAATATTAAAATTATTTTATTAATTTAATTCTAAAAAAAAAAATCTTCGGTTTAATTAAGGTTTTAAAATCATTTTTAAGATAACATTTATATTTTAACTTATTTTTTTAGTATAAATATTATATAACCTACTTTTTTTTTAAATTTAATAATGCACAAATAACGATGTGTTTCTATTTTTAAATTTAAGTTTGCAATCGCAAACCCCCGCCCCATTACAAACAGATCTTACACTTAGCATAAATGAAAACATATAACACATATTTTAAAAAGATTACATTTCGATTTTAGATAAGACTTAAAAAATTTTTAAAGTTTATAGAGTTCAGATTTGATCAAGAGAGAAAGTCTATAATTCATCTTTAAAGGAAAATAAAGTTCTGAAATTTTAAATTAAGAGTTTATAATGTTTTTTTGTATAAAATGTATACTTTCCTTTCTTTCTCCGGGCTCATTCCTTCGCGATGAAGATCTGAATTTATACAAGATCCATTTCTTGTGGGCGATGACGATTTATGAAGACGCATTTACGATGTTTTCTGAAGACGGTAATAGTGGTTCTATCCTGGGATCCGTGGAGAGGAAAGCTGCCTTCAGCCGGTCGAACCAAAAAAAGCACGAAGAAATGGATTACATTCTTAGTGACGGCAACAATATATATATTTTTAAATATTCTACTTTCAGCAAAGCTTACGGAATTCAAAATTTAATTTTTTAATTCTCTCTAACTAATCAATTATTGTTTTGGATTTTCCTTTTATAGTCCTCAGGCACCTTATCTCTGGAATGCAGGATTCATCAAACATACTTCATGTCTGTATTTTATTGGTTTATTGGGTTTGTGTCCAAGGTAAGATTTTGGGTTTTCCACTGAGGTCTGTATCTCTACCTCTGGGCGGGAACTCTTATCTATTTTGTAATCATTTTTTTTTAATTGTCATTTTGCCTTTATTTTTAAGATTAAAACTCTCGTTATTTTTAAAATCAAAAGGTTTTTTATTATATTCTATTCAAACACTAGAATCTTTGTTTTGATTCTATAATTTTTTTAAAGCTTATTTTAATATTTAAATCAAACATAATAAATTAATAATTCGTTATTTGTGCATTTTGAAAGCTTGTGCATTTAATTCAGTATTAGGTATTTACAAAAAAAGTTAGTATTAAAATTTAAATGTAACGCATATATATATCTCATTACAATACATATACTCTATATGGGATAGACATCAACACTATTTTTACCTCTATAATCTATTAGAAATGGTCTTTTTTAGTTCCTAATCCTAAACATAATCACTTATATAATAATAACTATAAAGGGGTGGCTTTTTGGTCCTAACCGTAATTTAATACAATTATTTATACAGGAATGATTAGTAAAATCCATTTTTACATTATTTATGATGCCAACTACTTCTTTCTGAGATTCTTGCATTTTTTCTTGAGTCTCTAGGAGTTTATCTTTAAATAATAAATTTTAAATTTGATTATCATCTCTTTTTATTTCTTCTCTACCTTTTCTTTAATTTATTTCCATTAGATTCAATAGATTTTGGACTAGTTTCTTTGAACCATTTATCTGCTGTTTTCAATTTCATGTTAATTATAGTCTCTTGTATCTCTTCCATTTTTTTTTTTATTTCTTGGTGCATTTCTTCATTTTTTTTGTTGTATTTCTTCATCTCTCTTTTGTTGCTTTTCTTCGAGCTTTAGTTGCATGTCTTTCAATTATTTTTTCAGCATTTCCTCTTTTTTCTGTTGTTTAACATTTCAATAGTAAATTTGCTTGGCTTCTCTTCTAAAGGCTTTTGCATTGTCTGAACGGATTCTTGCTCTATCAGCTCTGATTTCAAGTTGGTTGTATTGGCTCTTGTGTTTCTGATGGATCCATGTTTAATTGTGCTGCCATTTCGTGTTATCATCTATATATATAACTAAATGTTCTAAAATACTCTTGTTAAGTATGCTATTACTGTGTTACTTATCCTCTTTATGCAGATTTACAAACTTAAATATTTTTATGTATACTCTTTATCATTGAATTAATACACCAATCTCAATCCTTTCTATGCAATTTTTTCCAGAAAAATTATTTTATATGCTGCTGCTTATTAAATATTTCCTTGCCTATCTAGACCAAACAACTGCTTTCATTAAATATTAGTACATATACTTTTTATAAACGCTAATCTTATTTCTCATTCCAATGTTACTTATTATACATCACACTATGCTCAATTTATCTATGTATATGTGACAATACAAAAGTAAAGTTGAGCAGAAGAGAGGGGATATTCAGGCCACAAAATTGATTGCGCCAAATATAATGAATATTTTATAATGCTGAAATATAATGGAACTTTAGGCATGCAAAAATAAATATAAAACATATAACATACAAACCTAACACTGAAGATTAAACTAACTACCATTACTCCAAAAGTATTTTAATTTGTTTTTCTGGTTTCAATAAATAAAATAAAAAAGAAACTTTAGGGCACCAAATCTTCTAAATAGAAAATTTTTTTGGGAAAATTTATTAATACCTAAGCATTATGATTTGTAAATCATTACCATTATCCCTGCCTATCCCCAAGTGGATTGCATGATTTTTTTGTAACAAATGTTAATAGCATAATGTTTGAAGTGAGTTCGATAAGCAAACATAAACTAAATTTATTAATAATAAAAATAAGTTAATTTATTAACAGTAGATATAATGTAGAGGATTTGAACACAGTCTTTCAAGCTCCTTTAGCTATCACTGTATGTTGAGTTTTGCCTTCTTCAGTTATCCACTCTATCTCATACAATCGATACACATGATCACACTTATGAAAAAAAGATACATGATTATATATGTTTGTGGGAGATGATGATCTGGACCAACTGATGAGTGCTGATTCAGCACAAAATATGTATATTGAATAGCTGAAAGGAACTTGAAAGTCTGTGTTCAAATCCTCTATATTACATTCAAACTCCAAGTATATAAATTATGCTTGTATTTCAAAAATATAACAATATATATATAAACTTGTTGCTTATGTATTTACAACTATTATTAAATATAATAAATATATGTAATACAAAATAGTAAAGATAATAAAAATAATAATTATTTGAGATATGTTAAACTTAAGGTATTATGATAATTATATTGATAAGATCTTACCAAGTGTAAAATTTGAAAAGTTCGAAACCATGGTTTTCTACAGATATCATTCTTTTACTATATCTATGAATAAGTCTTTAATAGTTCATTTCTAACAATGGTTGTCCTCCTTGGGCATTGGTGATATTAGATAGAGTGTATAGTACGTCTTGGTAGTTCTTATAGCATAGTTCACTACTTTCCTCATGATGTGATTAGAGCAGGCAATGGCTGGTTTTAGAAAACATCAGTGTTAGTTTCCGGATCTGATTGCGTCACTCTGGATGTTTTGACTAGGTTATTGGTAATAGTTAGTCTTCCTCTAGCTAATGTCATAATTGCTGTGGTAGAACTTAGTATTGAAAAATACTTCTAACTGTTAGTAAGACACAGCGATTCAACCTATGGTGGAAAATTGTTGTAACCTGTGGTTTTTTTCCTCTTTATGGAATCATTTTAGCATTACTTCTTGAGTTAAGACTTAGAATAGACTAGACTATTCTAGTTGTTTGTTTCTGATTTATTTATACCTCACTTGTTGTTTTTCACACCTGTTGCTGTATTCCACAGATGTTTTCCAAATGACAGATCTATCAGTTTTATATGAAAACATCTTAATAATTACACAGAACATGTTGTGGGAACATAATTTTGCATATATATATATTTAAATTATATCATTATTTTTTATAAATGAATAAACAAATAATTTTATTATTTATTTATGTTAGTGGTTAGAAGAAAGAAAAAATTATTACCAACATTGAAAAATTGTTCAATAACTTTTTTAATTTTAGTAACTGACAATTTTCAATAATATATTCAGATTTTTCATTAAATTTTTATAAGAAAGGGCAAATTGTTTTTTTAAGACCCACCTCCATTGGGAAAATTTCAAAGGGTCACCAAATACTATGCATTTACATAAACTGCACAAAGTAAATTCATTTTTGTTGTAATAAAACCAACTTTTCCTTTCTCCTTTATATAATATGAGTTATAATTTTATTGGTTTCACTTTTACAAAATGCATTTCCTTAATATTGTGATTAAAATGTACAGATAGACTTATATGCTTAATTTTTTTTAAATCAGTGTATTTAAGTGATGCATATGTTATATCTAATATGTGCACTTACACACGAAGCAATTTATACATTTATTAAACGATCTATGATACTTTTCATTTTTTTAACTATGCATCTTTGAGCTCTATCAGATTTGTTTTATATAGCAATATATATATTGTTTAGTATGTACTATCTTTTAAAAAAAAAAACAAAAAAAATTGGCATCCCCGTTTTCTCATTCCAAAAATATAATAATCTGTTTATAATTGTCAGAATAATAATAATCTTCCAATAATATTGTGTTTTCCACTTGATATTATCTATTTGTGAAATTTGGTACTTTTAGCATTGCTGTATATAAAAAAAAAGCTGTTCAAAACAATCTCTTTAAATATCCAATATTGGTCAGTTAATAAACATCTAGCTGTTTATAATTAGAGAATAAAGGATGGAAAATACTCAAATTTCACATTTCTGTTATTGTCAAGTTTGGTAAGAAATACTTTCTTTACAGTTCCTTTGTGGCTAGAGAAGAGGCTTTTACAATATTCTACTTTATTTATAGACTGTTTTATCTTTTATCTATATTTAGTATTAGTACCTATTGCTTTTATAAGTGAGTGATAGGTTCACAAAATCTCTTGTCTCATTTAAAGTGGTTATAGTGAAAAAGGTTTGAGAAGTAATAATTCAGATGACTAGGCTGAATAGATGAGATCATTTCAAAAAATATCTAAATATATAATTAATAGAATTTATCAAGACGTGCAAGATTATTTAAAAACAATTGATTTGAGAACTTGCATAGAAATTTTTTTGAAAATTCATATACTTCACATATTTTATTAATATTAATGTATAACTTATATTTCATTAATTCTTTAAAATTTAGACTGAATTATTTGAGAAAAGCCAGTATTTTGATAGTTATTTAATTATTGTTTAATAATTAGCATTTTTTTTTTTTTTTGCAGCTAAAGAAAATGACAGAGTTTCTCAAAGTCAAGACTCTGAAAGTGATGATGAAGAAGAATCAGACGAAGATGATGAAAATGTAAATGAATCAGATGATAATACTAAAGAATCTGATGAAAGTGATTTTGATGATGATGAAAAAATTGGAGGTATTATTAATCTAACAAAGTGTTTTAATCTTGTATCATTTTTATCTGAGTAATAGTTAAATATTTAATGATAATATTGATTAACTAGATAGTAAATCATTTTAGTTAATTTTTTTTTTAATTCAGCAAATTGAAGTTGAAAAAAATTAACTAATTCTCTATAATAAAGTCAACTGATAATTTTTATTTATATAATAAATATTTTAGCCATAACTGTTGCTATTGATATTAAAAAGCCTTTTAGAGAAAGCTTTTAAACTTGTTGAAAAATCTGGTATGTCTTACATCATATCTAGTTTTAATTTATTTAATATGTATAAAGTGTTCTCTGTTTCAAATCTGGTTGAGAGAAGTAAGTCAAAAGAATACTATGACCAACTGATAACATTGGATCATAATCAAAAATGCTTTGTGTAATTTAATGCAATAGCAGAATGGTGGTCTCTGGAACGCAAAACATATGGATCACAGCCATCTGTCACTTTTGATGTTCGAATTTCTAACCCTGAACATTAAGTCATTTGATTATTTATTATTGTTAGTAGTAGTTTGCCATTACTCGCAAAGACTTATTCATTCAATCTTTTTACGATGATAAATTGAATGAATTTATCAAAAATTTGGATTTAACAAGATTTTCATGAGAATAGGTTGGCTTCTGAGCAAGTTCTATATTATTAGAAATTCTTCTATTGTCACTACCTTTATGCCATCTTGAATAATCTTTAGTAATCATTAGATAGCATAAAAGTAATGAGAATAGAACAATTTGCTAATGAATGATAAAATGTTAGTTCTAGTCAACTGGCTTTTACTGAAGTGCAGTCTTTTATATTTTAATCAGAACTGACCTGAGGGCTATGTGAATGGAGCGACCGTATTAGGCTCTGCATTTATCAAGACTCTGTGCCTGCATGATCTACATTTTCTGCAAAAATAAAAAAATTAAATGGTTTTATTATTTGCTAAATGTTATGATGTTTTCTCTTTTTTCCTGCCATAATTCTGTAATTTGAAGTCCCTATCTTGTCGAAGTAATACAATTGTAGATGCACTAGATATGCAGTGATGTAGATTTTTTAGCTACATACAATGTGTATGCTTAAATATTTCACAAATCAGCATAGGTCAAGAATGATTCTTTTTGTTAGCAATTTTATCTATTGAATCAGAATTTGCAAAAAAAAAAAAAAAAAGAATAAATGGATTCACAATAAAACATTCAAAGAAATATAATTTTTTAGCATTATATTTTTCTCAAATATTCATTCAATAAAATTGTACAAGGCTGTATTTATGATTTATAAATAAGTAATATTTATGATTTATAAATAAGTGATTATTTATACATTATAACATTAATTTGTTCAATTTTATTGGTAAATAAAATAAAATACACATAATGCAAAAAATTATATTTTATTTTCTTAAATGTTTTTTTTTTTAGCGAATTCTCATTCAAAATAAATAAAAATTTTAATGAAGAGAATCGTTCTTGACTTGATATATTATAATAATTGTAAAGCAATATATCTATATCTGCAAATAAGATAGTTTTTAAAAAATATCTAAGTATTTTTATCATGAATAAAAGATCCCTCCTCCCTCCACATGAAAAATTGTTCTGGCCTCCATTTTTTTTGGGTTGCTTATAACTTTAGTTATTTTATTTTTTAATCATCATTGCTGATTAAGTCTTGTATAACTGATTTCTCACATCGGGTGACTTACATTTATAAAAATGTATTCTTGAAATTTTCTATTGCATTTTATTTTGCTAGATTGACTGTTAAAACATTTTGTGTATGTTAATTATGCTTTATAGTACAAACTTTGTACAGATATCAGTCATTAACAGTAGTATTGCTGTCAATTATTGCAGTTTAAAGGTTTTTATTTGAATAGCTGAATCTGATTTTATTAAGCTAGAGAGATTCTAGTAAAAATTAAACTGCTGGTGGCATAATTCTAGAATTATTCTCTTTCTACCTCTAATTTTCAAAATGATTTTTTTTTCCTTCAGTAACTTTTGATCAAAAGTAAAATGAGTAGAATCTAACTGCTGTGTATATTATTATGAATAATTTAAGGAATGAAATCAATTTATGTTTTCAAATTATTATAATAAAATTACAAAAATGATGTCATTTACTTATCATTTAGTTAATAACATTAATTATGGGTGAAATTGCAATAAGTAAATATTTAATCTCAGAAATGAAAAGTAGAAAAAATAATTAACAATAGCAAAGGCTTATGAAAGAGCAAACAGTTGTAATTAATAGTGCATGTATTTAGTCTAAAACAATTAATTTAAGAAAAAATTAAAAATCAAACATAAATAAATTCAGTATTTTTTCATTCTTCTTGCACTGCTTATATTAAATGAATCTGAAAAAAATACCACTGTCAAATTATAGAATAAAACATTATGAAAAGTGCTAAGAAGGAGGGAAGACAAATGCAGTTGCAACTATCTTGATGTAGTTCCATGGCAAATAAATAAATTTCAAGGCCATCACCCCTAAATTGTTTTCTTATGTGTGTTAATAAAATAACTGCCAGTAAGTAGAACAGAAGTGTACATCAATAATTGTTTTGTTAGAAAGGCTTTTCCCACTAATGAACCCAGACTAGTGATTAATGAACTGTTTATCATTTTATCATCGTTTTGCCTAAAACATTTAAAGATTTTGTGAAAGACTATTTGTAAACAAAACATTATTAACTTTACTAGTTTATTTTAATTAGTATTAGAGAGTAATTACTACTCACAAGGAGTGGGATATAAAATGAGGAAAACAGGTCCATGTGATTATATTGATCAATGATTGTGCTGTAGATATTAAATATTTTTATATATCTCTCAAACTTTTATTAGTTTCAAGGTTCATTTTATTAAAAATAAACCGCTAAATATTTTAAATGTATATAAAAAAAGTACATTTATTAGCTAAAAATCAGGTAGGTCATTGTAAATTCTAATTGAATTATTAAGCTTTTTTTTTTTACAGTGCACAAGACAGGCTTATGATAGCATATAACTGGGATAATATGAATGTGATAATATTCATAAGCTAATATACTTTAGTAAAGAAGAAAATAATGTGAATATAATGAAAGCTCAAGTGGTAAAGATAAACAGTTAATGGTGAAAAATCAGTAAGAGATTCCAAAAGTAAAAAAAAAGCAATATATATATATAAGTTCTCTAGTATTCATGGATACTGATGATTGTATAGATAGTAAAAATTTGTCATTAACATCCTTAATAGAGTATTGCTCAACTTATAGACAAAACTAAAAAACAATGAAAATGATAATGATTATGAAGATTTGATCATAGTTAATTCACTTTCACAGACTTGAGTAAGTCTAGAAATATTGAATCAACTAATTCTGAAAGCAAGCTTCCAAAATAAAAGATTAATTTTATCAAGATCGAATCATTGATGTAATATTTTCCATAAATAAATAGAACAGATATCATCATTAGTCTTAACTTTGTCTTTTTCTTTCTATTAGTAATCAAAAAGCTTGATATGCTCATAAAAAAATGTAATGAAACATTTCTATTTCAGCCACTTTCAAGTATCTTGCTTGCTAAGATATATAAATATTTTAACTTCATTTTCTTAGTTTTTTAAAATAATTGAATAATTTATATCTTGAATGACAATTTTATATTACAGGGATTAAATTCTTTTATAATAATTTCTTCATTAAATGTTAGTCACTATAAAATCTCTAATCTTAATAGTGTAATCTTTGTTGTTCTAATAGTTTTGAAACAGATAGAAATTTTATGAACACTTCTTGCTTATTCATAGTATTTAATGTGACAATGTAGTTTAGATTATAAAAAGACAATTTTTTATTTTGCTAAGATATAAAATATATTTTAGAATTTTGTTGACTGATCTTTACTACATTGCACAGAATGAAACTCTTGATTATTGCATTGAGTACTTAACAGTTTAAAATTATTAATTATTAGCTCAAGATAATCAATTAATATATTTAACTTGTATAAGTTTAGTTCTATCATTCATTCATGAAGTTGATAGAACTTTTGCACATCTCTGAGTTATATTATGTATTTGCTTTGTTTATAAATAATTTTTTTTTAAGAATTATTACCATTGTATAATAAGGGTATAAATATACATAGACATCATCTCAAGCAAATTCATAAATGTTAAATAGCATAATTATAGCAATGGAGTCAACTGTAACCATTTCATTCTGAATAAGAAATTATAGTAAACAGTTATTATGAAAACTATAATAATTAAGTATTACTTATTTTTATGTATTATATATTTTTATTTTTAAATGCAGTCTTATAAATTATTTCTATACATATTTCAGATTACAAGCAAAAGAAAAAGAAAATTATTGAGGATAGTGAAGAAGAAATCTCAAAAACTCTATTTGTAAGGTATGATCTTTATGTATAAATAATTGTATATTTTTTTGTGTATGTGGGTGTATATATGTATGTGCATGTGATTATGTACATGTAAGAATAGGTAAGTATCAAATTTTACAGATATGATTGCAGTAGTTATTATAAACAACTTGAAAATATTTTTTGATTATTTTTATTCAAATTTACATTTTTTTTGCTTTAAAACACTAACATTTTATTTCACATAAACAGCTTTACAAATATGATATTTAAAAGAAAACATTTTTTTTTAGTATGAAATCATAATAAAAATAATCAAATGGTTTTATAGCTTGAAGTTCATCTGAAATTCGAGCAATAAAAGAAACAAAGTTGAGCCAATCTTTGGCTCTAGAGTTTGCATCTTTATCATTATAGGCTATGAAATAATGATATAGTTGAATAATTTTCAGGAATCTTCACTAAAATCAGTTTAAGAAGTATTAAATCAATTTTAAAAAACTTCAGTCACAGTGAAAAATGTTTGCAATATTTAAAGATTACTAGTTTATAAAAATCTGGAATAGGGTTATTTATGATAAGCTTAAGTAAGCAATAAACATTTGTTGGTATTTATCTTTGGATTAGCTTTTGGTTATTTGCCATCTTTAATAAAGAGCATTGGAATTGCATTCTTGCATCCAGTAATCAGTTTATAATATCTAAGCTTACCATATTCTTGAAATTTAAAAACTCCCTAAAATATCAATACAAGTGCGTTATTCCTCACTGAAGAAATCCAGCAGATAGAAATTGTCTCAATATTTGAACATAGTGTCATAATCTACTGTTCAGTGAATATTTAATATTACAATAAATGATTCTGAAATAGAGTAAATAAAATGGATTACTGCTCCCAATATCACACATATTTGGCAAGAAATATTTAGTTTATAAAACTGATGTAGTTAAAATATTAGTTTCTGGACTAGTTTAAATCAGTATAATAATTCTAAGGTTTTAAATGCAAGCTAACTTGTTTGCATATTTATATATACCTAACACTAGGTTTGTTACTATATATTTTAATTATTTTAGCTTTATGCTAATTTGCTTTATTAGTTAATCTTCACTGTTTATTTTTTTGTATTGGGAATATTTTTTATTTTATTTGAGAGCCATCTATTTTAAGCTTGAATAATCATAGGGCACTAAATGATAATGCTAGACTCAAACCTAAACAAGTTAGTATCTATTGATTTTCATCATTGAGGAATATCAGATTTGTACCCATATTTTGGGGTGTTCTTGAATCTTATAATAAAAAAAAAGAAATAAAGATGGCTGTTGTGTATCTGAATATAAATCTGATTTTTGTTTAATTTACTTGTTTTCTCTCTCTTTTTCTTGAAGATCTTACAAAATTATTTTTTTCAAATATTGATTTTTATTTAAACCACTATAGCATCATATAATCATTTCTTATGCTTACATAATCTGTTAACACAGTAGCAACTTCCTCCGTACAATATTGCCACCTAATGTAAGTCATATGAATCAATGGATGCTAGAATGTTAGTGCATCAAAATCTCTATTCAGTGCCTACTCATCCAATATTCCCAGACTAGTTTCTAGCTTGTGACTTTCATGAATGAGGAGCCTTGGATCTGAGAGCACTGCACCTAGATCTTTGGATCTAATGCATCATTCTAGCAGTCACCTTTTATCTTTTTAGTTAATTATAAAGCTACGAGCCCGAACTGAAAACACAATAATATTTTCAATTCATGCTAATTCATTTGTATAGTCATACAGATCTAAATCCAGTTCAGTACATATATATTTTAATGTCTTTGATTTTTTAATAACTATTGTACCGGTCAAAAACATATATCGATCCAACAAGACCCGAAATACAGGTAAAGCACCTTAAATCCGACCGCGTACAAGATATATAAGTCACGTACATCGTGGATTCTGCCCTATTTACCTATATCCCCAGGTCAAAGATCTAATCAATAACCTTTCTCGACGATAACATTGAATTCCTTTACTTTCGCCATGCTCGGAGCTCAGTCTTAAAGCATGAGATTCATTTTTAATTATATTTTAATGAGAACTTGGATGATTGATTTATATATACACTTAAAATCAAAGATTGCTTAAAGTAAAAGTTAATGAAAAGATTCGAAGAACACTGGAAGTTTTGTTTTAGTTATATATATTTTAAACTCATTAATTATTTTACATTGACATTTAACTCAAGCTCTTTAAAAAACATTCTTTACATTAATTTTATAATTAAATAGTAATTTTATCAGAGACCGCATCCTGCGTAACAGATTCACATTAGCGGTTAACATTTTATTTTATTTAGTTTGCACAATTTTATTTTGTTTACATTTATTTTTTTAAAAAAATTATTTTAGAATTAAATGACCATGGATTCTGAATTCTCCATTTACATTTAGTATAAGCTAATAATATATCAGCATGTCTAAACATTTGACTAACTGATGTATATAAAGAATAAACATTTTATTTCTTCTTTACAAAAAAGATTTAAAAAAACATTTTATATTAAAAACGGATATCAAAGAAACAATTACAATAAGACTGATTCGACGTCTTACTCCAATGACATAAGAAGAGAAAAAAAATTGATTTTATTTCTCTTTATAAATAATAATTTAGATCTCAAATAAAATAATATTTTATTACAGTGGACCTTGCTGGAATAGCTTTAAACTACACAGTGATTAAAAACTGTAAGCTGTTATATAAAAAAAAATAGATCAGTTAATTATCAAGCAAATAAGCCGCTTTAGTTGGACTTTCAACTAAAATCATTCCTTATAAAAACTATAACGTGAATTAGCAAAATAATCATGAAATAACAAAAGAATCGGTTACTCAGGCCGAAGATCTTTGAGTAGAATCATTTCCCTATGGCTTACATATTAGATAGGCAAAAGAAAAGCAAAACAATGTTGGGTTAATAAACATATGAATGCAAATGAAAGAAGAAACGCAGGTAGGGTCATATGAGCCGGTTCACAGACACTCGCATGCCTATTCTAACGAAGAAAAGGGAAATCGGTACGTCCGCCTGTCACAATCATATACCGAAAGAATATAGGAATTACGGAGAGCCATCATGTTCGCCTGTATGGATACCATGTTGACTAACCAACTCTATCTCAACCACACTCTCCAGCCCACAGACGAATGCGTAACCAGGATCCAACTCCGAACACCAAATGAATGACCGTTTTAGGTCTGTCTACACTACTCCGAACATTTTTTATTAACCCAAGATATTATAATCATCAAATATGAACTAATTATAATTAAATAGCCTTAAATAATCTAATACTGCATAGAGATCAACCTGCATAACCAACTACTTTATGTAAATATTTAACTAACATAAACCAAACATATAGAATAAGGAAATTTACTTCTCGAATAAATCCCCCCTTTCCACTTTCCTAACTTTTAAAAAAAAAGGCATGATAATTATCTGACGCTATCCAGTGGCGCTGTTACTAGGTCAAAATCTATAGCATATTACTTTTGTTTCAAATTACAGAAATATAAAATAATAGAATCCCATCCTGGGAAATCTATAATAAATTTATTTAAAGAATTATGGTAAGTTTATTTTGAGATACATATATTTGACATAACTTCACTTGTGAAAATAAAATAGATCAACTTATTTTTATTTTAAAATTAATTCATTCTTTGCTAAAACTCCCTTCCCTTTGTGAACATAATTTGCTCTCTTAGCAAATTACTCTCTTTGAGCCCCCGCGAGTGAAGTTTGTCAAAATAAAAAAAAAAAATCAAAGCATGAAATCTCACACTAAAATTAATATATAAAAACAAATAAATATTTTCATATTCAAAAATCAACGTATTAAAATTGTGGTGAGCTTGAGTTATTAAAAAACATTATAAATAATTTAAAAAGAAAAGGTTAAAGAGTCAGTTAAAAAAGATTTCCAATAAACATTAACTTTTGACATTTTTTTAAGCTTTAAGGAATTACATTTTATGTTCTAACGATAATTTCTAAAATCTGGACGACAGGATTTAAGCTCTTCAGCATTTTACCTGGAGTTCCCCCAGAATGAGTGCGCGGCGAACGTTGATGGCTGGTGGCATTTGAAGGCAGGTTCTGGCAGCAGCATAATCGGAGATTTCAGGTCTCAGGAAGGGACGGGCGGTGATTTCCCTTAACTACTCACTCAACATTTCAACTGGTGTAGAGACGTTCTGTAACTCTTTCTCTTCTGTTTTTTTTTTTTTTTAAAAAAAGGACCACTATTTATACCTTACCATTGGTATTTGAATTATCTGCTGCCTGAGGTGATTTTTCTTTAGATCTTCTATGAAACAATAGGAAATCATACTTTTGTTCTAATTTTAGAAAGTTTGTACCTCGATAAGGATCGATAGAGATTTTAGTATAATTTTTATCTAACAATGTAGAATTTCTATTAATTAATGAATAGAAATTCCATAGCAATGGATTTTGGTAATTTCTAAGTGTTTTAAGTTAACATTTATTTT
Organism: Epiperipatus broadwayi; assembly: GCA_028023455.1. Lineage (NCBI taxonomy): Eukaryota > Metazoa > Onychophora > Udeonychophora > Euonychophora > Peripatidae > Epiperipatus > Epiperipatus broadwayi. The sequence goes on from JAQFVV010012423.1 coordinate 7,792,970, forward strand.
AAACTTCTCATCGAAGTACAAATCTTTCAAAAAAGGCCATCTTGGATTCTTAAAGAAAAAAAAAGACATTTCAAATATATATTAAAAAAACATATCAAAAATATTTAAAACTTATATTTGAACCTTTTTTCTTTTCCATAAATGAAATAACTTAGTGTGTTAGTACATGATTAGTAATATCGAAAATAAATTTTAGTAATTTATTCAGGATAGTTGTGTTAAAAAAATTGTTTTAAGAATAATAAAAAAACAAACATTGAAAAAATACATTTCTCTACATAGGTGGGCTTTAATTAAACCCCCTTAATAAGTGATTAGGTAGGTCAGATAGTTAAACGGCAAATCTGAATCGGATTTATCATTTCAATATAGTCACCAACATTCTTTGCTAGGATTGGTATTAAATCACTATAACATCACATGATCACTTTTTTATGCTTATACAATCTGTTAACATAGTAGCAACTTTCTCCTTATAATACTGCCACCTAGTGCAAACTATAGGTGGATGCTAGAGGGATGAATTAGATCCAAAGATCTAGGTGCAATGCTTTCAGATCCAAGACTCTTCACTGATGAAAGCCATTCTCTTGCTGAAAGAAGTTTGCTGCAAAGAAATTAAAAATCAAAGTTTATATAATTATTGCAAAATTCATCTTTAACTTTCTATTGCTTTTTTTTTTTTCAGGATTAAAGTGGTTACATTTATGACCTTATGATTCTCATATTTGCTTCCCTTATCTATGATTTAGAATTCAAATTCATGCACACAAAATTAGGAAAAGTTACAAACAGACTTAAGAATTTATTATCAAAATTATCCATTTAGTAGTTGATAAATGGGTATCTAGCTGTTTTATGGCTAGAAAGTAAAACACATAAGCAAAAACTGCTAAAACTTTTCATCACTCTGTACTCAAGTCTAATGAGAATTGCCATTTTTTTTACTATTTGTTTCTGGGGAACTGTTTAAGAAGCCTTTGCCCAGTTGTGGAACTATTTAAAGACTGATAGTTTTTACTTTATATACATATGATTAGAATTGCTTTCTCTATTTTTAGTCCCTAAAATTAAACTTACACAAATGATCCAGTTTGTGTTTACATAATAACATTCATTATATCTTTTATATGTACTATAACTGCGGACCACATTATATTAAAGTTGATTACATGAATTGGAAAAAGAAATGCTTAATAGTAAACCAATATTGATGACTATTTGTGTTGATAGAAGAAATGGGGAAGAGACAATAGATTTAAAAAGTGAACAATTTCTCATTTTGATGAAGAATTGGAATGGTTTTAATTAATTCAAAGAATGTTTTAATCATAAAAAAATAAATTATTTTTATGAAGAATAGCAAAAAGTATAGCTCGTACAAAACCTGCAATTTAATTATAATTTTTTTTTGAGAAATTAATATATTGAAAAAAAGAAAGGAATACAAAGCTTTTTAAAACTAATAAAATATCTAGATTTTTTTTTTTTAATAAAATGATAGGAAAAAGAATTTATAATGATATTAGAAGATATAATTGTGACAAGAATATAGGAGAGAATGAAAAATCTCAAAAGTGTAAAACTATATGTTAAAATTGGAGCAAAGTTTTGATTGCAATAAGGAAGAAAACAAAAGCTCTATAGTGAATTATATAAAACTAAAGAGAAAAAAACAGATTATACCTAGTGTTATATCTTCTCAATTATCCAGCATTGTAATTGTAGAAATGAGTCGTGCAATTAATTCTATGAAGAAAAGAAATGCTACACAAAATGATAAAAATATTATTAATATTTAAGAAATGATAAAAAAACCTCAACTTATGAATAAAGAAATTATAAATTGTGAGTCATTAATTCTTTTTATAATATATTCTTAGGATACAAAAAAAAAAGTGTAATAAAGTTGAGTTGATAAATTGTATATTCTTATAGAGATCTCATACACATGGGTATATAGTGTAAATGTATATAGATCTTATTAATATAGATATTCATATATAAGTATTTTAAAAAAATATTCAAATGAAGTTTATTGATTAATGAAATTAAGTAAAATATCAATGAAAATTTAAAATTAATATTTTGAAGAATACCTAGAAAGAAAAAAAAAATCATATTTTCATGGTATATGAGAGCTTAATAAAATTTCTGATGTTCCTTTAAAATTGAAATATTAGAATTAGTTGTGGTAAGAAAGTGGCATTTGTATTAATTTACCACTGATAATTATGAAGTGATATCACTTGGTTGTCTAGTTACTCCACCTATCTTGAAGAAGAACTTAACTAATGCACAAATCTCATTTCAGCAGTAATAAAAGTCAAAAAAACTTCAGGACTATTTTAATAAGTATCAATAAATACAGATTAACAAAAAATATATTGAAAATGATAGTTGATTATTATTATTTATAAGCAATTTAAATGATTGCAGTGATTTGTGAAATGTGCCCTTTATTACATCTTCATCATAGAAAAGAAAAGGGTAAGCCTATATAAATAATATTTATAATGGTAATTTAATTAAATTGAAAATTTCGAAGATTTTTCTATCTACTACTTTACTGGAATAATATTAGAATAGGAATATTGCCTTCAGTGATTATTATTTTAAGATGGCATCTTAGTGATATTCCAAAACCAAATACTGCTTAATTTTTTTCAGTCTATCAAATAAGTGTTAAGTGATAATTCTATTTTGTATCTTTCTTTTTTTAAAACATTAAAGACTCATATAATTGGCTTATAATTAAAATCACACACACAAATATAAAATATGAGCTACTTTCAGATTTATATCTAGACAAGCAAATTAGATTAGGTTAGATATATCAAATTATAAATTTAAAAATATAAAGTATATTAATTTAGATAGATGCATTGTAACTACTTTTTGACAGAATAAAACTACTTAACCAAAAAATTAGTCATAGGAATCTGTTAGAATTGTCATTTCCTATCCATTACATTGATGAATAGAGTACAGATATATGGTATCATTATCTTCAATATTGAAATGAGAAATTACTTTATTTTTATGAAAGGCAAATAGCAAATAACAACTGGACCTATCTTTGAAGGATACTTATGTCTTGGATAATGCTTAGAATGCTTTCCAAATTTTTTTTCCAATTCTGTATTCATAATTATATTTTAATTAATATATTGTTTATTTTACTTAATATTTTTTGAGAAATCATAGTCTTTTTATGAATGGATACCTGATCTTTGTTTATGTATTATTTTTTATATGTGCACATATACATAAAAAACACATAAATCATCGATTATTATTCTTTATTTCACTTCTGCTTAATATAAGAAATACTAACTTCATTTAAGAATTTTTATTTTTATTTTATTATTACACTATTATTTACTAATTAATTAATTTTTTAATATTTTATTTTAGAAATTTACCATTTGATACTGAGGATGAAGATTTACATCAATTGTTTTCCAAGTTTGGAAAAGTAAAACTGGCAGTTGTCTGTTCTAACTTTGAAACTGGAATGTGTAAAGGTAACAATTTTTAGATTTCACTTTTCTCTTTCTTTCTCCTTTAATTCAGTACATTTTAATTTTAAATTTAGGAATATTTTATGCATAATGCTTTTTAATCATAACATGGTTGTTTTTTTTTTAAAAAAAAATATTGTAATGCAAAAATAAATAAATAAAGATAAGATTATATATATGTAGAGTAATAAATTTTTTCTATGGTTCAGATTAAAAATAGTAATTTATTTATATTAAAAGTAAAATATATCTTTTTATGAATCTTATGTTTAGATATATGAAAATTTTTATTTAAAATTTTACAGAATTATATACACATGCATGCACATATAAATGTTATATATAGAGCTCGCAAATAAGCTCTTAATAAGCTTTGCAGAATATCCCCAACCTCAAACCGGTTTCTGCTATTGGCTTCTTCAGTGAGGTGCTAGGATATTCAAGCATTAGATTAAAAATACCAGGACAAGCCCAGCACTTTATCTAATTGATAACAATTTTAATCTAATGCTTGAATATTCTACCACCTCACTGAGGAAGCAAATAGCAGAAACCAGTCTGGGGTTGGGGATATTCTGCAAAGCTTGTTAAGAGCTTATTTGCGAGCTCTCTATATAACTTTGTAATACAAGCTTGTTAAATTAGATCATGTGATATATGACTTTATTTCTTTGTAAAATATAAATGTATATTCACATGCATTTCTTTAAATTAAGTGAAATTATATGTTCACGTGTTAATACCTATTCTTACAGGAAACTGTATCAGTGTTGCAATTTACATTCTGTGTAGTGGTTTGTGATAGATTTCTTTTTTAATTTTTCTGACAATTTCAGAAATAGTAAATAGATGGAAAGAAAGAAAAATATATGAGAATTCCCACACCAGAAATTATCAAAATATATAATTCATTAAAGATAAAGTTAAAACATAAAATTTTCATATAGCATTTTTTTTTAAAAATTAAGTTGCTGTTTTTTTAAATGATTATATACATCAACACAATGACTCCTTTAGTTCACATCTAATCTATATTTGATGGCATCATTCCACATCACATTGATGATTTGTATTTTCAGTTTTGACCTAGAATACTTACCTTTCTAGCTATATAAATCAATATCAGATCAGTAACTATATATTTTAATAACTTCAGTTGTGATTCCAAAGCAAATAATTCTTTATCTTACAGTTTAATATGTATTGTTTATAACAATCATTCTATATTACTCTATACCTGATAAACCAGTATGAGTAGCCATTGTATCTGAATGTTATGGCAAATTGATCAAGCATTGGTGGTCAAGAGGTCAGCGACAGCTGCTTTTCAAGCAGTTGTCCTGGGTTAGTGAGCGACAGCTGCTTTTCAAGCAGTTGTCCTGGGTTAGTGAGTTTGCTTCCTGGCTGATGCTATGACCCTGAGAAAAAAAAATTAGTTTCTAATTATTGCTTTTTTTCAATAGCACGAATGGTATAACTAGAATAAATGTTGGCTACTATATGACTATAGTAAAATTGCTCTGCCAATGGCTAAGGAAAGCCAATAGCAAGAAATTAACATGGGCATAATTTTGACACTGCCATCTGATATTTATTTATTTTTTTGTGCTTGCATTGATGATTCATGAATAGAGTGATTTGAAATGGATTGTTGTTATCAAAAAATTTTTTTCCTGAAATTATTAATGGAATTTTTAGTAGAAATATTTTCAAACAAATGAATTAAATTGAAATAATCTGGAAGATTTTCTTTCTTTTTATCTAAATATAAAACAGATTCTGATTTTTGAATTATATATTTTGTGGTGATCAAATGACAATGTAAAGGCTGTGAATAAATATAGATATTACTTCTGTAAAATGCTTACTATTGTCACATAGTTTTGTGTGTACTGTTCTTCAATTATAGATCAAATTATCAGCAGTCTATTTATAATTGAGATTACCAAAATATTTAATTTGGAAATTAGTTTAAGTTCTATGAAATTGGATCCAAAAAGTGATGTAAGAAAAAACTGTTGCATGATATTATAATCTATATTCTATCCATCTGACATATATTATCAATAATTAACTTACAACTGACTTTATTAAAATATACAATTTCTAAGCAAGTTTAAATCTGTATAGCTGTAATCATTGAGATCTGGAGAATTAAGAATAAAAAAGCTGCTGAATGAGTTTATTTTTTAAATCTAATTCCTCCATTTGAATGAAAACTAATTATTTAAGAAAACACCGGAGAAGCCTATAAACAGTTATTGTATTGTTATTTAATATTCAGACTTCTCAATGCTTATACAAGTCTGCAAGTTAAAATAGATTTCCCCATTACTTTATTTTTATGGATAGTTAAAACATGATAGTAAAAGTAGTGAAGTTTTATAATTAATAATAGTGTGTGAGCATCCATCCATTCTAAAACATTTATTAAGAATGTTTTCTGGTGTAAAATTGAAACATAAGATGTTTGAAAACATCTCATTGCTTTCACATAGCTGGCTTTCATTCTGCATTAAGAAAATTATTCTTGAAAATTAGTGGGGGGACTTTTGTCATTAATTGAGAGAATTTTAAAATGTGGAATTTTTGATTACTATTGCATTAGCCTTTTCCATACAGTGTTTTAAATAATTCTGATTCCTATTGCAAATAGTGAAATCACTTTTTGTGTGTGTGTGTGAATATTTTTTTAAAACTGTATGTAATCCTGAATAAAATAACCATATATTAAAAACAAATTTTATTTAGAAAAGTATAATATTAATTTATTGAATAATATAGATATATGCTGACTTATAATCGGATTATATTCAGAATATATTGACAGATTGATTTAGGTTTTAATTAATATATGTGTGCCTTCAAATGTATAATATATTAATGAACACTGCCAAACTTTATAAATAAACTTTATGGATGTATATGGGCCATTACTTGCCATTTATATAGTTTTAAATAATAAGAGCATATAATTAATTACAATTGACAATATGTGAAAGCACTCAAGACAGGATACATTATTGCATAAGATAAACAAGATTGGTAGAAAACTATTCAGCAGTGTGATTTATTATTTTTATAGAATGGTAATACAGCATCTATTGATCCACACCATTCGATGGTGCTGTTTCTATGCTAAAGCACATAAATATGCTGTTTACAAGGCCGCTCATAGATCTTACGGCCTGTAAACTGTTCAAACCCTAAGATGTTGAAGTGCACCCTTACCCCAACATTTCTAACATGTTGAACATTATTAGCGATGAGTATACAACACTCTCTCTAGACATTACTCTTGACTATTGTACAGCATATGATATGAAGGTTTCTGTACTTGTAATGATGAAAAGTATATTGAACGGATTTATTTATTTTTTTTTGCTTCAATGTATTGTAATTGATGTGAGTTGGTAAAAATTGTAATGAATTGTCAAACGCCCCTACTTTCATTGTCAGGGGTCAGAATTCACGAAATGAGGAGTGTAAATCACGATTCGGCAAAGTTCACGATCAAGTCGCACACTTTTTGAGATCAAAACAGTTCAATGGCAGACGACCGTTCAGCATTGTAGTTTTGAGATTTACCTGTTATAGAAGCAGATGCGCTGGCCTTCCTTTAACCCCAAAAAAGAAAATATTTGACACAGCCAGAAAAAAAAACTGTCTTTTGTGGTGGTTTAATGAAATTAAGGCATTGTCAAACATCTGGAATGGAATGTCCATCGCGTCAATGGTGATGAAGGAGTTCCATTTGCTCATGGGACGGGTTTTGAGGGCTGCCTGGGAATCGCTTTTTCCCAAGCGGTACGGCTAATTGATTCTTAAAGACGGGATCAGCTTACAGTGAAGCATATTACAGCTGACTTGGAAAAGTGTCAAAACGACATAAGGAATATGGCCACAGGTCTTAGAGAGGTCTGTCGAGAAAGCCTTGTTTCTCGATAAACAAAACAAACAAAAAAAAGTTTCTTCAAAAACAATCAAAAAAGACTTGGTTATTTAAAAAAAAAAAAGTTGTTTCTTTAAAAAAAAAAAAGAGGCCAGACAAAAAGAAATAATTTTTTTTTTTTTTAAAAAAAAAGACTGAATATTTTTAAAAGCCAAAAAAAAAAAAAAAAACCATTTTTTTATTTTTAAGAAATATACATCAAACCGGTTACAAAAAAAAAAAGAATAACAAACAACAACAAAAAAAAAGTAAAATAAAAATCAAACAAATCCAAAAATTAAAAACATAAATTAACAAAATGTGAAAAACAGCTCGGTAATGTTATATCTATTCGTTTTTCACTAGCAACAGCGCCATCGGATGGTGTGGCTCAATAGATGCTGTATTACCATAGTAAATATTATATACATGCAACATGTTTGTTTTTATACTGTCAAGTATGCATATTTTCTGTATTACTAAATATGTAAGAATTGTACCATTATATTGCTTACAGTAGCAGCTTGATCATTTTATTTTTATTAACATAAATGAGATATACTAGTACTGCGGGTACAATTGAGCATGGAAATCTCTCCAAGACTTTGGTTATGGTCATGAACTAATAACTCAGATGGTTGTAAATTGGTATATACTTGTATATAGAAAAATGAAAAAACAACAATTAATTGAACAATATTAAGAGAGAAAAAAACAATAACAGCAACATAAACCCCCTCCCCCCATAAATGTATATTATCATTTTTGAATTAAAAAAAATATTTTTTAATATTAATTTAATAATAATATAAAAAAAAATTATGTATTACTTTATAATCTGTATTTTGAACACTTCTATTTGTAAAAAATATTTGAAAATTAAAATCAGATTTGGATTAGGACATTCCTTACATTGCATCAGATAATCATTTTAACAAGCTTGTAAACAACTCCTCTCTTACTAATGTCATTTTATTGGCCAGATAAAAAGTGATTTATTTTATGTGATCCCCAGATTTTTAAATGGTAAATGAACTAAGTATGAAAAGAAAAATGTGAAACTTGTCTATTAGTAACAATTTACATAAATGTTAATAACTCCACCTTATAGTTTCAAAAAAGAAAGAAAATGAAATTCTAATAATTTTAATAAGTCGGTAAACAAATCGTTGCTATTAAAAAGATAATATTTAGAATATTTAAGCTTATTTGCAAATCGACTAAGTCAATATACATTACCATAATTCACAAGTCAGTATCATTTTAACAAACTTGTAAACATCACCCATTTTCTTGTATTAATGTCTATTCATCTCCACTTTTACTTGGTTTCCAAATGTTTAAATAGCAAACGAGCTAAGTGTCAATTCTATGAAATTGTGAAACTTTTATATGAGCAGCAAGCTTTGTGATTATTAATCAAGTTGCTTACAGTTTCAATAACAAATTTGATGCAATTCTAATAATTTTAATAAATCTGTATATAAGTCATGATTATTAAATGTACAATATTTAGAATATATAAACTTATTCATGATGTACTAAATCTGAATATGTTACTATAATTCACAAGTCAGATTCCTAAAGAGATAATTTTAGCAAACTTGTAAACAATACTTACACTCTCATATTAATGTCAATTCATCGATCAGAATGAAACTTGTTGTGTAACAATTTTTTTTTTTTTTTTTTTAAGAATTTGCCTTGAGAATTTAGGTTTAGTTTATCCTGCATAAATTTATATATTCTGAATATTACATATTTGATAGCCATAATTTATTTATGAACTTATTAAAATTATTTGAATGCATCAGATATAGAAAAGTAAATTTGAAATCTTCCAACAAAAATAGATAAACTGCAATTAATTAAAACTACTGATCATGCATTGGGTTTCTCATAATTTTAGCATTTTAAAGAGATTCTATATTTGATAAATCATATAGTAGTCCTTCAAGACAATTACTGATAATGTGGTTGCTATAATTGTTTTTACACTGATTCTTCACTGAATCATATGTAGCAATACATTATTGAGCATATAATACCATTATTCTTGACCTAAGACATGCATATTTTGACTGGTATATGATGTGAAATAAAATAATTTGTTGATTGAATCAGAAGTTTTTGAATATAAGCAAAATATATAGAAACTATTGCCAAGTTAAATATTCTCTTTCCAAAAGCTTTACATAGCCCTGTAAACTCTAAATAGCTCTTACTCAGCATATTATGATAATCATTATTTCTGATAGCATTAAGGTCTGTAAATAAAAATTCTTTTGCTTCACATTATTTTTACTACTAAACATCATATGATCACTATCTCATACTAGCACATAATTGTTAGTAAACAATTCAAAACAAAGCAAAACTCTCCATACAGTAGTGCCATCTTGTCCCAACAAGAGCAATCAATGGATGCTAGAAGGCTTGTGCATAAAATCCCTATCTAGTGCCTACTCATGAGTTTTGCTTTGTTTTGAATTATTTTTACTATCAATGATTTTCAACTTATGGAATATTTTGTATTTAAAAAATATTAACATGATGGGGTACAACTGTGAATAAATTTTATTCATAATGAAATGTCTTTCAATTATACTTTTGACACAATTGCCCTATAAAAAAATGTCTAAAAAGTTTTTACTCATTTATACTTTTGACACAAGTGCCCTTTAGTCACAACTTTTTTTCTTTTTTTTTTTTTATAGCCTATTTACCATATTTTTAATCTTTTTCTAGAATCACCTAATGGATTAATCAATTTTTGATATGAATAAATAAGTTTTCTTTTAAATAATTCAAACATCAGAAATAAAAATGTTAATTAAATTTTTTTAATCTTATAATATTTTATTTTTAGATAAATATGTAAAGGTTCATTAAAGTTAATGATATAGCTCCAAAATTAATATATTAGAATAAATTATGTTAAATGATTATGTGCTATGTCAAGTAATAGCATATTGCCATTGATGATAATGAAGTATTATTGCTTATTTATATTATCTTGGCTTAATTGCACTGTTTGTCTTTGGATAGCCAGATAAATAATATTTTATGTTGCACAATACTACCGTATTAATCATCATTTTAGATATTTTTAAATTTAAAGATTTCATTCATTCTTATATGTTAACATTGAATGATAATGATTTTAAGATAAATTGTTGATATGAGATTTATATGTTGTATTATGCAAATGTATATATGTACTTATGTGTGAAATATATTATTATTATACTCAATAAAATAGTGATTGTTTATAAACTTTTACAAAGCTTTTTAGCAATTTTTTTTTATTTAAACTTCATTAGAAATGAGACAAGTAGAATAAATCCTTTGTATCTTTCTTATGCCAATCCAGGAGATAAATAGGTTATGGTAAATTGGTTTATTCTAATAAAAGTAATAATATTAACAAAACAAATAGTAATTAATGTGCAAAATTTTTTTATCCTAATGTTTATTACAAATTATTTATTTATTTTCACTGAGATTTTAAGCCCTGATAATGTATTCTATATTTTATGTTTAGTTCTGCTCACTTGTTTTTTTATTATAAATCGATATCAGGATTAATATGTTTGTGCATTTATTTTTTAAAATTGATCATCAAGAATTTCGATTTTTTTTTATCTTTACAATTTTTTGAAAAACAGCATGTCTTCAGTTATTTAATATCTATTAAAGTAAAAGATCCTAGAATAATAAATATTGAAATTAGTTGTATATATGATTAGTGCATTACTAAATATTGATCAGAAATTAATCTGTGAAAAATATGAACTCTATTGCAAACTACTACATCTAAAAAAAAAAAAAAACAACTGCATGGTTTTTTTTAGTCTTTTTTTTTTAATAGATAAAATCACTATAAATTCAGAAACTCTCAAATATATGTCATAAGAATAAAATTTCATTCAGCATTTAATCATGTCTGATGTCATTTTATTAAAATTTTTATACTGTGTATTGGCCATAATATCCAGGGTTTTTTTTAATAATGCCTAATTAAGGTATTACTTTAAAAAAACTATAATTCATGGCATATCACTGCTGATATTGTTTACTATACATATTCAAGCAATTATTTTTATATCAATATATCTGGTATGTTAGTGTAGATTTCTTATTTCTCATTACAATCACTTTTGATATTTTTGTTTTTTTTGAAAAGCTGAATAGAATGTAGTTTATTATGAATTTATATTAGGAGTCATGGTTTCAAACATGCTTGTAGCTTCTAATAAATTTGACATTTTGTAAAGTAATTTTAATGAATAAATTCGTTAATTGGACAGTAATGAAAAGTAACCTTTGACTCCTAAATTTATATGTTATAATGTTATCTTTTGTTCTGCATTTAAAGGTTTTTTTTTAATAAATTGTTTTGTTTTATTAATAAAGCCATCATTAGTTATAATGGTAGTATTTGATTTATAGTGGTGTTCTATGTAATGAATGTAATTGGTTTTAGAAGCATGTTCATTAAAATGCATGAATTTAGGGATAAACCATTTCATACCCATAGCCTAGAGCAAAGTTATTATTTAACACAATTATTTAATCAGGAAAATTATATTTGTAAAAATATATATAAAATTAATTTATTGTATTTTTGTACAGAACTTGTAAATTTGAAGTAAATTAAACTTTTAAAAGAATAAAAATAATACATTGGTGCTCTCACTTGCCATTTAGTTTTCATAAATCCATTTTAGTAAAAAGTTTCCACCTATTCTGTATTTACAATATAGACTACTTAATCTACAAATTACCTTCATGATTTGTGCATTTTTATTTCACTCTTATTTTTTAAAAAGATATTTCATATTCCACACTTAGATCTCTGATAGATTGAATATTCTTTAACTTGGAAGTTTTCTTTTCTCCTGGCATTCATGATAGTTTTCTAATTTTTTTGGTTTATGGCCAAAAATTATGCAGTATAAATGTAGAATAATTTAAATTTAAAATATTAAAAATGAAAATAACTTGATAAAAGAAAACTAACATTTGTAACATTTATGAGAGAGATGTTAATCAAACAAGCAGAAGAAAGCAATCTTTTAAAATGTCATATACAAGTATATACTATATCAGCTAATGACATTAGTCATAACATTTGTTATTCATTGATTTTGATATTTTGTATTCAGTATTATAGCAGGAGATTTTTATTTTGTAATAGTAAAGCATAAAGATAAGCTTTTTTTATTTCTCAAAATAATTTGAATGATTTAATATACCTTCATTATTTCTAAAGATATTTTTAATAATAATTATGCTAAAAATACTTTTGTTTTGCCACAAGCTTTATTCAAACTGAATGTGGCACTTACATGAAAAATTACTTGTTCAAGCCTCGATTTAATTATATTTAATTGTAACCAAATGAGAATAATGTGGGATGTTTAATGTTACATGATCACCATCTCTATACTAGCACATAATTGTTGTAAACAAAGGCAAAACTCTCCATACAGTAGTGCCACCCTGTGCTAAACAGAGTAATCAATGGATGCCAGAAGGCTTGTGCATAAAATCCCTATCTAGCGCCTACTCATGCTCTCAGATCCAAGGCTCCTCACTGATGATAGCCACAAGCCAGAAACTGGTCTAGGGATATTGGATGAGTAGGCACTAGATAGTGATTTTATGCACAGGCCTTCTGGCATCCATTGATTACTCTGTTTGGCACAGGGTGGCACTACTGTATGAATGTTTAATGTTATTAATTTAAATACAATTGTTTATGGAGAGTGCATGAAAAAATGTTAAGTTTATGTTTAATAAATTCAAATATGATAATTTATGAAGTTATATTAAAGTGTATATCATAGAGAAAATAAATTTAATATTTTGAATTAGGATAAATTAAATAAGCAACTAATTTTTACAAAATGTGTTCATTGTTTCACTTGGCAATCATTGTTTAAATTGCATGATTCAGTTATTGTAAGGTATCTCACTATACTATATAATTGATTTCAATGCTGTGATTTAACATTAAAACACTTCAGTTTTTAATTTTGACTTATTTAAGCCATATCTTAATTTGAAACATATTACTGTTATTAATAAATTTTCGGTTGTCATCTGATCCTTCGTGTCAGCCGCTAGAGGCGCTATTTCTAGCTAAATTTCTAGAATTATGCCGTTTCCATGGCTGCACCCAAGCCTTTAAGCATTCTTTCTAAAATAAATCCTAGAAAGATTGTTAACTCGGAGTTAAGTCTACTTTCTACGCTAAAAGGTAGAGTGTTAACTCGGAGTTAAGTCTATCGTGCCTCTAGCGGCTGATACGAAGGATCAGATGACAACCAAATTTTCTTATATTTTTTATTGGTTGTTGTATTAATTATATATATAAAAAGAGAGCTAATATTAAAAAAAAATAGTTGTATCTGATCAGAATATTTTTCTCTTGCTGACAGTAGAGAGTAATGTATCTCTTTGTTTTAATAATAATAAATTATTATATTCAACCAATGTTGATCCACTTCAGGAGAAAGGTTTCTTCAAGTTTAATCTGGCTTTTCTAATTGTTAGTTTTTTATTTCCACATCACTTTAGCAAACTTTATTATCTCATTCATCCATATTATATATATTCTCTTTTTAGATCTCTTACAATTTTTTAATATTAGTTTTGGCATCTGATCTTTTGATATCAATTGTCCATTTATCATTTTTTTCTTGCAATATATCCCGACCAATTTTATTTCTGTTTTTTAATTCATTCAATAATGTTATTGATTCTGTTTGTTTAATGTCTGTAAATATTTCACTTTCAATCTTTTTTTTATTATTATCAATTCCATCATATATCTCTTCATATTTCACTATGTTATCCACATTCTATAATATACATGTGCATATATCAGCAACTCATAAAAGAGTATGGTCATTCCAACCTTAAGGAAAGAAAACAAAGCAAAAAAAAACAACAACAACTGCTCTAGAAATGATTTTTACAATGACTGTACAAACCAATCTTTGAAATACAAATATGACCACCTACAGAACATATTAATTCACTTTTCTGATGGTTTAATATTTTGTAATGCTATCTTTTAATTTTTTCAGTAGAAAACGTTTTTCTGAAATGCTTTAATATTATGTCTAACTTCTATTCTCTTCTTTAACTTTGCGATAGAAACAATCAATTTTGCACTTTTTTAAAATGGCTTAGAGATAACCTTTATAATTTAGACAGATTCTATCTATCCCATGAACAAATTCATCATAAAACAGTTTTTTAGGAACATTTTGTATTGTTCATTCATTTTACATGGCCAATCCAGTGAAGGTGTGATTTTATAATAGTGATTCCAGCAAGTTGAAGAACATATTGATTGTTTTTAAGATCTAGCCATTACATTTTTAAAATTTCACAGAGCATTGCTAAAAGAAATTTTTGTAATGACTTTATATTGCATTGATAGGGTGTTCAAGTCTCATTTCTATTTAGTTTGTACAGCTAACTTAAACTTAATTGCAAGTTATTTTGCTATGATGAAAACCCCATATTTTAACTTGTTAAAAGCAGCACATTGGAGTCTACATTGTACCTGACCATTTAAGACTACTTTTGTATTTGTAAAACTATCAAGGTGTTTAAATTGATTTATATTCTCAAGTTGATAACAATTCAAACTAAAATTTACTGAAGATTTTTCTTCTGTCACTGACTAATCCTTAATTATTAAGCCAAAGTCTTTAAATGTTGCATTCAAAATATTAAGTACATTGTGTAAATTATCTTTTGAATTGGCAAATTGATTCAAGCTAAAAATTCTACCGTCAAACCTATATTGCAACATAATTTCTGTTTCATTAAACTGCTACAAATAGCTCCAAAGACAAAATTGAAAACAATGCTAGAGGAAATGTATATCTTTGTTTAATATTAGTTTTTCCATCTATAATAATATTTCTTTTTTTTCCATTATGTAGAAGTTGGGGAATACAAATAAATTTTGATAGATAGTCAATTATTTCAAGTAATGCTATAAACCTATACTATTAACTGAATCAAATGCTTTGACCAAATCAATATATAAATCACTCTTTTGTTGTTGATACTTTTCTTGTATTTACCTGGCAAGAAAAACGAGGTCTGAAGTCCTTCTTGATTTTCTAAAACTACAACGAGTCTCTGGTAACACTTCATCTACAATTGGAAATAGTTTATTCAAAAAATTGTGATAGTATCTTTGCTGTAGTTGATAGTAATGCTAATTCACAATGATTACTGCAATTTTATGTATTCCCTTATTTTTAAAAACAAGCATCCTAAAAATCAGATTATACAACTTTGGATCCATATATTCCCAAAAACTTTTAAGTATTTTTGAAATGAACATATCACCACCATATTTTAAAACTTCTTCATATTTTCATTAGGATTTGCAGCCTTTCCATTTTTAAGAATACCAAGAGTTGTTTGACTTCAGTAAGCTAGACATCTTTGTCAAATCTAAATGAGTAGATAAAATGGATATACCGTTAAAAGTTGTCATTTTAATTTTTGTATTATTATTCAAAAGATGATCAAAATACTTCTTCCACCTGTTTAAAATATCATTGTCATTATATAAGAGAATTACAATAAGATTGTGAATACTGGTTTTTGGGTCTACACATTACTTGTATTAAACAAAGATATACAATGATCACAATCAGTGAATGTCTGTATCTTTTTTACAGCTTTAATTCACCAATCATTTTTAAGTCTTCTTATTAGTCATTGAAAAGATCTTTATTATGAAGTTCCATATTTATTTTATTATTCTGCCAAGCAGAAAATGCCACATGTTTTCTTCCAGAAAACCAATGATTTTATTAGTAGTAATTTAATTAAAAGGAAATTCTATGATTAATTTCTCCATTATATTTTATTTTTAATAATTCGACCAAAGTTCTGCTTAGATTGTTGCTGTGGTGTAAATAGTAGTTCTAGGCTTAGTGCTTGGATTGATTACCAATTTTTGATCATTTGAATAGAATTATTGTACCTAGTCTGTTACTTTGGGGCTTGAATATATCTCATCTTCCTGAGCAACAAGTTCACTTAATTATTTAATTTGGTTTATTTGTGGTTTTAAACTTCTAATGCCTTGTGGGATTTAGTTTAATGATAAGGTGGTGACTCTGGAGTTCATGGTTCATAATTTTCAATTCCATTCTGTCATTTTTACTGCTCAAACTTAAAATAACAACCTATTCAATTATTTATTTATATTTAAACTTCTAATTTATTAATATCTTTATTTTTTTTATATATATATTTTACTTTATTGCTTTTAATCTGACAATTTTTGTGACATTTCCTGCAATTCTGAAGCTTTTTTAAAAATTATTATTGTGGAAACAACCATATTTCATCATCTGGGAAATTTAAGTGATTTAAGCAATTTTAGTTTTTTTTTTTAAATTCTTTTTGCTTTCATTTTAATTCACAAACTACTTTCTGTAATATTGCTGTAAAATTTAGGATAATCGGAATCACTTTGCCATATGACCATACTTATCTTAATCTTTAATTACCATTATTCCACATCTTTTAAAATTAAGATTTATTTATATATAATTAGGTTTCTGGATATAAGTATTAACCAATAAAATATCACATAGCTTTGGCTTATTCATTACTATTTTAGCAGCATATGATTTTCTTCATGCTTCTATGCCACCTACAATAAGTTTTAGTAACTAATAGATGCCAGATGATGATGATTAATATATCCCTTTCCAATGTTGTCCTATCCAATATCTCCAGATTAGTTTCAAGTTTATGGCTTTCATCAATGAGAAGCTTTGTATTTTGGAACAGTGGACTTAGGCTTTTAGGACTCCCTTTTTAACTGTCAAACTATAGATGAGGAAAGAAAAAAAATATGCAACTGAAATAGCAATTGGTAAGCAGAAGCTATGTGATATTTTAATGATTTCTACCAATTTTAACTACAGGATAAAAGTGCCTATCATTCTTAAAAAACTAAGAACACCATAATATATAGAGATTGAACTGGTTTCAGATCTATATGATTATATAAATAAAATTGGCTTATATTGAGGACATACAAATGTTTTCCATTTTGGGCTGTTAGCTTGACAGTTAAAAAGCAAAAGATATGATGATTGCTAAAAGGAAGGTACATTAGATACTAAAAGTATAAATGCATGATTCCAAGATCACAACTCCTCAACTGATGAAAGTTATGAGCTTGAAGTTAGTCTGGGATATTGGATAGGACAGTACTGAATAGGGATATATTAGCACCATCATCGTATGACATGTATTTGTTACTAAAGCTTATAGTAGTTAGTAGAGAGGTGTAAAGAAAAAAAAAGATGTATTAGTATAAAAAAAAAGTATGAGCACATATATGTATGATTTTGTATAATTAAATTGAGAGACTGCAATCCTCTCATGCTCATTACTATCTAACAGCCAATCAGATTATAAATACAAGACAGAGAATTTGACAAGAAAAGGGCGGTCCACCCTATTCTTTACTTGTCTTTCTATATATCCAAGCCAGTCTAAAGTACTAGATCTGAAAGTGTGAATATTAAATATCTTCACACTTAACTCACTGAGTCTAAATTACAAACATACAGCATGAAATCCTACGATTTACTACATAGTAGTTTTTAGATGTTATAACATGCAGTAACGTATGTAAAGAATATTTATTTTATAAAGCGCAAATATTATTGAAATTAAATTGAGAGACTGTAATCCTCTCGCACTCATTACTATCTAACAGCCAATCAGATTGTAAATACAAGACAGAGAATTTGACAAGAAAAGGGCGGTCCACCCTATTCTTTACTTGTCTTTCTATATATCCAAGCCAGTCTAAAGTACTTAGATCTGAAAGCGTGAATATTAAATATCTTCACACTTAACTCCCTGAGTCTAAATTACAAACATACAGCGTGAAATCCTACGATTTACTACACAGTAGTTTTTAGATGTTATAACATGCGGTAACGTATGTAAATAATATTTATTCTATAAAGCGCAAACATCTAAAAACTACTGTGTAGTAAATCGTAGGATTTCACGCTGTATGTTTGTAATTTAGACTTAGTGAGTTAGTTAAGTGTGAAGATATTTAATATTCACGCTTTCAGATCTAAGTACTTTAGACTGGCTTGGATATATAGAAAGACAAGTAAAGAATAGGGTGGACTGCCTTTTTCTTGTCAAATTATCTGTCTTGTATTTACGATCTGATTGGCTGTTAGATAGTAATGAGTGCAAGAGGATTGCAGTCTCTCAATTTAATTTCAATAGTGTTTGCGCTTTATAAAATAAATATTATTTACATACATTACTACATGTTATAACACCTAAAAACTATTGCGTAGTAAATCGTAGGATTTCACGCTGTATGTTTGTAATTTAGACTCAGTGAGTTAAGTGTGAAGATATTTAATATTCACGCTTTCAGATCTAAGTACTTTAGACTGGCTTGGATATATAGAAAGACAAGTAAAGAATAGGGTGGACTGCCTTTTTCTTGTCAAATTCTCTGTCTTGTATTTACGATCTGATTGGCTGTTAGATAGTGTAACAGTCATATTTGAACATCCACGCAACAAAATCCAGAGTTTTGGTAAATTATACCAAGGCTGATCTAGATGAGGGTTTGAGACCAAATCTGACCGCACCTCAGCTCCTTCACCAACACTCCCTGACTTACTACCTTATGAATGACATATATGAGTTACACTCATAATCTCTCAATTCCCGTGCCGGCAATAGCAAAGGGTAAAACGAGAGACTCGGGGATATTTAACTAAATATTTATAGCTTAACCAAACACACTCACACAACCTATGGCTGATTATCTCATGCATATAAAATCATTATGGATGGTGGTTTAATATAAATAAAGTGAATAATACTGCAGACGTTAATAGATTTTAAAATTATTTAATATTGACAAAACACAAACAATAACAATTAAATATACTGAATATTCCACTCGCAGGTGGGATGGTGAAAATACGAACTACACGTTCTGTAATCAATTGTACTTAACGATCATTATTCTATTATATCGTTTATACATTAATAATTATTTTACGTCTATACTGATGTCTAAATTATGTTCTACCATTCCTACTCAGTATGTTAAGGGTTAAACTCTAAGAGAGTGGCAAATTTATACAATGTATACTTAAATTTATCAATACGTGAGGAGCAGTCAATGTGCTCTTTATGTAGATATTCTTAGATAAACTAGATCTTAGGTTCAGATCAATGCTGAACAATTAATATACAGCAGATGAACTGGCGTTTTGTAGCATAACTTCTGAGGCTACGGCGCTATGCAAATTACATCAGATGCGGCTTGAATGCGCTTTTACTCATGAGATTCAGTAACGTTTACTCGGTTCTCAGATACCGCTCGCCTGCTATACATGAACTTTTAGTTCGGATGCTCGAACAGCCACGATATAAGATGCTGGATTCCGGTGTTCCAGTTTTTAAAGGAGGAAATGGGAATGACCCTTAAAATCATTATCCCATTCAAGAGGAGGCTGCCCGAACTAAGGATGATAAGATAGCCCTTAAAACATAATCTTATCTTAATAATTATACGATAGCAAGACGGAATGCACCTCAGTGCTTCGTAAAAACTCATTCACAACGTTTTTGGAATCTTAATTATAACAACTAGTAAAGCGCGAAATCTATAGTTTCTTCTGCAAACTACCCTACGCCAGTTAGTTAAATAAACACTGAAATTGTGCTAAAGAGGACTTTATTAAAATTGATCTAGTTTATTAATTGACTACATATTATATGCAATTACATTAAGAGGGTCTAAAGCATATCTGGGGCTTAAACTTGGCTAACTACTGAATATGCCTTAAATTATCACTCTCTTTTATTTAACCAAACAAACCTTTTAATAAGCAACATATGTGATATTACGCTACGCATAGCCGTTCAAATAATATATCAAAGTAGGTTTCGGACCAGAGACAATCGATAGATATGCCAAACAGCATAATTACTTTACTTGAGAACAAAACGTCTCTTTAAGTTATAATAATTAATAGTCTCTGCTCCGAATGCAAAACATAAATCAATAAATGCATTTTAACAAAATATATATATAGATGCAAAAGTATAGACGCAAATAGAGAAAATAATAAGACAAATAAGCTTTTATAAGTTGAATTTAAAAAAGAGATTTAGGAATTTGAAATCAGGCAAGATTTACATTTAACTTTTAACAGATTTTAAATTATACAGGTTGAGATACGTTTATCTAATACAGTTAATTACTTTAAGAGAGAATACACCTTTTAAACATAGTATGATTAATTTATAAAATTTGAATGGAAGAGTTTGTGCACATTACTTATTATATAGCTAGCTTTAGGAAAGATTTATAGATGGCTATAGCTTTTAGATTTAGTTTGATTGGGAAGTGGTTACCGGTTATTTATCTGGAGGCTTGCAGCTTGAAAGTATGAAATACACGCATGGACTGATTTGTCTGCTGGTTCATCATTGGGCTATTCTTTAAGTAGGGCTGTGGTTTGGATCTCCGGGCTCCATAAACGGTTCTTGACCATCGGGAAGATGGCCTTTGCTTTTCTAGCCAATTATTTGCATGGTAGAAACTGGGCCTGCTGCCTGGACAGTTGAAACACGAGTAAAGCAAAAATGGATGACAATTTTCTTTCAACTGCCTTTTTTATACTTTTTTAACCCCCCCTCTTACAGTTCATTCAAAATCTTTATTTTTAGACTTTAAAATCTAAGAAGTCTTAATTGCCTCAGCTTCAGACGAATCGGTTGATTGATTTCAGGTTTATTCATTGTTCCTTTTATTTTTCTCCGATTCTAGTTCCAATCTGGATTTCAGTGCAGGTTTAATTGTCCAACTTTTATTTTATTAAGAATCCTAAAATCTGGATTTGTACCGGCGGTGTCTCATGAGATTGGTAAAGTTCTTTTTTTAAACATTGGATTGCTTCGCCTTTTCTTTTACTGAAAGAGATTTAAGCTGCTAGCGTTTTATCCTAGACGTGAGACATCTACCTTTGTTTTTAGTTGCTCTACATGGTTAAGCAATTGTGTACTTTAAAGCCAGTTTGAAATACTTTAGAGAATTCTGTTCTTATCTATTACAATTTTTCTAGCTTGAAACCAATTCAATTATTTAAAATCATAAGATGAATATTTATAAAATTATAAGGTGTGTACGTTATATAATGATAATATTCAGATATGAATATACCATTTCTTTAGCAAATAAAATTATTACAAAATATATACAATTATAGCAAACGTGGGTGCATATACAATTACACACATATATGTATATACGTGTAAATATACGTTTTTATACATGTTAAATTCCCAAGTATATTGTTATATATATGTGTACCTTTAGGGTTTGAACTAGGAAAATGAAGGCTACTGATTTCTAGAATAGGTGAAACGTATGACGATGAAATCATACTGTTTCAGTAATGAGCGCGAGAGGATTGCAGTCTCTCAATTTAATTTCAATAGTGTTTGCGCTTTATAAAATAAATATTATTTACATACATTACTACATGTTATAACATCTAAAAACTATTGCGTAGTAAATCGTAGGATTTCATGCTGTATGTTTGTCATTTAGACTCAATGAGTTAAGTGTGAAGATATTTAATATTCACGCTCTCAGATCTAAGTACTTTAGACTGGCTTGGATATATAGAAAGACAAGTAAAGAATAGAATGGACCGCCCTTTTCTTGTCAAATTCTCTGTCTTGTATTTACGATCTGATTGGCTGTTAGATAGTAATGAGCACAAGAGGATTGCAGTCTCTCAATTTAATTTCAATAATGTTTGCGCTTTATAAAATAAATATTATTTTTTATAATGTAAACTAATAAAAGATAAGAACAGTAATGATACATTTTGCAGTCAAAAAACATTAGAACATTTACATTTTTTTAAAAAGGAAATTTCATAGCATGTTCACTAAATATGATACTCAAAGATTACTTATTAATGAAAAATTATGACTATGTATGTATAAATATATATGTGTACTAATGCTCAAGGCTAAATGGGTTTGTAAGTAATCGTTAAAAGCCAGTCAACAATCCCAATATCAATAACAATTAATAAATTCAAACTGTTGTCAAGGCAATCTAAGTGTTGACTGGCTTTTAATGACATATATATCTAATAACGTTTCCATACTCTGCCATTCTAAATATTAATGTAAAATTATACTCATACAGAGATTAAATATAAAATTTTAACAATATTTATTCTACCAAGTACGTCGTAGAAAGTATACGTGGTACAATAAATATAGTTAAAAAAATTTATATTTAAACTCTGTATAAGTATTATTTCACATTAATATATATATATCTGTTTGTGTGAGTTTGCTTATATTTATATATTGTTAACCAAACTGTAGGAGCAAATTTCTCTTCAATAGTTCTCCACAAAACCTTTTTTAATCATAATAATCCAGCAAACTTTCTATTTTATCCTCTTATCTCTTAAGTAGTCCGTTGATTGTCATCTCTTCTTGCCATTCATTTGTAATAATTATTTTTAAATTATTATTTTTTAAAATTATGACAATAATGTCAAACTAGTTTCAAATCATTTCATTTCCTTTCTCATCTATTTTGATCATTTCCATTATGAGTCTTTTATCCCCCCCCCCCCATGTGTTGTCATTTTTGTTTCGTTTTAGATTTATATTCTACATTTTACATTCTTGAGTTAAAACAGACAAAAATGAAAATAGATTGAAATGTAATGTACACTTCTAATACAAATAAAAGAATATACAGTACAATGTATCAAAAAAAAATTCAGTGAAAATTTTTTTCACACACAAAAAAATTTGTACGTATATATTTATTTTTCCACTTAATTAAACAAATAATCCTATCGTCAGTTGTTTGGAAAGTCAACAGTTTGTGTATCAAAGTGACTGACGCTACTCTCAACACTGCAAGAGATATATCTTCTTTATCTTATATATATATAAAGTATGTGTTCAACCTTTATTGATGAAGTATAAAAAAAAAAATTGAAGAAATTATTTATTTTAAAAAATAAATAATCCTCCTGAGAATTATCATGCGGTTAAAAAAAAAAATAGGAAAGTTAAAAGTTCAGATATTTTTTTTTAAAATGCACTTTTAAAAATATATATCAAAATACAAATGGTTTTCAAATTTCAGTTAAAGTTGAAAATGATTTTATGGAAAGAAACGGAAACAAAAAAAAAAAAAAATTGACACTAAGAATAACAGCAATTAGGAAATGACAAATTCAAATCAATTGATTTGTGCTATTATTTTATATATAGTAAGCTGATTTTAGCTGAAAGCTATTTATCCAAAAATTTACTAATTTTATCTATTTTCAATCACAGCATTTCAAGGAAATGTATGTCTTGCTTGAAATATTATGATTTCGGAATAGTCTTATAAAAATAGCATATATGAAGACAGCAGTTAATGTGTTTTTTTTATAATTTTGAAAACAGTATTATCTTTGTTTAATTTAATAAGCATCAATTTAATAAGTTTCAAATCAAGTAAACGGAATATCTTTCAAATTACTTACTGTATTACTAACAATGTCATTATTATTTAAATGTTACTTTTATTTGGACATTACTATGTATCTGCTAACAAGAAAATATTAACAGATCACAGCAAAATACGATGACTGGGAAATAAATAAATTCAAATACCCAAATATAAGGAAAATTTACTTATTTATGAAATAACTGACAAAATATATAACACCACTATGCAATCCACATTAACTGAAACATTTAGAATTCAATCTCAATACTGTTCTGAAAATCTACACATATAGATGTATTTTACTAGAGCCAGTTCACAATATTAATTAAAAGTCTAATTGATAAAAAAGTCATATTACCCTCTGGTAGTAATTCCTCTGTGAACCTTCTCAAGAGTATAAAAAATAATAATAAGATCAGAGCGGTCTGTATGGAATCCTAACCAGCTCATTAACCTTCAGGGAATTAATGCATGGTATAGGAAACTCCTCGATGACTGCGGATTAACATTCACGGTGATCTTGTTCAGCTAACTAACTGCTCGACAACAAAGACATCTTCCACAGATGACATCGAAAATGCAAAACAGTTGTAGCCAAAATTTCTCCCTATTTATATCGCTGCATATTTTTTTTATCTTTGCACTAATTAAATCTTACCTTAACAGATTTAATTAGTGTATTTTAATTTAATCACAAACAAAATCTTTCCTGTTTTTTAATTCCCATTTTTTTCTTGCCATTATTTCGTTAATTAGACGAGAGGACTTGAGCATTTCAAAATTCTATAATTCTTTTTTATTAAAGAAACCACTATTCTTTTGTTTTTATTTCTCTAATTAAACAATCTTTTTCTGTAATTAATTATTTATCTTTACTTCTGGAGTATTTTACTTTTACTTTGAAAATTTAATATGCTTTTAACTGAAATACAGGCTTATTATATACCTGTATCAATATATGTAATATATAGAGTATATGAGCACAGACTTTCACACGCCCCACCACTCTCCACTCTATCTCGTAACACTGATACACTTGAACACATAAATGTTGAAAAGATAAATAATCACCAATATACGTATTTCATGCTAAACCAGCAATCATCATCTCTACACATATATGCAATAAGTGCTCAGATATATTTCAAGATAGCTAATCTTCATACTTTAATGGACAGGCTTCAATCCACTCTGCACTCCAACTCTTCAACCGTCCATCCAATTGAAAATCTGATGATGGAACACTCAAAGAATTTCAGCCTCAGGGTGGCCTTTGAGCATTCCATCATCAGATTTTCAATTGGATGGACGGTTGGAGTGTGGAGTGGATTGAAGCATGTCCATTAAAATATGAAGATTGGCTATCTTAATATATATCTGAACACTTATTGCATATATGTGTAGAGATGATAATCTGGACCAACTGATGATTGCTGGTTTAGCATGAAATACATCTATTGGTGATTATTTATCTTTTCGACATATATGTGTTCAAGTGTATCAGTATTATGAGATAGAGTGGAGAGTGGTGGGTCATGTGAAAGTCTGTGCTCATATACTCTATATATTAATATGCTTTTATAATTTCCAACTTTTACGTTTCTGGTGATTACAATTTATATTGTATAATTTGTTTTCTGATTTCAACTACAAACTTCTCTTTTTATATAAATATAACAGACATAGTGAGAACTTGGAGACTGAGACTGTCATTTCACAGTTATGGCATTTGTTTCAAAACTAATTGATCTTTATCAGAGTTGAATGTCTTAGTCTATAAGAATAGCATGATTCATGAGATATTATTGAATCATTTAGAGCTGAGAAGAACAAAAAAATAATCTTATTTAGTAAATCGAATAGTACCTGTTATGCTCATTCTGTCACTTTGGTGCTTGAACATCATTTGCCTTCCGAGCAGGATGATTATCAGATTATTTTTTTATATATCATATTCGTATATATATATTTATATGTACATCATTTGCATTTATACACAAATGTATACGTTAAGCATTATTTGCTTTGCTAAAATATTTTTTCTCTTGAAAAGATATAAAACCATTTTCTATTTATTTGTTTATCTTTTATATATATGTTTCATAATATTGCTTCTGGATTAATTTCTTCTTCTTTTTTTTTTTTGCAACAATTATATTGTTGCTGAAATGCTTCCAGTTTTTTTTTTTTTTATAATTGTCTCAGTTTAAACAAAAATTATTTATTAACCACTTTATTATTAAACAACTATCTGAAATTATTTAAATGTACAATTAAAGTACTGTATTCTGATTTTAATTTAAAACAAATAAACACACACAAAAAAAGACCGCTGTTATTGGTGTTGTGAGAAGAAATCGCTTTGTCATTGGTTATTTATTTGAAATTTAAAGTATTTTGAAATAAATGGCCATAATAGTTTGATTTCAATTCTTACTGAAGACTATTTTTATCTTTTGACAGATAAAGAAATACATGAAAAAAAGATAAACAGTATAAAGATAGAAACCATATGTCAAACAGTAAATAGAAAGATTCATTTAATAAAATTACTCAAAATAAAAAGGCAAAAATACTTTTCTCAAAAGAAAGCAAAAAAAAAATAAAAATAATGGAATTTGAAGATAATATTGTAGATATATATTTTTAAGAGAGATTGCTAATAATAAATAGAAAAAACAAACGCTTATCTAAAATGAAAAGCTGGATATTAATTTATTGAGATATTAAACATTACTTGACATATGAAAGTAGTAGGTGACTTTAAAAGGTTGTTAAACTTTTATATACATTACAAAAAAAAACAAAAACGTATGGTTAATTGTTCAGGAGGTCATATGACATTTGAGCAACCCTATTTTGGGGTGAGCTTATTTTTTCTGCATTGATTAAATTGATTTTTTTTTGTTTTGTTTTAATGTTACTCAGCTGTGAATCAATCCTGGAATCTCTGTGCGCTAATGTGGTGTATCTCAAAATGATCATGTTTGTTATTTTTAGCTGAAAAAATATTTTTAAATACCTATTAGTAATTTTAATTGGACTGCTATTATCAATACAATAATAAAATGATTATCACGAATTTGTTATTGTTGTTTACCATTTGGAAAGTAATAATTTCCAAAAATATCAAATACTCTTTTTGCGTTTGAGAAAAAGAAACCCTTCCTTAAGTAGTGTTATCATATCATGAGAGAAAATTGTACGTTTTTAAAGAGTATTGATGTAAATAATCGAATTATTTAATTCATACTCTCCTTAAAAAATGCAATTTACTTTTTTAATTCTCTGAATTTGTCTGTGTATATTCATATATTGTGTTAAATAAAATATTTATAAAAAGTATTATTTTCCTTTTTTTTTCTTCTGTACCCATAGTATATTACTATGAAAAAACCAGCAGGTTACAGTTTGGGATTTTTTGTTTTACATAATGAAATGTATCATAATTGTTTGCAATTGATCTCCAGCAATTGAATGTTTTAGTCAACTTGATTAACATTGTGAATATATTTTTTTTAGCTTTTTCGCAATAAATTTATTAGTTTTGTGAAAGTTGATCAAAATGAGTGTTTGTAATTAGAAAACAAGATGCATTTCGAAAAAAAAAACAATTTGGTAAATATGTTAGATTATTGATATACAGTTGCACAATAGCTTTTCATATTTTAAGAATATAAATTGACATCTTATAGGTCAAATTATTGTGAGGATGTGGGAAAATCAGTATCATTATGACAATAAAAGTTTTGATCTGTATGTCATATTTCTTGAAAATGTTCTAAATTGGTATGATAAGTGTTAAAAAATTATAGTCTAAGTTACTAAAGCAATTATATCTCCAAAAAAAATACTTAAGTATTTTTTATATTAATTACAAAATTCACAAATCTTAGAAAAGGTGAATTTAAATTTACAAAGTAAATAAATCATAGCTGAAATCATAAATGGAAGGGATTGAAAACATTTGAAGTACAGATGATATAGAATTAGATTAGAGTCTTGTAGAAGTCAAATTGAATCTATGTCTCGATATGATTGAAATCAATATTAAGTAGTTGAAATTCAAACCATTTAGAATACTATACACTTTTATAGAGTAATGCAGAAAGAAACAGCAGAGTCTGGATAGAATACCAATAATTTGATTAGTAGTACAGTTTGGTTTTAATGAAGGATCTTTTATAACAGTTATGTAAAAGCCTGGTTTTTATATAAATAAATAAAAAGTTTGGCAAACAAAATCGAATATATTGTCTGATTGGTGGATGAATGTTAATACCAATAAATAAATGGACCGTAAATAAATTGTAAAATAATTATAAGTGTCGCATAATCTTAAATTTGTTTTATTGGTATGAAAAGTAAGCTAAAAAAATAATTTTCTTTTGTAATTTTTAAGTATCAATATATTTAATTCTAGGCTCATTTCATTCTTGGTGAGGCTAAGAGGAATATCGAGATATGATTATGAAAAAGCTCCAAATTAAAATGATATATTCCTATCTATAGTTAGTTGTCAATCAGAATTTATGATGATAAATACTAGATACTGCTGATATATGAAAAAAAATTTTGTTCCTTTGAAATAGTAATGACAATATGAATTTTGTGATGTTTTGAAACATGAGAAAAATATTGTCAAAGAAAAAGATAGCAGCACTCATGTTAAGATGGAGAAATAAAACTGTGGATGGCTTTTTGTTTGCCTATTTTTTTTTAGGAGATCATATTGTATGCAATTTAGTGCTCTAATAGAGAGATATCCTCAAGGATTAAGGATTCCTGGATTGAAATTTGATTTGACATATATAATTCTCAAATATCTTATAACCATTTGATTATTTTTCTATATTAGTAAGCCAATATATTGTAACGGGATGGGGGGTAATGGAAAAAAAAGGATTGAACCTGAAGTGAATAAATAGAAGTGAATCTGGGTTGATAGTATGGGTGATGGAATATCATCATCATTCCCAAGTCAATACAAAATCAAATATTAATAATTTGAAAAAATATTATCTATAAATAAATATTTAAAGATATAAGTAATGAGATATTTAATAATAAAATGAGATTGGAGAATCTCTGAGATCATTGTGAGATCAGCCAGCTAACTCATAAGAGCAACTATAATAATTAATCATCAGCACTATCATTTAAAAAATAAGTACAAGTAAATACTTGAGAGAAATAACCATCCATCATCATCATTGATGGGAATAAACAAATTAGTATAATAAATCAGAATAAAATCAACAGTCAACATTGTGACTGGATTGGAAATGGGTCTTCTGTAGACCAGGCTAACCATAGAGCCTTTGCCAGCTTGGGCAATTATATAAACATAACTTGGATGCACCAGTTTAGTGCCCATCCATTAAAAGTACACAATAATCAGAAATTGAAACAATAATGCTGGGACATTAAAATATGCTGATCATCATCAATGCTCAGGCCACTTGTACAGGCCAACTATAAACTTAAATTTTTAACAAGACTGAACTAAAATAAAATATAGTGCATGGGCTTTAAACACTATCCTCTTTTGCGCCAACCAGGATGATGATTGATCATCTCTGGATGCCCAAAGCACTAAACACATCGCCATTTATTCGTGCACGAATCTAGTCCAGAGAACACAAGCTCTATTACTGATGTGAACAAGAGATGATAGAAACCATTTTAACAATTAAATATAAGTTTATTAATAACAATAAAAAAAATAAATGATATTTAAGGTCTTATAGATTAAGGATTCTGATTTTGAAAAGCATACAAAATTATGTACACAACGAAAGTTATTACATTGTTTTACAACATTACTACAAAATTCAAGTTATCACATTAATTCACATAATTACTATTCAAAACTCAAATTCTTACTATGTTTTACATATATATGCGCCAGACGTGTGATTTATAATATACAATTAATATTCACTAACAAAAAAAATTATAATTTTACATATATCTTATAATTGACAAGCATTGGTATCTGCAATACAATTAGCAGATATACGCATACATACATTTGCGTGTGATTTCTGAACATATTTAATTTTTACATAACAATAATACATGATTAAGCTTTTAAATTATGTTTTAAATGTTATGCTAGGTTTACTACAATACGTATATAGAATTGCACAGATTATTAGCAAATTTAATTTTGTCAAACAATAAATAACAATACTTTGATAATTAATAATTTCATAAAATTTACATACTTGTTATGACAATAAAAGTTATTTTCACAATTATTCATTGTTGAAAATGTATAAATTGCTTTTCTTATTTTATAGTAAGTTTCACTCTTTATCGATTAGTTTCTTAAAAGAAATAAATACTATCAATTTTTCTTTCTTTTAAAACAAAATTGCTTTACTTTTAAAATGTCTCTTTTTTCTTTTTAATAAACGAAAGATAATGTCATTTTATAGAATCCAAGAAATATATAAATTTAAAAATGTCTTTCTGCTTGATTAGTTAATGCTGATGAAGTAGGCAAGGTGAGATAGTAAAAGTGAATACATGAACTGCAGCTCCCCATGCCATGATAAGCAGAGAGCCAAGCTGGACTATCAGTACACAAAGCTCCATGACGTTGCGAGAAAATACCTCATTTTTAAGCACTGCCCCTTCTAAGTACTTAGACAGATCATCCTCAAAGAGTAGTATCCAGAAAAAAATAAAAGACATTGTGCCAACCCTGCTCATCTCTGTGAGACTTAAATAGATGAGGTCTATTCATGAGACCCAGGGCCTATTCATGAGGCTTACTTACACACTGCTGGACTACTCTGGGAGATCAATATCTAGGTCTAGACATTGCCAAGCATATGCTTAGGAGCATCATGAATACTCTGCATCCAGACAGCCCCGCCTAACTATAGACTTACCATAAACATAAAAAGTACAAATACACGCATCACTTTCAAAATGTAATTTTACATCTGTGCGTGTGTCTGTGTGCACGCTGATGTTTACATCATATTTTAACTTAACAGCAATAATATTAAATTTTCATTATTAAATTCTTTGGAAAATATGCACAAATTTTATACATATATGTGCGTGTATAAACAAAATATAGATATATTGTAATTTAAAACTAATTTCAACTTATAAGTTGTTGTTTTTTTTACCTTAAAAAAAGTATAGTCAATTTTTGACAGATATTTGTTGATTAATTATCATAAATTATTGAATAATGATTCTTTACTTTTTTTTTTTAATATATTTTTAAAAAAAAAAAAATGTCCAAGAGGATTATTGTTCAAAAACGTCTCTTTTGCCTTTAAAATCAGATGGTCAATGAATTATTCTTGACTCTTAATTATAATTCAAGCAAAATTACTTTATATTCTTTTAAAATATATAGATTTTTAACCAACTTAAAAATAATATTGTCTATATATGTCTATTTTTATATGACTTATTTTAAAATAACTCACCAGCTATATACACGTTTATCTGTGTTTTTCTGAATATATCTGATGCAGCATACATGTAATTAATTCTTCAGCAAGCTGGAAGATTTTTCTTGGTGAGTTTGATTTTTAGTGACTGTCATAATCAGGAAAAATGTAATCCATGTAAAATGTTGGTCTTCCTTTCAGTCTAGGATTGTTTCAGACAAGCAACTCTCTTGGTTTGATGGATTTCAGGCAATC
Organism: Epiperipatus broadwayi; assembly: GCA_028023455.1. Taxonomy (NCBI): domain Eukaryota; kingdom Metazoa; phylum Onychophora; class Udeonychophora; order Euonychophora; family Peripatidae; genus Epiperipatus; species Epiperipatus broadwayi. The sequence goes on from JAQFVV010012423.1 coordinate 7,824,710, forward strand.
AACCATCCTCTGCATGTTTAAGGTTATGAATTTCAGCACAAAGAAGTGGGTCATTTTCTCCATGTGAATTTCAAACTCCTGTGCAGGAAATATTGGCAGCTCCTGAATCTAATGTTCTGCCTTCAGCTATATCAATTCATGGTAGCTATTCTGCCAACTATACGGTCAGCTAAAACCAACTGCTGCAAACTTCAACAAGCTGCAACAAAATATTGTAACCAACTCTGCAGCTGACCTATTCTCTTCAAAAATCATTACCCAGACTTTGCAGTTGGCCTAGTTGGTCATGGCTTAAAATATTAAAAACTCTTCTGACCAACTCTTACAAAACTGCAAGCAGAACTGTTCTTTTCAATCAGTCTTTTATAAACTTGGTTAGATCAGGTGTCAAAAACACAGTGGCTGTTTTCAATCTCTCTAATCCATTTGAAAACAAGCTGGAATTTCTATTAAAGTGTGATTTTCATGTTTTTACTTTAATCTTTGGAATTTGGCCAAAGGTGTGATAATCCTTTAGAATTTTTAATCTACAAAAATTTTTAATAACATAGTAGAAATGCAAATAAGCATTAATTAAAAAAGATATTTAAGAGGGTGCAAACATAATTTTGACAGAATAATAGGATCTCCGATCAACATTTTTTATTGTCTAAAAATGAGAGGCAATATAACTTTATATTCATCAAACAATTTTAATTGGGAATTGTATAATTACTTATTATCATCTTGGAAGATAATACCACACAAAATAATTATCATTGGATAATTGATACTATAATTGCATAGCCAATTTATGCTAAAAGGATTGATGAAGAGAAAGATATAAAAATATCAAACAAATGAAAGAAGAATCACAAATAGTCATGGAGGAAGTATAAATATTATAGGTGGAAAAAGGGAAAAAAATCCACTGAATTTACCTTTGTTAAATTGCATTTTGGTAAATATATATAAATTAAATTCAAAAGGTCATTATGTATGATAAGAGAGGAAAAAAATTGATAGGGAAATTGATTAAATCAAAGCTTATAAGAGACTAATAAGAATGGGAAAGAAGAGAAAAGGGAAATATCAATCCTTATTCCATATGTTTCAGATTAATGATTTAGACCTAGTTAGAACTTCACCTATCAGTTATCCAAAGCAGTTCTCTTATAAAAAATTTAAATAGAAAAGAAAGAAATGGAATCAGTATAAAATAATAAAACACCTCAATCTCCCTTCTTAAAACAAAATGACAAAACACAATGAATGGGGAAAAAATCTATGCTGAGAACTTCAAGTTGATTAAATAAAATATTTTTTTTGTTCATAGTACAGTGGTAATTGATAATATGGGATCACATGATTGATTATTGAGTTGAATATTTGATATTCTACGTGATCATAATTGATCTATGGATCAGTAATTATTTCAGGGGGCTAACTAGTCTATCCTTTAGGTAAAAAATTCTCAGGTGAGCTGATCTTGTCTTTGTCATCAGATTTGAAGCTACAACTCATCTGAATACTTTATGCCTCACCTAGTGGTTTAATTCCAGATAACAGCTAGTAAAACAAGGAGGTTACCTTGTGAGTATTTTGTTCTTATTTCTGTTTTCTTATTCTTGCAATGTATGATGTTCACCTACTATCATTGTTTAGCATAAAGACAGCCAAGGTTTAGGAAATTGAATTTGAATTATTCAAGGAGGTCATGATGTAATATTATTTTATTGAATTAAGAATATTAATGAAGGTTAAGGAAAATGAATAATTCTATCATTTAATCTTTTTTTTCTTTGTAGGGAGAGGGAATAAATGTAATGAGATGATGGTAATCATCCTCATTATTATTGGGAATATAATGAATGTTAGTGTATAGTTTTAAATAATTTTAGAACTAAGATTAAAGTCATAAATTATATGAATAGATTAGTGATCACTTCCCTGGTTATCCTCATTATAATATTAATGCATAATATTATCTTAATTATGTACAAAGCAAAGAAAATCAAAAGTGCTTAGAATACTTATGCCTTTATTGAAAACTTATTGTAAATTATACTGGTTTAATTTAATTGTATATGTCTCATGAATAAAATAATTAAATACTGGTGAAATGAATTAGTTCTAAGTTTTGCTACTTTAAATTTGTTTTATGTTTTTTTTGTTTGTGTTGATTCAAACAATTAAATTTGTCAATCTCTTTAATTATAAAAAAAAAATATTGTATAATCATAGTGTTATAATGTTTATTAAACCAAGGTAGATTAAATTTGGATTGTTAGTTGATAATTATTAAGTTATAAAGAGTGCATTGTTTAAATTTATGTTGTACAGATAGGTAGTACATGATATAGGAAAAAATAAAATGCTGGCTAAAAAAAAAAAAAAACTTTAAGGGAGAAAAAAAGATAGTTTTGAATAATATTTATTTTACAAAGCGCAGACAGTATTTGAAATTAAACAGAGAGAGTGCAAATCTCTCAAGCACTTAGCCAATCAGATCACAAATACTGAGACAGAGAATTTAACAAGAAAAGAGCGGTTCCACTCTCTTCTTTACTTGTCTTTGTATATATCCAAGCCAGTTTAATTTCAAACTCTCTCAGTTTAATTTCAAATACCGTCTGCGCTTTGTAAAATAAATATTATTTACATATATTGCTGCAAGTTATAACATCGAAAAACTACTGCTTAGTAAATTGAAAGATTTCACGCTGTATGTTTATAATTAGAACTCAGTGAGTTGAGTGTGAAGATATTTAAGATTCACGCTTTCAGATCTAAGTACTTTGGACTGGCTTGGATATATACAAAGACAAGTAAAGAAGAGAGTGGAACTGCTCTTTTCTTGTTAAATTCTCTGTCTCAGTATTTGTGATCTGATTGGCCAAGCGCTTGAGAGATTTGCACTCTCTCAGTTTAATAGTTTTGAATATTAGAATCCATAATTAATATCAACATGATAAATATAACATCTGACTTGTTATTTATCTTATAACATGGAATAAATTTCATAGAATTGTCCAAGCACTTATTTCAATATTTTGCTGAAAAGAGAAAGGGTAATTAAAAAAACTTGCACCAGTTTGAATTAAGTTGTATTATCTATTCATTTCTCTGTTATTCCAAGGTATTAGCATTTCTTAGTATTTGGAATTAAAAAATTAAATGTGTACAAAATATTTCTGCTACTTTTATAAAGAATATGAATAGATCTGTCTATAGAAATAATATATATATATATGTAATGATATTCTTATTCAATGTCTGTATTTCTTCAAAGTTATATATGTAATCTTGTAATTTAATATTAATAAATACAGTAACTAAATATATGTAAAGTACAACTTTAAAAAACTTTTATCCATTTAGGAGCACTTTTGACTAAGTGGATAAAAGTTTTTTAAAGTTGTACTTTACATATATTTGGTTACTGTATTTATTAATATTAAGATTGCATATATATATATATATTGTAACCATATATTTAACCCTATGGGTTAGATATATGTTATAATATTTAAAAATTTTTTTATAGATTATAATAAACAAATTTTTTTAGAATTATTATTTAAATAATGGATTAAAATAATTTAGTTAGCCTATTTAGCTCTTAGTTATTTAAAAATATTTAGATTATTTAATATTTGCTTAAAACAATAAAATTAATAGTTTGAATCTAATGAAAATTAATTTAAAACTTGCTATGTTTCAAGTAAATGCAATGAACAGGTATTTTATGCTGTATAAAAACGATTATTTAACTCTGCTAGGATCTTTGTTAGTTAGTTTTTTTTAATAAATGTGTTATAAAGTAATGATTTATTAAATGTTAATTTATGTAAGAGTGTTTAAAATCAGAAACTAGAGATGTTAAGTTTAAATCTAAATAATTGGGATAAATTTCAATATAAATCAGTTTTATATGTTAGTTATTAATTTATTTTTATTTATTTTAAAATCTTGGTTAAATTTAATGTACATGTGAATGTATGGATATATGTGCATGCATGTGAATGAATGTAACATTTAAAAGATTATTAAAAGTTATATTTTAATAAAAACATACAGTACATGCAATATTTGCTTTTATAGAGAGTGTATTTTGAGTTAACGTGTAATATAAAAAAGAATATATAGGTAAATAAGTATAAATTGACTAAATAAATTATTTATTTAATCATTAAATTCAATTAATAAGGTTTATTTGTATTTTAATTTTCAGTCTAGATGTCACACGATTGAATAAAGGTCAAGGTTAAATTAATCAATTGTAAAAGATAAAAATATGCTACTAATTTGCATATGACAAAATACTAGGAGGGGATTGGTTGAGATATGTATATGTTATATTATAGGAAAAGCAGCAAATCTTGGTGTGCATGTATGCATAAAAGAAACACATACACTATTATAATCTTAATTTTATTTTTTAATTACTTCACTTTAGTTTTGAATTGAAGTGATTAGTTTTAATTTAACTATTATTTTTTTAAATCAGTTTAGAAAAATTTTAAGTTTGATTCTTTATCATCTCTATGGCTGAATAAGTTAAAAAATTATCTACTGCAGTATTACTCATAAAGTATATGTTCATCTGGCTCATCAAACAATAAGTTATAAATGTGCAAAAAGCCTAGTAATTTTCAATAGAAGTCAATAGAAAACAGAGCACACATAGGGGAAAGTATGTTATTTTATTTTTATACTTAAACATTAGTTAAATTTGAACTTTTGCTATAATAATTATCTTTTACAATTTAATTACTCATTTAATTAGTTATTAATACTAATTTTAATTGATGAGGAAGTTATTTTATTTATGCCAAATTGAATATGAAAATGATGAACTACAATCAATATATTGAGTTTATTAAAAAGAGAAGTGACAATTATTTAGCCTTGTATTATAAAATTATAATGAAAGACAAAGTCATAAAAATCAACCTTTTAAATACCTTGAAGAAGAGACTTTATTTAGATATTTTTATGCTCAGATGAATAGGCTAATTGGATTAACACAATTATCTGTTCCAAGCTATTCTATCTATTCATTGGAATAGTTTTCTAAATTGCTTATTTACTTTAAAATTATATTGCTTTACATTAAAAAAAGAAGTGATTTAAACTTACATCATAGTATTTAATATTACTAAAATATCAGCTTATAATATGAAACTTTATGAAGAACAGTTAATATTCTCTTTTTGCTCATTTTTCCAATTCATATTACAATCAGAAATGTGTTATAAAGGAACTGTATATTATTTGAAATATCTACTATCAACTCATGTCATCTTTAAATTTGTTAAATTTAATTAAATTTGTTAAATTTAATTATGAACATTTTCTCAAAGAATTTTTACTATAAATCTTCATATATGTGCTTTCTCTGCCTTAATGAAAGACTATATAGCCATATCATTTTAAGAAGATAACAAAAAGGGCTTTAACGAAAAGAGATTATTTTCTTTATAAAGGGTAAAGAACTTTTAATCTCTAATTTGAAGAAGGTATACTATTTATCATATATGTTTTTGGTATATTTAAAATTATTTGTAGTTATAATTTATGTATTATATTATTATTAATATTATTGTTTATAATGGTGGTGTCCAAGAAATGGTGTCCAAGAAACGGAATTAGTTTATTCTGTGAGTCAACTTTTACTATTATTCTGGAATTCTTGAAATTATTGTTTAAGCTTAAATAAATGATTCTATGCAAGGTTTAACAGCCTTTTTATATATTTGATATAAGAATTTATAAATGAAAGTATTATGAATGTTAGTGTGTGTGAGAATTTTACATAGCTTATAAATTGGATGTTGTCATCATTATGCAATGACAGTTTCATCAGTGTACACATAGTATTAGACGGAATGGATGTCTTATATGTCTTTTGTATGTTCATGCAAGATATATCATTATTTATTTATTTATTTATTATTATTGTCAGATCCATGCCTTATACTATTAGTGGCATTCCTTTAGGCAATTTTAGGTGGATATTATATTGCTTTTTACATGTATTTAGCTCCTCCATGAATGAGGCTGTGGCTTGTTTACTTATCAGCACTGCCTACACATAAGTTACAGGGTGCTCATTTGTATTTTATTGTTCATATTTTCATTATCCACTTTGCAGTAGAATTTCAAAGTTAAAGTCTATTTTAGTATATTGCAAATATCTAAAGGCGTATTTATCTTATAATTCATTATTAGCTCTGCTATAATTTTAAACTTAAAATATATTATGTGTTGAATGTATTCATTCTCACCCTAACATAAGTATTATTAGTGTTATATAAGTGTATTATTTATCTTGCATAATATTTGTCACTATCTTTTTAAAACCTATAAAGTGTTTCCACACTGATTTTTCAATCATGTTGTGATCATGAAAAGTATATAATATCTTACTAGTGGCCTACATATAGGCATATAGATGTATTGTTGTTACTCTATGGATATAATGGTTGAAATAAAGACTATCTTAGATAGATGGGAGAATTTTTGGGTAATGATAATTACTTGTCTTATAAATTTTTTAGGAATGCTTTATGGAAAGGTATAGTTATGTGTAAAATTTATTTAAAATACTTAACTGTAAATAAATATTCTATTATATGGACTTTGTTTTATGTTGTAAATAAATAATTTTTTTTGCTATTAATTAAATACATTTCTGTTCTGTTGACATGATAGCATTATTGCATTATCACATTTGTTACTCAGAAAATCTACTTTAATAAAGTTTCATTATTAATTATTTTATAAGTACATTTCAATGGTCACATAAAATTTATTTATCTGCTTTACTTATTATTTATTTTTACCTGCATATTAGAATTTATTTATTTTCAAGTTTATTCATTCATTTTGCTTATTGTTCATTTTTACCTCCATTAACAGAAGATAAATACTATGTTATTTATTTTATTTCAAAAGCACTTGTTATGTAGTTGGTAGCATAAAATATACTCTTATTACCTGTTGCATTATTCTATGTTATTGCTTATTAAAAGTTGCATCAGAAGATATTAAACTTCTGTATTTTATAGTTGGTAGAATGAAATAGTTATACTTAAAGAGCTTTAAAGTATTTAAAATGTTCAATTTTCTAGTCATATATTACTTCGGTATTTGAATACTCTATTATTGTGTAGTTTCATTTCTACTTTCTTAAAATACTAATATTAAAGATAAAACTAAGAGAAGAATATAAAATATTTAATGTATAACTTGAATAACAATTATCACATTTTAAGAGTTTGAAATATATTATTGTTATATTTTTTTGTTACAAGTACATTTTGAATTTGAACCCTGAGATAAAAATATTTGAGAACCTAAGATGACATTTTAAAATTGCAAAAGAATCTATATTTTAAGCAAAGTAAAATAAAATCTGCATTAAGATTTAATTTAATATAAGAACTTTATATATTAGTAGTTATAATTAATTATTATGTTGTCTATAAGAGGACTCATACTCTGTGGAAAATCCATAGATATTATGGTGCCTGTTTGGGTAACCTTTGATTAAAACATTTGTGCCAGGGCAGCATTCTAATTTGGGTGGGTTACAATATATATAAATATTGTCTATGGAAATAATATGATAAATATTTCATGAGTATACAAAATTATTTTTCTATTGAATTTTTGATTATTTTAATTTACTGTGACTTATGGCAGTTGTAATTGGAATTGTCAGAATTTAGAAAAAAAAAGCAATTTGAAGATTACTTTTTTATGGGATGCATTTAAAGCTTTCTTTTTAATATGCTGCATGCATATAATCTACGAAAGAAAACATTAAATTAAGGAAAATATCATGGCATTAAAGAAAACTTTTAATGTTAAGAACATTATTGGTTTTTACAGGCTCACATAAGCTTACATTTGTATTACAAAATTCATGTTTTAATGAATAAACTGCATATGTAATTATAACAATAATTTGTATAGCTAAGTATTATATAATACAAAGAATATGGTTAGTGTACTTAAGTTTTATTTATATTTTACTATATTATGGTATGTGAATTTATTTTATTTATTTATTTATTTTTAATACCAGTAACAGTCATTAATTAATACATATTTTATTAGTTGTACATTTATATTTATTTATTTTTTAATTCTATTTATATATTACATAGTAAAGGAATACTTCTCAATTTAGTGATTAATTTATTATTGTGAATATAATATTTCTTTTTATGATTTCTTATTGTTAAGTTTATTTAATCATTAAGATAATAAAAATATATAATAGTTCATTATTTCTATTATTTGTCTGATGTCATAAATTATTTTATCAATCCATAAGTTATTTTTTAAAAATTTATTTCACCATTGCATTATTTGAACTATATATGAGTCCATTCTCTGAACTGAGCTATTGCTTGGAATGTTCATGATGAAATAAAAGGGATTATAAAGTTGAAGTCAGTCTTTATTTGATTGTACGCATTGATAGCTCTTATATAAAAGGAGATTCTGGTCATTGCTAGGAGTCTCAAAATGAAATCACTGGTATACAATATGTTTCATATTGATACAAAAGTGATGATGATCAGAAAATATAGCTTGTGTTTCAAATATTTATTGAAGAATTAAATACAGGTTTGATCATCATTATCAATCTGAAAAGAGGGAGTTAAGTGAAGGATTAATAATTATATTTAGTTAACTTCACTAACCCTTGGAGCCACTGTCCATTCAACGTTGATGATCACTAAGTAATCACCCCATCTCCATTACAGTTTATATATATGATAATACTGCTTTTAAGAAAGAAGTAATATGAGTTAAATATTGTCAAGCATTTTAGATATCATATATAATCACAACCATGATCAGCACCACCCTCATATTGACCTTTATTTTTCCTATCCTTATACATGGGAAAACTTAAAACATTTGACTTGGTGTGTGGTGTGTGTGTGTATATATATATAAACTGAGCAAATCAAATTCTTAACATTTCTGGCATATATTCTTGTTGTTTACAGTTAGTATTACAATATGAATATTCATTTGATAAATAAATATGAATGAGTTACAAATCAGTACTCCATGGTAGCGTGATGAATTCACAGACTTTCTCCTCTGAGTTTGAGAGTAAAAAGTTCTAGATTGGATTTTTTTTTGAAAGCAGAATAATATATGTGTACTTGTATAGATTGGTGTGTGATTTATATGGTAATTACATTTGATTTTAATTAGTGGAAAATAGGATTATCACCACCTATGTTATTTTGATTATATTTTATTCAAAGAAATGGCAATGTGATTGACCATCTAAATAATTTAATAATGACAATGGATAAATGTGACTCATTCTCTGAAGATCATAAAATTTTCAATCATAGTTACAATCAGTGCTAGGAATTTTTGCACTTTGGATATAAAGTTACTATTTGATGATATTATTTTTCTTTTTCATCTACAATTCTGTACATTTTAATTTATCTTTATGAAATTAAAAAAAGTAGATTAAAAACATTTGATCTGAAAAGTAGATGTATACTTTACCATAAAAGCACAAATTTTGGAATTAAAATTGATATTTATTTCCATTCTATTAAATATTTATTTGGAAAAAATGACAAATGAATATTGTTTTAAAATATTAGATTCCTGGATGGTGAAGCTTTAAGAAGTTGAATAGGAATTTTGAAAATTGTCATTTATTTAATATAAAAACAATCATAAATAAAATTACAAAAATAGTATAAGAAAAATTTTGGCAAGTTTTATTATAACATTAATAGCAAAGAAATAATTTTTATTATATCTTTTCTTTACAAAATATCTGTTTTACTCTGGCCATTGTAAAAACAGAATGGAACAAATACTGTTTCTGAAATATTAATGAGATAAATAAATCCATTAAAGATTTCTTCATATATTAATTAATGCGTAACACGAAAATAGGAATAGATTAAGTAGTAAAGCTAAAAAAAATTATATGTGTTAAAAGATTTAAAAAACAAAACAAAACAATAATGCTTTTAAATATTTAGAAAGCTGATTAAGTGTAATGAAAGGCAAGAAAAGTGAGAATTGCAATTTGCTTAGCAGGTTTTTAATAAGAGGTTAAAATTATTTTGCCACAATTTTAATTCCACGTTCTTAATTTCAAGAAATTGAAATATGTCTGAAGAGAATATGATTGTCGAAAGAATAAAAAGATATCTCCTTGATTAGATGAATGATACCTATTGATGAGAAACTAAGCATATTTCTAACCAGCAATTGTCACTAATTATCACTAGATTGGTATGCTCTGTTACTTTATCACTCGTCATCACTTTGGTCAGAATATTTAAATGGGTATATTCATTGTTCATAAATTACCATATAGTTTGATTTTTTTTATCAATCTGTAGAAATGACAGTATATATAAATGCTAATTAATAATTGCTGCTAACATTTTATCTAATTTTGTATTGACTTAAAAAATTTTTAGAAAAAAAAATTCAGTTATTTATATACCAGGAACTTCAGATTTTAATTGTATTACAATATTGCAGTATGTGATTTAAAGAGTGAATGATTATGTGTGTCATCATTAACCCTGAGATATTTTTAATCTTAAAGCAGCAGAAAACTTGTATCAAACCTCTTAGTATGGGGTTAGAGGGAAAGGGAGATCTGGCCTTCATTTTTTGGCATTTGTTCAATAACAGAAGCAGCAATATTTTCAGGGAGGGGGGGTATGCACAAATGTATTTTCCATAAAAAAAATTCGTTCATTAGTTTTTTAATTACTGTGTCAAGGCTAAAATTCATTAATGATGATTGACAAAATTTCCAAGAAAGAAAAAAAAAATTAAGGCTTTGTTCAATTTTTAGTCATTTATTTTATGTGATTATATGGCAGTAACAGTGAATTCTTTGTTTCGTATTAAGGCTCGATTTCTTGCTAAGTTTCTAAAAGTAGAAATGAAGGCACTTTCTTGTGAAAAAATTGGCAAGATTTTGAAGGTTATTTACTTTGATTGTTCCCCCTCTTTTTTTCCATAGGAGAAACAAATCACTTTTACAAAATTAAAAACAAAAATTAAAAACTTTTTTAATGTTTGTTTAGCTTACAGAACTCATTTTAGATTCTCATTCTAATAAATAATTAAATTTGTTTTTCAGTAAACATAGACTCTTTTTTTAATTTGTATGTAAACACACATTTTGATTTAATTTACTCATATATGTAATTTTGTTTATTATATAAAATTTATATGATATTAGGAAGTTTATTAATATGCAATTTAGTAGTATTAGTATATACATATTCAAATATATATGTTATCTGCCTGAAATTAAAAAAGTAACTAGGCAATGAAATAATAAAGATCGAATAATTTTTGTCTTTATAAAAGCAGCTTGTCCACTAGTCATCTTTTACTCACCTATTCTCTTTCTCTCTGTTAATATATATCATAATTGTACAATTAATTCTAAATATAATATATTGAAATAAATTATGTTAAGAAGATGGAAAACATGGCAACCTGCCATTAACAGTGATGAAATATAATTGTTTGATCATAATATTCTATTGCCAAAAGTCTTTTCACTTCACCACACTGCCTTTTTTAGTAGAAAATGTAAATAAGTATACTCACATATGTATATATACATTCATTTATATTTTTGGGGACAATAAATATTTGCATACATCAGTTTTAACAATCTAAATATCTCCACATTGGCAACATTGAGTATTACTTCAAAATATGTAATTATTGTAGTTTAGCATTTTAATTATGCAAGTGAAAATTGACTCAATTAATTTTTATTCAGTCATAATTAAGTTCTTTTTTGAATTGTTAGTGATTTATACATAGTGCTTTTGGACTTGTGAATAGAAATATTTACAGGCAGAATTCTGGATTATATATATGCAATGTGGAAAAATCTATATCCATCATTTCCATATATATCATTTCCCTTTTGTTTGCTTCTTTGATTACCCCCCCCCCTCCAAAAAAACAAAACAAAAAAACAATAGAAACTTTTATATTTTTAGCCTTTTTTTGTATCTGTCATTTATATTTATTTATTTGTAATTGAACATAATATAAAAAAAAGATGAAAGAAATTCTTTATTCATATAATAAAAAATGCACACACACAAAATATGAAAATAAATTTTCTTCAGCTTTCACCAATAAAGATGTGGGATAATCATGTCTAGAAATTCACAAGGTAGATTTCTAAAGAATCATTTAAATAAACTTACAGCTAATGCTCATTTTCTTGTATCGCTGCCATATGATTCACATAGATTAACATTGAGATAAGAAAACGGGCATTAATTTCAAGTTTATTTAAATGATTTTTTGAGAATATGATTTGTGAATTTATAAACATGATCAAATGATTCTTTTATATAAAAAAGCTGAAGAAAATTTATTTTTTAAATTTTAATGAACTTATGTGAATAAAGGCATTTGTTTAATTTTATTATTTTCTACTTTTTAGTTTTATATTGTAGCAGTACATATCCAACTACAAACATCAAATATAAATATTAAATGTAACAATAATAAATGATGACATTTTCATTGAGTCTAAACACTAAGTAGATAAAGAATTAAGTTTTGATTTATTAGTTGTGTGTGTCAAAGATATTTATGTGTATAAAACAAAAGGAAAAAAAAAATTTGTTAACTAATCATAAAATTAATCATTAGAAGAAAAAAATGAAGTAAAACAAACTCAAAATAAAGTTATTAAAATTATTAACCCCACAATAGAACTTATAAGTAACTAAATTTCATTTTTATTAAATTTGTATTATTAAAAAGGGTAATATTTTTTTAATTTTCTCTGTTTTCCTTTTTTGTTTCCAATTAAGAATCATTATTATCTGTTTTATTTCCTGTGTTTTTGAAAAATAAACCATTAGTAATGTTTGTATGGGAGAGGGGATTGACTAAGCTGTTTTTCAATAAACACACCATTAAAATGGGATTGAGATAGAATTTGAATGCAGGTAATGTAAGATATTTTTTAGAAAACACTTGATAACATAGAAAAATGAATTTGGGCAGTAAATTAAAATATGTATTGCTGACAGAATGTGAACTAGAAAATGTTTCCATGAAGGTCATCAGACAGCATATCTATGTATGAAAGTTAGGAGAGTATTATAAAGAATGTGTTACTATTTAAATATGCTATAACTTCATATATATATATGATTTAAATTTCACCAGAATGGTTTGCTAAAACTCCTGTGGTCTATCTCTTGGCCAGCATAGCTGCACCATGAAAGAAGAAATAATGTTGTCCAATCCTTAAGTGAGAAATACCCTAGCATAAGGAAGTATAATTGTTCATCACAGTTCTATTTTATATATTTACCTATATATGTCTTACCCAAGAAAGAAGATCTACTGATGCCTGATAATGACACAACCAAATTGCAATAAATTCATGAATCAATCAAAGGACTGACCAATAGAAAATACCACAAACTATTTATATGAAATAGAGAGCAAGGTGATCTATTTTGTTACTCTGTAAACTCAACAACTGTTAAAAGAATCACATAGATTAAATTGCTCATTTGCAATACGGTTAAGAAAGGGTATAGGAATAACAAATAGACTAAAACTTATATAACTTCATTGTAACAGGAAATAAAAATAATCTCAAGGATTGCCACAATCGGAACAACTAAAGAGATTTTTTTTATTTATGTATATCTACTTTTTTTCAGCAAAAAATGAGCAAAACTAAAATAAGAGTTATTATTTTCATTATTATATATATTTTTCTCTTAGTTGGTCAATCATTAAACTGTATCATTTTTTATTTATATTGTTAACATTCTGCAATACTATTCAAGTATGTAGTTCAAAGATTGATTGGACATCTGGGGTAATAAAATATTTTTTTGTGTGTATTTTATCTAAATCAAAAAAGAAAGGGGTAATGTTGTACCAACCCTTGTTTGAGAGGATGTAGAGATATATTACATATTTCTAGTACTGGTAATAAAACTTATTGTTATATATATTTTTGTTTTATTCAGTTTTCATTTATGCATTTTACTAAGTTATCTGAGTAGTGCAACATTACAAATGAGTTTTATGAACATCAAAACTATGATTTGATGCTAATGGGATGTCTATTAAAGGCTATAAGTTCAAATCTGGGTTGCTAGTACCATCATTGTGGGTCTTCAATGGTACAACCAACTCAAATTAACAAATATTCTAGCCACCTCAGGCATCATAAGTTACATGAATATGATGAGCAGGGAATATGAATATTGTGGAGTTGACATTATCAGTAATAGGTTTTAAACTGATAATCCTCTTCAGTATGCTCACCATAATGGGTCAGTAGGCTATCATCATATTTACTTTGTGCTTAGTTATATTGTTGCTCAACATGACCATATGGACTTTCTTCAACATAATCATCTAGGCATCCGGTTACAATATAGTTCCAGGAATTAGAAATGAAAAAAGTTTGGATACAGTTTAATATACTAAATGGCTGGATCATAAAGTGTACTGACTTCTATTTAAAATTTAGGTTTTTCATTAACTTTTTGCTAAAATTGTTTGCAAACTAAAAACATTACACCTGGGTCTCGTTTTATGTGGTAGATAGGTTCCTCAGACAAAAGAAATCGCACAAAAATAGATTTAACTTACCTTGAAAAATGGGGATAGGGGTTGTAATTTTCTGAAATCGCATAAAAGCAAAGCAAGAAGGAAAAATTACTTTAAAATTCGCAATAAAAAAATAAGGAAACAAAGTATGACTAATAAAAAATTTCAAATATTTGGAAAAAAAAAATACAAGACAAACTTTTTTTACTTTTTTTATTAACTACAGTATTTAATTTTTCATTTTTTCACGCATATTTTAATCATTAGCGGTTGTTTGACTATTTGACAATATGCATTCGTTTGGGAAATGTTAAGAAATCAGATTCGTCATGTGACATACAACTAGCGCCACTTTTAGCCTTGAGCTGTGTTAATGATTTTTTTGTTTCTGTATTAAAAAAATGAGATTGTAATCAAAACAAAAAGATTATAGATTATTATTAGAAAGGTTATTTTCAGTTTATAAAATCAATAAAATCTTCGTTATTATTTATTTTAAAAATCTAAAAAATTATTTATTTCTGTTATAATTAACAAAATACGTTTTAAAAGTTTAAAATTTTTGATTATTTATTGCGATATTTTTATATGTAAATATAAATCTATTATTATTTAGTCATTGGTATAAGTAGGTTATTACATAGAAGCTAATATTCTAAATGCAGCTTCAGGCCATATTCACGTTAACTGCTAATATAACGTTATATTTTTGGGAAAAAAAAAAAAATTTCAAGTCAAAATAAGTTATTAATAATTTAAATTTTTTGATATCTAATAAATATAGTGAAATATGAAAGATATTAAGAAGAAACACGAATCACATAACTTCAAAATCACATTAAAATAATCCGCATAAAACGAAACCCAGATGTATTATCTTTGGGAATACATTCAATTAGATTGGAAATATACTAAATAGATAAATACAAATACAAAAACAGAGTAAGTTAAATAAAAGCATGCAATATATGACTTGCTTTATTGATATAAATATATTGTAATATAAAGAATATAAAAACAATGCTAATGAAACAACATTGTCTCATAAGTAGTAATATTCCTCTGTTGGACAAACCAAAATGTAATAGACAATTAATAAAATAATGTACGAGAAGTTGTCTGCCTTACAAATGTCTCCATATTTAGATAAACTAGAAATGTAATGGTACTATAAAATACTGGTAATCAACAATAATAAATGATATATTAAATGAAAACTATCCAACAATAATATGGCTAAAATAAAACTAACTGTTTACTAAATATCTTGCAGATTTGGGTAGTCATAAATATAATAGAAAATATAACTGAACAGGGCCTAGTTAGCCTGCAAGTGCCTCATAGGTTTGGGTGACTAAATGTAATAAATAAAATTATGAACCAAGTAATTTTCTCCAGTTATGCACTACATATTTGGCAATCTAAAATATAATGAATAAATGTTATACTTAGGCAACTAAAAAGATTAATAAATAAATGAATTAATCCACAAATAGCTTTATGGTAGTTTAGATTTACATCTACATGGGACTCATGAATTTGTAAGGCACCAATGGGTTCAGAGATAAGTGTTTTTTCTTGACAAAGAAAATAAATTTAATAAGTGATGATTTATTTGCTGATAAGATAAGGTATGGGATGTGCAATTAAATATTTTAATAGTAAAATAATTTGTGTAATAAGATGACTTCACATAATAAAATGATTTGTATGATAGGTCAATCAACAGATACTTAGATTAATAATAAATATAAAGTTATTAATGTAAATATTAACTCATTGAGGTGATTAAGACAAATAATAATTTATTTAATAACTGCAATCTAACATCATACAATGGGTATCTGTAATTTATTTCTGCCAGATTGCAATCAAATGACACGATCTATAATTAGAATTATTAATACTACAATCAAATCAGAAAAGGTTAACTAACTACAGAGGTTTTTTTTCACACAAAAGAAAAATATAAAATGTAATAGAAATTTTAATGTTATTATTTTTTATTTTAAAGAAAATATCTCATATTCAAAATCAAGCTACTTTATAATAAAAATTATTTTATAATTTTGAACTAAATTATATGAAATATTAATTATATTTTAAATTTTGATTGGTTTTATAAAAGTAATATGTTAATAATTAATTTAAGCCTAACTTGCGTGATTTTTTTTATTTATTGAAGTGCATATTGAATGATAAAAAAAAGACTACTTTGTAATTAAGATTGTTAATAAAGAAGATTTTTTCAAATGTTTATCAAAAATTACCATTATATTTTTAACTATTATTGGCAAGTAAAATCCACCTGAGTAGATAATTCTAAGAAATTTGTCTGTGAGTCTCTATTACCAAGTTAAAAATATATGTAACTTTGATTTCAGCTTCCTTATTCTGCAGCATTTTTTTCACATCTTCATGCTAGAAAAACATAAATGTAGGGATCCATAAACATTTTTAATCATTAGATGATATGCAAGTATTCCTCTTGGCAATGTTACAGCCCATGACAAATTTGATGGTCTGAGCTCCATAGCACTTAAGTATAGTGTTTGTTGCTAATCATTCCATTTTAATCATAAAGATATCAAATAAGGGAAAACTTGTATCCCTTCCCTCTTAAATAATTTTCTAATCACAATATAACATTTCTTTGCTGCAAATCCATAATCTATTGATAAAAATATGCAAAAGTAATATAAGTTTTAAGAAAAATATGTATGTATATTTCTTGCTGAGATTGTTTTACTGCTGACAACCAACAAAAAAATAAATAATGAGCAATCTTTTTTTAAAAAAAAAACAACAATACTAGTTTATGAATCTATGATTATATTCTAATCTTATTAAGGCATTTTGTTATTATTTGATGTAATTACTAAAATATTTCATTTTTTACATTTAATAAATAAAATATCCATTCATTTTACATTTGTCTAATTTAATAAACTTATACTTTAATTGCTTCTTTATTTAGTTATGCATAAACTATAAAGGGGACTATAAATGATAACATGTGTATATTATAAAGTACTTATGTGGATTGAAAGACTTTATAATAGTTTATTACCATTATATTTTAATATTTTTATTATGATTATAATATATTCACAGGTATAGGCATTTTCTTTCAATAGTTTACATAAAAAACAACAACTTATTTTTAAAAAATCTCTTAACTATAGCAATTTTATTTAAATTCTTAATATTATCATCACTTAAACAACTTTATAAATATTGAAGGAGTACATCTTTAATTTTTCATTCTTTTTAATTTTAATTTACATTTGGTATTTTGTCCAGTTCATTTTAACTTTGTTGTTCAAATTTTAAATTTCATACGAGATCAGTAGCAATGTTAATCTAATGTACTAAAATCTCCCTTCTCCAGTATTAATTTTTATTTGTCATTTTTTCTTAAAGAAATATTAAATAAGACTAAATCAACATCAGTTTTCTATCTCCTTGTCTTTCTCATTTATAATTAAACCATTGTCTTATGTGATTAGTCCATCAATAGTGAGATGGACGCAAAAGCTAAAATTTCATGTGTCAACTCCCAGATGAGGAAAATAAAATTGGAAAAAAAATTCAATTTAGTCAGTTGAATATTTAACTCAATATCACACAACTTAAACAGTCTGTAGATTTTTTTTTCACTGTAGTTAAACTAATTAGTTTTTGTAATAATTTATTTATTCCAATATATATTTTTCCTTTTCAAAACATCTAACAGGTTGTTTAATGATGCAGAAATATATGTAAAATGAAAAATGTTATTTTTGTTCACACATAATTTGACCTTAACTCTGGATGCAGTTTTCATAGGAATATTTATCATTATGAGTGCAAGATATTTAATCATTTTATAAATTTTTAAATGTTCTATTTAAGATCTCTAAGGGAGTATATCTTGTGATAAAATTTATTTTCAACAAGATTTTATCTTAATTTATTGATAAAACTTGAGTATCTGTAAATAGCTGCTTTTAAAAAAATCAGATATAATAAATTACAAAATTAAATAGAAATCCATCCTCATTTGTGAAGATGGATAAAATATGAAAGTTTATATAAAATATTAAAAAAGTAATGTTTTTAATTTGCTTTAGTTTTTTTTTTTTTTTTTTTTTACAAAAAAGCAGTATCTATACATTTTTAAAGGAATGTCATATTCTTCTGTAGACAATTCATCATTGTTATATTTATAAATAGAGAGAGAGGCTCAATGGAATAATAGAAAATATCTCTCATACTAGCAATAAATTTTGACAACATGTAGCACAGAAATGTGAATGCATAGTGTTATAACCTTTTTTAAAAATTATTGTTATATAATCCTAAAAAGAGTTGCTAAGGAATATTGAGAGAATGTTTGTGTCTGATAAGGTTATAACAAGATATATTGACTTCTCTAACTTTAAAAAAGATCAAATTATTGATTTCTGTTTAGCTAGAGTGTTTTAAATTGCCTACGCATTTAATCATTCAAGATCAATTTTTTCAAAGTTGATGGCTATTTATTATAAATAGAAGAAAAAAATCTGCTACAACCAACTAAAATCAGTGTGTACTGCATGAATTAGTGCAATGATGGAGTGTTAGACCATGAACTATAAGATCCATGGATCATAACCTAACACTACTTTCAGAGCTTTATCATATTATAGTCTCTTGAACAATAAACACTTTGTTTATTTTTTTAAGTGTTTTGAGACACTGATAAACATAATTAATTGCTGACAAAAATTCTCAAAATTATAGCAGAGTAGATAACTGCAGCCATTGTCACACATCTGAAAACTCTGGTAATGGTTAAAGCAATTTGTTATGAGCATCAAAAGTGATGAACTGCCATTTGAAATCATTTCCTATCTTATGTAAACGCTATAATATAAAAACATAACAGCAAATGATGAAAGTTTGTTATATGCTTAAATGAATTTTTGTTTACATTTTTTTTAGCTTCTGAAAGTATTTATATTTGATGATCATTTTAAAATGTCTAGTAGTTTGATTGCTTTCTCTAAACTGTAAAACATAGTGATAGAATTATCATGATTATGGAAGATACAGTTGTTGTTGTTGTTTTTTTTTTTGAGGTGCAAATATTGTTTTCAGATAACAGTCATCCTCTAATATTTCAGTTTATATCCCTACACAATCACATATTGTTTTGAGCAATATAGGAATGATGTTACACATTTCTCATGGCCTTCTCAATCCTTTTATGTGTTAATATTGAATAATAAATGGGAAACTATCTTCTAATGATATCTTTCAGAAGACTTGAGTTTTTTCTCCTGTAACGACTTCATATCTTTTAAAACTGTTCAAATGTTATGTAATTCTATTCATATAGATTCCAGCTGCTGATGTATATGATGGTTATTCTATTTTTCTTTTATATGTTATATATATATGTTTACACACATATACAATACAATCATTCATAGAATCTAATTGGTATGAATTTTTAACTTGCCTTCATAAGAAATTTAAAAAAAAATAAAAGCGTCACTTATTAAAAGTTGGATAAGGTTTTCATTTTATTTTTAGCTTGGCAGATATACACTAGATTTTGTTTCATTATATAATTCTTTTTAATTAATTCTTTTATTATTTTTAATAGTTTGATGCATCATGTGATTTTGCTGTAATCATAATTGTTTACTGTGGAGAGTTATTCACATAAATCATTTAGAAAATAACATTGAAATAATATTTTTTAAGTTGAAAAATGTATATTTAGCCTGATTATATATTTTTTATTCCAAATTTTAAATAAGTATAGATTTATATTGATTTATGTACATTTTAAATTCAAGATATTCTCTTATCAGTTAATTATATTGATTTGGAGCAAAATAAACCATCAAAACGTAATTTCTATTTTTTGTCGGTAAAAGTATATATATATTAATTTTAAAGAAAATAAGAAATGGGCCATCTATAAAATTAAAGAATGTTAAAAAAAATCAGCTAGTCTGAAACAGAAAGTAGAAAACAGAATGTTAATATAATATTGAAAATTCTAATTAAAAAAAATTGTTGATGAGATTATTTAAAGATAATTTTAGAGAATTAATGATAGAGATCTTGTTATAAAAGCAATAAAAAGTGAAAAAAAATATTACTATTTATATGTGTGTAAAAACTAATAGATGATTAATAAAATGGGGATAGAAAAGTAGACATGTATTGATACTAAAAAAAAGTAAAAGTATGTATAGAAATTTTAATGAACTGAAGAAATGAAACATATAATAATTGCCAAATGAAAATATAAAAGGCTTAAAAAATTACAAAGGAAGATTGAGAAAATCACGTAATTATTAAAGCAAAGTTATTAAAGGAGATAAAATGATGGAAAAAATATTTGTGATTTATATGATGGAAGCTAAAGTGAATAGATTGAAATTAAGATTTAAATATTGGCCTTGAGATGAAAGATGGAAGGGGATACTACTAAATTTTAGTAGCATTTAAAATTAAATTGTTAAAGATTGTGACATAAAGTGATGTAATAAATACTTAGTATTTGTAATATATTTTATTTCAAATAATGAGTAGTCAGTGGATTATGATTTGATGCAAGGTATTGTATTCCTGAACAAGTAGTTTAACATGTTATGGGTTAAAAAGGATATCTAAAACATTAACTGAGTTTTTGACTGAAGAACATTTTAAATTTATAAAGGATAAGAAGGATTATAATATATAGTATAAGAATATAAGATTATTATTGAAATATTCAGAAAAAAAGATAAGAGAAGTAAGTATATCTAATATGGATCTTGAACAATCATTTGAGAGAATAAATTAGAATATTTTTTTCAATATTTTCAATAGTTAAGATTATGATTTGAAAGAAATTTTTGTTGAATAATTAATTATATGGGATAAGTGATTAATCAATATTATTTAGAAAATAGAGGCATTAATGCCAAAGAAGGAATATTCTTTGTATTAATGAACAGGACACAAAATATGAATAAGATTGATTCTATTTAAGATAAAAATAGATATATGTATAACTAGAATTATGAAAATAGTTTGGAAAGATTGATAATGAAATATATTATTTGAGAAGAGATTTATAGAAAAGGTTATTGTTTTAAATATTTTGAAAACTATTTAAGAAATGATAGATGGAAATGAGAATTGCAATAATCGTTAATTAAAATAATCTGATTTTTTAATGAATAATTAAAGAAAAGCTTGAAAAATATTTCATCTGAACAGTATTTTTGGAGCAGATATTTGCTCCATTAAGAGGAATGAGAAACGGAAGTTGAAGGCTTTTGAGATATAAATTTAGAGAAAAGTGAAAAAAGTATTTATAAGAGAAAACTAGAATATTAAAATACTAAATAAAATAAAAAAACAAATAGGACATTTATTTAAAAATTATAAAAAAGCAAAAATAAATTTGGAATTAGATTGAAGATATTTTTAGAAGTGGAGAAATGATGAATGTTATTATGTTAAAAAGAATAGTAAAAAGTAAAAAATCTGAAAGAAATAATTAATAGAAGAGTTTTAAAGAGTATTTATGGAAATTTGAAGAAGTGAGCAAGAAACATGAAGAATGGAATAAATGATGTAAAGAGAATTCCTTTGAGCAACTGATTTTATATATATATATCTAAAATAAAATGACCATTATAGACTAATTATTGTAAGAAAATTATAATAATAATAAAGTATAATGGTAATAATATATGTATAAGTTAGATTCTATTGAATCACTTGTGATCGATGGTTATTCTACGTACATAGATTCTCTAAAATAGAAAATCATACATCATTACAATATTAGCCAAAACAACAAAATTTTACTACACATCTTCCACAACCATGATTACATCTAGATCTATTTGTTAATAGAAGAAATCGTGGTTGTAGAAGAATTTTAGTAAAATTTTGTTGTTTTGGCCAGTATTGTAATAATATAGGATTTGGTTTATTTATAATTACTAGTATAGCAGTAGGCAGTATTTAATTTTAATAGATTCTCTAGATATTCTATTTCTCACAATATGTGATTTGTGTAATTCTTGAGTTCCATACTTTTTTTCTGTTATTTCACCCATCCATTTCATACAGAGCATCTTTGTTTTATTTTTGATTCTATTTTGCAGGACATTAGCACTTTGCCATTATCAGTTCTTGTAACATATACAAAATAGGATCTATATTTAGCATTTTGGTGTCCATTGAAAATTTGATTTATTTTATTGATCTTTTTTGCTGCCCATTGTATTCTAAGTTTTCTTTTATAGCGTCATTCTTTTTTTTTATATCTATAGACAAAACATAATTTTCACAATTAATTAACATTAATTATGTTATTGCCTTTATATCTTTTTGTGCGATTTGTGTAATTTAATTAGGCAATATGTATTTATCTAGAGAAGCATAGGCTTTTTATATTGGTGCTTGGATATATTATTTATAAAAGAACAATCTCTTATGTAAAATTCTGCCTCATTATTTTGAAGAGGATTGGTGTGAATATGTAATTTCTTTTTAGGTCACAAATATATATTTTTAAATTTTACTTGTAATTCCTCATGGCTGGTGATAGAATTAGGAAGAATTATTAAAAAAAAAAAATGTTGATTAACAATGTTTTCTTTTTACTTTATTCCCTTTTTTTAATGTATGTTGAAATTCAAATTTTTTTTATCTTCATTAATTTGTATTTAGTTATATCCTATTGAGTTGAAAGGCAGTTTCATAGTGACCAGTAGTCAGTTTTCATACCCTCCCCCCTAAAAATCTTTCAAATCTCATTTTTTAGAATACTTGCTTTCTTAAGATGTTTTTATATTAAAAAAATTAAAAGAAAGGAAATAAATTTCAAATTTTTATAATTTCATATTTTTTTATATAAAGATTTTTTTTTGTAATCTAATCATGCTACATTTTAAAACAAAAACAAAGCATGCTTTAGTTAATTTTAATCGCAAATGCAATATATATATATATAACGTTTTGTAATAATTATGAAAAACTGAACTTAACTCATGATAACCAAGTTGTGATCACCATTTTGTTGCATATTCTTTATGAACTTGTTATTTCAGCATGTAAGTTTATTTTCAGCTGAGTTTTCCTGTCTTCTTAGATATAAGATGCAGCAGCAACAATAACAAAAAAGAATTAACTATTAAAATCATTAAGCTAAGAGATGAAGAAATGGGATTGTTCTAACATGTTTCCCCGATAATAAAATTGGGTCTTGTATTAATTTTTGCTCTAAAAGAGACTGTAAGGCTTATTTTCAGGAGATGTCTTATTTTTTCATGTACAAAAATCTACATTTATTTAAGTACTCCTCTACAGAAATCTGTAAGATTCTTGGCCTGGGACCCCTCCCTCCTCAGTTTCTTTATTGCACTCATTGAAATAACTTTATTTTTGCACCCATCTTATCTGGTGATCAGAATATTATTCTGTTTAAATTTACTATTAAATCAAATGTTAATTGAAAACTTGAGAAGACAGGAGTGGTAACAAAAATGATTACAATTAAGAATGGTTTGTCCACACAAAAGCAACAAAAAAATGCAAGCACAAAAATTCTGAAAATGTTTCTGTATTTCATACATGCACATTAAGTTCGTTCATTATATCATTAAAACATACGACAGTGTATTGAATTACAATGATGAATCACTTTCATTATTTTAATAAAATCTTTTAGGAGGTAAAAAATGTTTAAGAAATCAAACCAGTTTTTCTTTTTATCTTGAATATTTAAAAGTTACCATGATGAAACTCTAAAACTAAATCAAGCATTCTAAATCTAAGTATTAAATATAAATAAAATAAATACCTAAAAAATATATAAATGAAATTATATATTGTTCGGCATACTGGCTTGTGATAAATAAATTGTTTCTCTATAAAGATAGAATTACATTTGTTGAAAATTGTTGACTGGGTAACTACAAAAGAATTATATAATTTATATTACCATTTATTTAAAGCATTAATGTTAATAATATTGTTTATTTATACAATCATTACCTTATAATTCAATATGCCCATTGACTGTCTATGATGCTAATGAGCTTAACTAGGGCTTATATTTGGGGGAGGGCTTATATTGTAAGCATCCTGAAAAATCATGCTAGAGCTTATTTTCTTGTTAGGTCTTTTTATCTGGGAAACATGGTGCATATCAGAATTATTAAATTTAATTTAATGTTTTACATTGACATTCTTCCAATATATTCTTTCTTTAAATGGTTGTGGGTGTTGTGCTGCCATAGCAAAAGTCTGGTTTGAAGTTTCAAGAAGTTTAAGGATTATCAGAAACTGTGATTATGTAAAGTAATAAGAACTTATATTTTATCATTTTTAATTTTTGGATATGCAATTTAAAAAGAGCTTAAGGTTTTGTGCAATATAAATTTTTTATTTATAAATATAGATAGTATAATTTTTTTATGTAATTTTGGGAATACTTTATTGTTGTAATATGAGTTCTGATCAAGACATTTATATGTGGGTATGCATTTTTTAAAATATGAATTATGTAAATTTTTAAATTGACATTTCCCCTCCTTTAATACTTTTTTAAAAGTAAATTATTTAATTATATATATGACTTTCAAGTCTTTTCTATTAGTAAATACTTTTTTTTGCTATAAGTAAAAGTTTAAATTATTAATCCTGCATGGTTTAATGCATTACCAAAATGGATGACTCTGGAACTCAAGGTCCATGAATTATGGCTCTACTGTGTCATTTCCAGTGCTTAAAACTTTTTATAAACTCTGGGGCAATAAATTATTCAATTATTTTTTCATCCCCAATGGCTGCAACACAGTTTATAAAGTAAGTCCTATATGCATATCTAATACTGTTCCTAAGAAAAATATTTGATTTATATAATTATCTTGCCAAATTTGATTTTTTTTATTATAAGTATTATTTACAATATAATGGAGTGGATGACTGAAGGGAGCTTGAAAATCTGGGTCCAAATCCTAGTTTAAGTATATATTATAACTGGTTGGGTTACATGGCATACAACAGCATAGTTGTCAGAGTGCCCATGTATATATAAAGTAAAGGAAAAGTAGAAATAAACACAATTTTTTTTAGATATTTTTTTACATTTTCCTGGAATAAGTAAAAGATTAAATAATTATGAATTTAAATTCAAATTTTGTTATAAATAAAAATTTAAAAAGCTCTAATAAATATTTTTATTGAATTCTGATTTTGAAATTAAAAAACAAGCATGTATTATGATAATAGATCTGATAATTGTAAAAAATTCTATTATTTATTTTTAAAAATCTTTGATAAAACTGTCAAACTTGCTTTTAAAGGGATTAGTGAGATAAAAAAGTTTTTAATTAATGTGTTTTTGTCACCCTAATATAAAAAAGGGCAGTAGTAGTTTATTGTTTTTAAAATAGTTGGCTAGTAATATTTTGAGAAGAGTTGGCAGAAAATCAGAATTGGTTTCCATGAAGATGTAAGAATGCAAGGAGGGCAAAGGATGAAGCTGCTATACAGTTCATGATGGTGGAGTTTGAATTCACATGGAGAAAATGGGTCAACATCAAGTGTTTCATAGCTACAAATGTCTTCTACAAAATGGTTTGCTTGCCTGAATGACAATCCTACATACTTTGCTTACCTGAAGTCTGCCAACTCAAGACAGAAGGGAACTAATCAGTGCAACAAAATACCTGGATTATACCTTTCTTGATGAGACAATCTCGGACTGATTCCCATCAAGAGAAATCATCAGTTGATGAATTAGTTATACATATGCTGTGTCTATATACAAGGAACTACGGATAAACACATTTTGTTATATCTATATAAAGTGAGTTGTTTTAAAATAATTCATTTAAAAGACATTTTAAAAATCTTTTTAGATTAAATTAAAGATGTTATAATTAAAAGCAACCTGTGGTAGTGATACATATATAGAGAGAATAATTTTAAATAATTTAAAATCTGTATTTAAAAAACAATAATAATAATGCAAGTAATAACTTTGCTTGGATTAAAAATCAAAAAGTAAAGAATAGATGATTCGAAAAGCGTTACAATTAATTAACATAATCTGTCAAGACTGATTTTATTTTTTTAAAAGAAAGGAAAGCCTTTATTATTAAAGCAGTGAAATTTATGTAGATTCAATATTGAATTAATTATGAAAAACATATTATTATCATGACAAGTTTAAATATATAATATAAAAGCCAATGTGCACATACATTTCTATGCACCTAACATATATGTTAAATCAGTACTCATCGTTTAGACAGGCCAGCTGCTTGGTGGTGTTATTTCTCTGCAAAAGCACAGAAATATGCCATTTAGGCAGCCGCTTCCAGTTATTTTATAGCCAGGACAGTCATTTAGGTGGCATTATTTCCTGCAACAGCACAAAAATATGCTGTTATTCACTTGATTTTCGTGCGAATAACAACGACTATGTAAGCGGCTACATATGTACACTGTTATGCAGCTTATCCATATATTAACTATTAAAACTTGAATACAATATGACTTAAGGGTAGCTGTACTTTAAGTTACTGTAAGTCTTTAAATATTGTCTTTCAAATAAACATCTTATAATGAAACTGACATAATATTGTGTACTAAAAATTGTCATTCTGTCCACATGCTTCCCTACACACTTTTGAAGGGTGAAAAAATTTGAAAAGTGTATTTGAGAATAAAGTTGACATGTCATAATGTGTTGACTCATGTTTTGCATGAGAATCTCTGTGACAATTGTTTTAAATTAGTTTTCAAAATGTAAAAGAATTGCAATCCAAAAAAAAATGGTTTGTAAATGAGTTTAAAAGTAATTTGAAAATAAAATGATCACATGTTAGCAAATAATGTTTGATCGTAAATTGTTTTAAATTAGTTTTCAAAATGTAAAAGAATTGCAATCCAAAAAAATGGTTTGAAAATGAGTTTAATACTGTTACCAAATAATGTTCAATCGTAATTGTTTTTCAAAATATAAAAGAATTGCAATCCAAAAAAAAAAAAAAAAACCGGTTTGAAAATGAGTTTAAAAGTAATTTAAAAATAAAATGATCCCATTTGAACAAATAATGTTCAATCATAAATAGTTTTAAAAATGTTGGCTCGGAATAGTAATAATAGTGTGTTTTTTATAGATAAGAATGCCACCAAGTGGCTGGCCTGTCTAAACAATGAGTACCATTAAATCAATAATTATGTATTATAAAATTAATTTCATTTATTATTTTGACAAGGTAAAATATATGATATGGATGTCAGTGTGCACATGAAGGTGTATGCACACATATATGTTAAATATGTTATTAAATATGCACAGAACTGAATTTCATTTATAGATTATGACAATTCAAATATTTTATATTAAATAATAAATTATATGGCACATCGGTGCGATGATATGTATAATTTAGTATGAGGTATTTATATCATTTAATTTAAAATGATAATCATTTATTGTATTTTATATGACAATTGAAATATAATCATCAATTGTACTGCACATCTATGTGCAAATATAAAGGCATGTCGGATAGACATTTGTATGTAAATTTTAATCATTTATTTTATTTTATGACAATTCTGATATGTTCAGAAATTATTAAGCTACATGTTTGTGTGTTGACTGGTTTTAAGTAAACCTATTGAACGTATATGTAAATCATCATATAGTGACTTGAATTTTGTATTAAATCATGTAAATCACAATGTGATACTCTTTTATTTTGTATATTAATCAAAATCAAAAAGCTTATATGTGAATAACTTCATTCTAAACACCTTCATATCATTTTTTTATTATCTAATAATAAACTTGTATTTCTTTGTTCAAATTATTCCAGTGACTTAATTCAAAATGGTTAATGTATTGCATCATCATCTTGATCACTGTAACAGTACTAGAGCTTGTGTTCTCTGAGTTATATTTGTGCATAATGGTCTGATATATAAAATTGGACATATATTAGTATTTATGGGAATCCAGTGATGATGATGATATTCCCATAAGTCATCATCATCATCATCCTGGTTGGCACAAAGAGAATATTCTTTAAAACCCATGCACTACACTTTATTTTAATTTAGTATCTATCAGAATTTAAGTTTATAGTTGGCTAGTACATTAATGGTACTAAGTCACCAGAACATTGATGATGATCAGCATGTTTTAATATCTCAGGATTATTGTTTTTATAGTTATGTATTCTAATGGATTAGCACTTAAATTTGTGCATCCAAATTAATGGTTTAAATAATTGCCCCAAGCTGGCAAAGGCTAAATAGTTAGCCTGGTCTATAGTAGATCCATTTCAAATCCAGTCACAAGATTAAAACTTGATTTATTTTTGATTGTTGATTATTCATGATGATGAATGATTATTTCCTTTGAGTATTATTAGTATTTACTTATACTTACTGATAATGCTGGTTGATGTATAGTTAATTATGCTTATAATAGTGAGTTAACTGGAGTTGATCTCAGAGATATCAAGATCTCTCATGCTCTTATAATATATAAAATTTCTTATATATTTTTTGATATTTAATGCTACACCTTTAATAATATTTTATCTTAAACATTATACTTATTTATATAAATTTTAAATTTCAAATTTTGTGTACTTGATGCTGGTGATGATGATTTTCCACCACCCCCGTGATCATCCCAGGGATGACCATCCTGTTATAATATACTATACTTGTATTTAAATAATGAGTATTATAATATTTGTATAAAAAGTAGAAAACAAATAGCCATAGATTGCAAAATAGGGAGAAAAATTATTTTCATTTAGACTACAAGTGGTATGAGATATTACTAAACTCCAAAAAAAGTAGCTCAAAACTTACACTATGCAAACTAAATTCAAACTAATTTGATTTTTGTAAATTACAAATGTACCTAAGAAATATAGAGATGGGTATCTGTTCATTTAAAAAAATTCTATAAAATTAAAGAATATGCCAATAATAACCAGTAAGTGTTTATTATGAAGTTATTGTTAGATTAAATATAAAATGGCCTTATGAGTGACTGTTATTGATAATATATGAGGGAGTACTCAAAAAAATCTAGAAATTTATTATAAAAAAATTTGTATTTATATTTAGGTGTTACAAATTGATTCTTCTTCAAAGTACTGTACATTTGATGCAATACACAATCTAAATGTGTTTTTCATTTTTTATAGCAGTCCTGAAATTCTTGTAAAGTAATGCCTTTGTCATTTTTTTCTTTATCACTTCCAAGTCCACAAATTCTTTTCTTTTGAGGCATTTTTTTTCATTTGAAGTAATAAAAAGAAATAGCATGGAGCGAGAGCTGGTGAATATGGTGGATGGATAAGCTGACAAATGTTTTTGATTAAAAATTTTTTCACACTTATGGCTTTGTGTGATTGTGCATTGTTATGATGAAGCTTGCACTCGCTTTTGTTTACTGCATCATGCAACTAATTCAGAACTTGTAGATAAAATGCCTGACTGCTACAATTGAATTCTAAATAAACAATCCTGCTTGTGTAAAAAAAAAAAAAAAAAGCATTGCCTTAACATTGTATGTCACTTTCCATGCTATTTTGGAATGTGGTGAATTTGAACCCTTCCATTAAACCACTTATAGATTTGTGTTTTTCCCAGAATGCTTATTATAAGCTGTTTCAAACATTACAACAATTTCTTTTGCCATTTTCTCTAACAGAAACTGAATTTCATGTTTCACCTTTTCAATCTTCACAAAAATTGACAAATGTACATAACAAAAAATATAACTGCATGGTACCATGACTTAACTTAATAATGTCAGTTGACAGAATGATGGAGGGGGGTGATCCATACAAGAGGCATCTAGCAGCAGAAGCAAATACTACACTGCGCTCATCATTTTTTGGAGACCCCTCTTCATATATAATATAAACAGAAAACTTGTGGCAAAGTTGATAACATATTTGCCTACAATGTCTTTGATTTGGGATTAGAATCCAGATACATCTTGGATTTTTTGTCTAAATAGTGGAACCATATCCAAAACAGCTAATCATCCAATTATTGATTACTAAAGAAACATCAAGTTGTTGTTTTTTATTTGTAAGAATAAAATAAAGAAGGAATACCATAAATTCTTATTGCCATCTAATTTATAATAATTTGGCTGAATTTTTTTTTTTTTTAATATCTCTCAGTAGCGGGCTCTTTAAATGCTGCTTTATGATATATATATCCTCACACACTCTTAAGTTCAAATGATTTTTTTTTTTAAATATAGATTTTATCATTGATATATACTTATATTTATTTTTGTATATTCACAAAAATAAAATTTGTCTTTATTTTAATATTTATATCTGTATATCGTTTACACAGATGCATCTAAACTTATTTAAATATGAATATTATTCTTTTAAAATAGGCTATCATTTCAGTAAGTAGTATATGGTTAACAATAAAATGAAGTTATCACTACTGTATATAATATTTTAAATTGCAAAAGCAGTGTCGTTCACTTTGAGATAAGAGAGATTTTTCCCTCCTGTAAAATATTTTGTCTATTTTAAAATTTTTTCTTCTATA
Organism: Epiperipatus broadwayi; assembly: GCA_028023455.1. Taxonomy (NCBI): domain Eukaryota; kingdom Metazoa; phylum Onychophora; class Udeonychophora; order Euonychophora; family Peripatidae; genus Epiperipatus; species Epiperipatus broadwayi. The sequence goes on from JAQFVV010012423.1 coordinate 7,855,952, forward strand.
ACTTAATCATGTTGTAGATATCTCTTGGCAAAACTCCTTATCAAGACCAACAACCATTAATCTTAAAATGTGAAGGCTTTCAGAATTCATTTCTCTCATTAGAATGCTTTTCAAATGACATTCCTTTATAAATAGTGAGCTTTATTCGTTGCATCTTTAAAGTGAAATTATTTGCTGAAAAATAAATTACAAAAATGATACTTTTATTGTGATCATTTTTTTATTACTTTAGTTTCCCTTTTTATATATATACTTAACTATTTATGTATTTTTATATCTTTATCTTCTCATCTTTTTTTTGCCTATACAAAAAAAAAAAAAACCCCACAACTATTTTTACAGCACAAGAGAACTATATGATGACTTATTATTAGAACATAGCCAAATAGAAATAAGGTTATATTTAATTTAAATAGCTCATAAAAGTTTATGATGTAACTCTAAAATTGAGATGTTAGAAAAAAATTTCGTGGGAGTAGCAAACAAGAGCAAACTATCAACAAAAGCGATCAAAGATTGTTGCTTGATCATAGTATTCTGTTTTCTAGTAACGTTGAATCTGTCTTTGGACAGAAAAGTTAACTATTAATCTTTATAAATTCATACTGATTATTTTATTACATATTTTTTTGTTTATTTATATTTTTTAGCAAAGAATTAATTGGCTATGACTTTTTGAAATTAAAATTATATATTGTTTGAGTATCCTACTGTTGTTTTTATTAAAAGAGAATTTAATACAGTTTATTGTATCCCCAGTGATAAGTTAGGTAAAATAATGTAATATGATAAAAATTATGCATTGAAGAATCAATTGGTTTATACATTATCCATATAATCTTTAAAACATTTGTGACTCAGAAGACAATATTTTTGCAATAATAATGACAGATTGTCCATGGTCTTATAATTTTCTATAAATTTATACATACCATGGAAAACTTTATGGATTTTCATCCACATAATTTATTTATCATAGGCTTATTACATAGAAGATCAATGGTAGGCAGAATGTAATAGTTTTCTTTCATGATCAGACTGAAATCCTCTCCCTTTCACTTCCTTAATTCTTCAGTCAATGGTAGGCAGAATGTAATAGTTTTCTTTCATGATCAGACTGAAATCCTCTCCCTTTCATTTCCTTAATTCTTCAGTAAACTAATACATCTATTGCAGCAGTCGGCAACCGGTAGTCCATGGCATAATTTTAATGGTCTGCAAAGAAATTCAGATATTGTTTAAATTTGCCAAGCTCATTTAATAAAAATTTTAAATAAAAAATAAATTTTGTTTAAGCTGTATTAATATATGTAAAATAGAACAAGAACATTATATTGCTAATTGATTTGTTACAAAATACTACAGTGACTTGCAAAATATCTACCTCAAAGACATTTAATTAACCCCCTACTCGGTCAGCAGCATAGAAAAAGTAACAAAGTAAGAATAGCGAGTCATGTACACTTGACTAGGTATTAAATTTGACCATGGCACACCCTTGGTAATTGCGTGAACTAAAACTAAAAACTTGCACCCTTGGTAATTGAGTGAACTAAAACTTAAAAATTTTATTAAGAATTTTGAAGGAATACACATCTATAAAAATTATTAAAGAGTAGAATACTATTCGTTATTAATCTTAAATAATTTTTGTACATATGAATTAGAAAATTACATATATAAAACATAACAAATAAGTATTTATACATTCATTTATTTTATATGTATATTATATTCAATGCTCGTATTAATTCGTACCTTTAAAACTCATGTTAGTGGTTTGCAATATTCTAAAAGGTTGCTGACCGCAGCTACTCAGAAAATATAAATAATTTATTTTAGAAGAAATGTTCAAGATCTTACTGTCATACATTTCTTGTTTATTATTTATATAAACAAATATTAGCATTGTTATAAATATATTCAAGTAAGAATATTTAGAAATTTGATGAAATGCACAAAATAAAGCAACCAGTCATGCATTTTTACCAAACATCTCAAAATTTTCAAGCCATCTTCTTAAACTGACAATTACTTATATCCCCCCCCCCTCCGCTGCAAGTTTTTTTAGGACTGTTTATCGATTTTCTAAACAGCAGTGAAATGTCTTTTTAACTTCAGAAACCATAATGAAGGCAATGAATAAAATTAGAGATACTAAATGTCATCTTTAGAAACTATAATGTAATCATTAGTGGATATTCTGTAAAAAGGTGATACTTAATTCTATATTATGATTAAAATCTTGTGTTATAACATTACATTAAAAATTTATGAAACAAAGTGAGTCCATCCTAATTTTATTAAACCATTTACATTTAATGTGTAATGTAATTAATGGTATGAAGAACAGAATTGCTGTAGAGGGGTAATCTGCAAGTCAGTTTGGAGCTATTTATTTATATATATTATTGAAATACCATTTTTGAAAATTAATAATCTGATTAATGACATTTCTAATATTAGTCATTGTTTTAATATTGATTATTGCTATTACCATAAAAAGTTTTTTAATTTTGTATTATTAAGTGTGTTTATAATCTGTCAAGAGTTATAATATAGAGTTTAAAAATAGATACTATATATTTAAAATTAACAAAAAAAAAAGCATCATATGACCCCAGTTTATTCAATACTTTTCAAGGTGAAATTCCATGGGTATTATCACCTATTATAAGTTAGAGTAATCAGTAGATTTTCGTTAGTAGGGCATATTAAATCGCTATCTAGTGTTTTGGTACATTAGATTACAAAAACTCTAGGTATATTAGGTCCAAATCCAAAACTTCTCATTAGTGAGAAACTAATATGAGAATAAGGTAAAACAGCAGTAAATAAATTTGATAAGCACTATCACCTAGAATTTATTGATTACTCAAATTAATAAGAGATTGCAGAAATGGAGTAATGTACATGAAATATTTAAAAATAAGATTAATTACAAATAAAAGTATATAATTAGTGTAAAAGAAGGATAAAACACATAATGTAAAACAAACAAAACATTTATTTTAAAAATTCTGCATACAAAATTATTTAAATTATATTATTTTTGAATTCATGATGAGAATATGTCATAATAATAGCTTAATACTGTATTGGAACATATTTGCAGCACATCATCAAATATCTTTTATTATAATCAGTCTCATGGCATTGTTTCAATCAGTATATTGACCACTTAGTCCAAATTTCAAAAATACACAGTTAAATAATTTTGTATTTTATTCCAACAAAATGAGGTTTATTTGCTTAGCAAGGATGTAATCAGAATATTGACCATATGATCAATTTGAGGATTTCTTTAAGGAAAACTTAAATTAATTTGTGTCATGGAATGGTTTTTAGAAACTTTGGTACTGATTTCATATATATGTCATTTATTTAATGTGTAATGATGTGATTTATAATATATTTCAATTTGTACATATTTTACATGTTTGAATAATGAAGTAATATGTTTCAAAGAACTGCAACAGCAACAACAACAACAAAAAAACAATTATTATAATATGTCAGCAAATTGTCCATTTGTAGAAGCCATTCTCTAAATATTAATGAAGACTGAAAAATTATCTTTTAGAAAAAAATGAGTTGTCATTATTTTCAATTATTTTTTTGATATCTATGATAATATATTTATTTAACTTTTGTTTTATTCCAGTTTTTATAAATCATTAGAATTCTTATTGTATATACATTTATCTGACTTATAATGATTGATGATATCTCATATTTTTTATGCTTATAAGTAATATTAAAAATAAATATGATGAAATTATTTTAATTAACTTTTCTAATATGTTAACAGTTATAGTAATAAACATACATAAATTAATATATTTAAGTAGTGATTGTGATGCCCTGCAATTAGAAAAAATATAGAATATGTTTCTATCTATATACTTAAAAGAAAACTTAAAAATTATTTTGTACTAGTTTCTGGATATTTACTTCATTATGACTGTGGATCTTATATATCTTTGCTTTGTCATCTTTCTATGGAAAAATATTATAAATAATACTTAATATATAAATTTATATTAATTTTTAAGTTATTGTTTTTCAACATAATGTATATATGTGTATGTACTTTCTGATAATTAATTTGATAAAATTATTATATTAATAATATGAAATGTACATTAAAATTATATAATATAGCTTGTTTTGAGATACTAGATTGCATAAGAGGGTATTAGTAATGATAAATTACTACTAACAGTAATTAAATGTTATTGTTTAATTGTCATAAAACATTATGCAGTCATTCTACCTGCTTTTGTGCAAAGAACTTAACATATATAATATTATGGTTTATTTTTTAAATTAGAGATTGCATTTTAGATTAATAAGATAAATACTCTGGATTGATTTCAAATGAAACTATGAAAATATTTATAAATAAAATATGGATTTAAAATTTTTTTTCATATTTAATTGAAACTTTTTGGAATTTTCAATTGGCAGTAAAAATTTGGATAGACTACTAATTTGATATCACACGAAGTCTCATGTTAAAAGAAAAACTAAAAAAAAAAAAGTGACATTATATCTATTAATTGCTTCATGCTTAAGTTGTCTCATACAATGTGTATGTTTTAGATAGGTATGATTATTATTAATCAACATTTGTGGTTTATTATATTATTAATAAAATAATTAACTGAACATTTATATATGTATATAAAGTGAATTTACATTTATCATCCAAAATATAAAAAGAAAAATAAACATAATAAATTAATTTTTTTATTGTTTCTTCCCTCTCTTCTTATCACTATTATTAATTAGTTCTTGTTCCTTTGAAATTGTAATTTCATTTTACTATATATGTATATATTTATATTCAATAGGAATGGGCTTTGTGCACTTTGAAAATAGTGCCACAGTTGACAAATGTATTGAAATAGCAACTAATGAAATGGTAAGAAACATTTTTGTTTAAATTCTAATGAAACACCCACATACAAAAAAGTGGTAAAAATGTTCTTATTTCATAGTTAACATTAATACCTTATTCTTTTTCTTTAAGTCATTTATGTTAAAAAATTTTTAAATATTTGTAAAAAATTATATATATAAAAGGAGTTTTAATAAAGAGGCTATCATTAATTTAAACTAATATTGCTATGTATTGTGAAGAGCCTTGTAATATATTGGTTAATAGAATCACTTTTGCCATATCCGTGGTAATGAATTTGTGTCCATATCAAATAAAATGTGGGTAATTTTTTTTGATTGTTAACATACTTATATATATATTTTTTTAGCTAGTCAATCTATCTAATCATCCAATTATTTGTCAGTAATAATAAATCAATCAAATTTCACTAAAGTTAACTGAGTAATAAGTTGGTCAAGAAGTGAAGATTTTTGAACACCAGAAGGATAGGCTGAGCTTCAATTCATAATTTTACTATTGTATTAAATCATAAGCAAGATTCATTATTTTTCTTTAGAGGGTAAAACAAATTAGATAGTTTAGTAATTAATATCTTTGTCTTCATTTCCTTTTTTTGGAGGGCTGTTGGAGAGGCTTTACCTTTGCAATGGACTATTCACAGGCCATTTACTTTTAACCATACATCATTATATATTACAGAATGCAAGCAAACAACTGAATATATATATAACTTAATATTATATAGATAGATCTTTATTTATTTTTGATTAAAATCTTAGAGTTTGAATCACCAATTTATTTGAGTAGTCAAAGCTGTCTTATAAAATATTGATCAAGAATTAAAGAAAAACTAGATGTAATTGTTCTTTAATTATGTAAATTTGTAAATAATAACATGTGTTGTTTTACAACAGAAACATTTGATTAAAAAAAAACACCTACATATATATACAACTTTTAAAATGTTATTATTACTGTATTTTTATATTTTAATAAAGGCATATTTTTCATATTAATTTTTTCTCTTTCTCGTTTTGGTAATGTAAGATATATTATTTAAAAGCATTTAAATTTGTCTAAAAAATAAAAATAAATATTTTTGAGTAATATAATTCTCCTTTAAGTTTCAGTATTATAAGCAATAGAAAATGTTATGTCACTTACTAAAGAGGTAAATTAATTTTGATAGGTTTAGCATATTGTTATGAATTGAAACTCAATCTGTTATTTCTGATGCTCAAACATGATGACTTGATAATCAACCATTCAGTTATTTTAGTGAAATTTGATTGATTTATTATTTTTTAAAAGATTCATATAACTATATTTAAAAATAAATATTAATTAATTTTAAATTATGATAATTTGAAACAAATAAAAAGCTTCATTTATATTTTTACATCCCATCTCCTTCTATTTTGTTTATTGTTATAACTTTTTATATAAAAAAGGTAATAAAATGTAAACATTTGAACAAATAAATTTAATATAAATGAATAATTATACTGTCAGAATTTATGAATCATGTTATCTGTTACATCTGTGGTAGTAGTGATTTGCAGAGAAAGTTTTTATATGAATATTTATTTAATAAAGGCAACCTGTAATAGTAAAAAACATGAAAACAAAACTGATGTGAATATTTAATTCTAATTTATTTTATGTAAGGGCTTTCTATTCTGATATTGTGAAATCTTTTAATATTTTGATTGCGCAATGTTTCATACTTATTAATATTTTTGGTTTAGATTATAAAAAAAATTATTAATATTCTTTAATAAAAAGTTTTAAGAACATAAAATTCTTTTTGATACATTATCTTTAGTTTTTTATGATTTTTGATATCATTAAATATTATAAAACTTGTATACTTCTATAATTGATTTAATAATAGAGATTTTAATAATAAATAAAATTGAATTAAATTATTATTATTTTCAAAATATATAAAATATCTGTTATGTATTTTTTAATTTTATACAATAAATCTTTCTTTTTAATATTTTTGAAATAACAGGGTTAAACACTTTTGTTATCTATTTTTGTAATTCCACATTTTTTTTGCATCTGTTTCTATAGTATTATTATCATTATTATTATTCCAGAATGATGAATTTATAATAAAAGGTCGAAGGATATTTATTAAACGTGCAGTAAGTAAAACCATGAGTAAGAAATTATCTTCAAAAGTAAAAGTAAAAAATGATAACAGAAATTTGTACCTGGCAAGAGAAGGCCGTAAGTATCATATATTCATAAAACAAAGTTTTTGACAGCTTAAATATTTTATAAAATTAAAATTATTAGAGATATTAGTTTAAGCTTTATTAAATACCGATAATTATTTTGGAACCTAATCCAAATTCTTTATTAAGCTTTGATTACATCCTGAAAGTAAATATTTAATTTATTAAAGTTAAAATTAAATATTTTTAAATGAATTTATATATTTTAAAGTGCTAGTGAACTTTTGATTTTTATTTATAGAAATGTACAATAATAATTTTCTTAATTTGATTAATGTATGTGTGCTGTGGTGCATCTTTTGATAAGGCAATGCTTACATTTTTAAATAATATTTTTTTATAGATCTAAAAAAAATCATTTCAAAATTACAATCTGAATTAAAACATGGACATTTTTTTCTAATAGAAACATTATAATTTTAAAAATAATATTTTCTGTCTCTCTTAGCTTGAATTTTCCATTTTTTTGTTTTAAGAAAAAAAAAAAAAACTATTCATTTTAAGGGATTTTGCCATTTTAAATAGAACTGCCTTGTTTTTACAATTATTTTCTGGGATTAAGTCATTGCTGATAACAATAATGTTAATATCTAAAAGTAGTAGCTTTTTTGAAATTGATATGAAGAAATGCAGTCAAGAGGATTGCAAAACCACACTTGGTCATTCTATAGAAATGCTATGGAATTTGAAGAAGTAATTATTGTAGTCAAAATTACTATTAAATCTATTTTAACTAATAAAGGTTATCAAGAAAATAAATTAGCAGACTCGAGTTTCTATTAAAATGAAGTTTTGCCTCCAATGCTAAAAGTTTGCTTAAGCCTTTGGGTTGGTAAATAAAGTTGTAGATGTTAATAAAAAATAAAATAATATGAAAATAGGAAAAATTTGGAAAATATGAAAGCTATGCCTGGATGAGGTAAACTCAACATATGTATGAAAGTAAAATTATACAAAAGCCTGTTCTTTCATTTTACTTGTTTGAAATTAGATTTTAATATTACTTTGCCAATAAGTATAAAAGGATAATACAAATACATAGATGTGGACCATTTAATTGTTTCAATTTTCCAAATTTGTGCAATGTTAAGTATCTAGAATTTATTTAATTAAAAAACTTTTTTTTTTTTCAGTCTAGATCATGGGTTATAAAGTTAAAATTTTATTGGAAATAGAAAAAAGTATGCTAATAGATTTTGTAGCAGCATTTTCTATACTCAAATATGATATATTAGTTTATCTTTGATTCCATTTGTATTCTTATTTTGTCAATTGCCTTAATTTTTTTGAGCATTCTTTTTTGGAAAATATTGATCTTGATTACAAATAAAATGAAATACCTTCAACAAAATCACCAGTTATTCAAATATACTTAAATATTACATTTATAAAAAGAAAATGAGAAAACAAAGATGACACACCTTTGTTGATTCACATAACTTTTTTGTTAGAAAGAGAGTTTGATAGAGCAGTATAGTTTTATACTGAAGTTTATTTAATTCTATTATTATATAATGTTATTCTAAGTCTTGAACATCATCACTGTCCTAAATAATCTAATTATAAAAATATCTTTGTAACCTAATGGGATTTTTTTTGTAGATCTGAACTGCAAAATAAATGAGGATTATAATTTAAATGAAGTAAATAGCATAAGAAAAATGAACCAATAGTTTACTGCATAGGACAAGAGACTGTAACAATTAACCTAAAGGAGATTGGCACAAGTAGTAATTAAATTTAAGAAAAGAAATTAAAATGTTCAACAGAGATTTTGATCTTAGATTTTATGGATATTGAAGGAAGTACAAATGCATTTTCATGGTTGCTAAAAATTAGATATTACATCTTGATATGTTTGTAGGTATATTGTATTGCTTCATAATATTTGTGTTTGCTACTAACAGTATTTATGTTAAAGACTGCACTTTAATTTTAATGTTGGAGACATATTTTTTTAGGACTGGTTCTGAAAAATTACTTTGCAATGAATTATTAATAAAAAATTTCTTCAATGCAATGATTTTTTAAAATTGAAAACTGAGATTGATTATGAACAATTTACGAAAGTTTTGAAATTGAGGCTTTTTTGTTTTCTTTTTGAGCTAGAATAAACATTATGCACATTTTTGGTAAGAAAGTAAACATTTTAAATAATTATGAAAGTTTGATATTGTTGAATGCAGCCAAATTGTAAATATATACTAATATGTGTGTATATATATATACATGGGATAGTATGATATTAAGAATTATTTATACATCTATTGTATTGCATAATATTAATATTAATTTAATTAGAATCATAATTAAATTATTAGATCTATAATTGTTATTAAGTTAGAAATGTAAACAATGTGATCATAAATTGAGAAAAATATTCACTAAAAACAATATTTTATGGAACAATCAAGTCCAAGTATGTTATTAGGACAAATTGCAAGTGGATTCTAAAGAATCATTTTTAAATAACCTTGCAAATATATAACCCTTTCATATATTAATGCTAATCTATTTTGTCTGATAAAAGGAGATATTCCTCTTTCATCCGACCATCAATCATATATATTGTAAATAAATCAAGCGTTGATAGCTGAAAAGGCCGAAACTTTCTATCAGTGGTAATTTTAGTTTACAATTCAGTCAAGTCAGCTTATTGTTACAGATATTTAAAAATGATTCTTTATAATCTACTTGTAATTGTCTTAGTAATATATTCAAACATGGTTGTTAATGAAGTATTTATATTCTTAAATGTTACACATATTTTATAAGCAGTAAAATAAGAGAATTAGTTTGATCTATTTAAAAATAATCTGGAAATAAACAAACTATTAATAATTCCAGTGATTAATTTATAGCACTAAAAACAATAAAGTACTTTATTATTATTATTATTATTATTATTTGGGAATAGTTAATTAATAACCATAGTTTAATTGTCTAACAAGGAAAAAGTTTAATGAATGAGAAATAAAAACCCATAGAGCAAATAGAGAAGCTTTTCAGAGTACTTATTGATCTTGAGGTAAGAAATAGATACTTAGGATTTTATATTAAGTTGTTCCAAGTTTTTTATAATTTTGCCAACCTATAGAATAAAATGTGCTAGATTGTACATTAGCTATATATTGGAGTACGATAATATTGAGTGATAAACTAATCACTAAAATTATTAATAATTGTTTATTTCCAGAATATTTTTAAATATAAATCAAACTAATTCTTTTAATCTTGGCTATATTTTTATTTTTATTTTTTTTACTTTCTTTGCTACTTAATTCAAATAAATTTGCATATATATACAATGAATATGATAATGATTTGTTGGTGGGATTAAAGCACAGCTATTTTATTGTCATGCCTCAATGAATAACATATCTGTTAATTGTGCAGATAATGTTAAAAAATGTTGAATTTTTTGTTTAATATTGGAATTTTTATTTATTTATACAATTTAATTTTTATCCTCTAGTATACATATTGAAGAAGGAAGGATTTAAATACTATATAATAACATAAAACTAATTTTTATTAATATTATAATTAGAAAGAGAATGAAAAATATTAATTTAAAAACAAAAAACAATAACATTTTCTACAAACTTTTTATTAATTAACTTTTTTTAAAAATCTTTGCCAGTTCTTAATGTACCTTTATTTTGTTTCACTGAATTCTGCCAATCATATTTAATATTTTAAGTTCATTCCATTATCTACATCTACTATTATATATTCAGCAAATTTAATTAAGAAGATATGAAATTCTTCAACATTAAGGGTTCGAGTATTCTAAACATCTTTCATTTATCATCTTTAAAAAAACCATGTCCATCACTGAAATATAATAAATTAAAGATTATATTAATGTTACTTCATACATGGAGAAAATATTTTGTCTGCATATGAAGCAGTATTAGTATTCTTTTTAATTTATTATCTATTCTACACAAATATTAAAAAATTTTTTTATTAAGAGTATAAGGCAAGAAGATAGGTCTACATATCTTCCATAAATAAAACATTTAGTATTACAAATATTTTATGTCTCATAAACATATTCTATAATAATCTCTTTGTTTACTCAAAGAAACAATCCAACTTGTTGTATTAAATCCTATTTTAATATCAATGAATAAATATAAATCTTTTTCCCCTAAATATTTTTCAAAATAATAGTTAATTTTAATTTCATTCATTATCTTCTATCTTTTCTAAATCTAAATTGTTTATTTTTTAAGTGAATCTAATATCTTAACCATGTCTGTATTTAATATATTAGTGGCTAGGAATTTAAAATGAGTGCATGGAATCCCTTACCATTAATCTTTTTTTTAAACAATATTTTAATTGCTGAAATAAATGTAGTTGCCATTGATTTAAATTGTACACTTTCAACTTTTTTCTTTCCACAATGTTTAGAAATTTAACTAGAATTCAACTTTTCTATTTTTTTTTTTTTTGTATAATCAATTTTGTACTGTTTTACATCATCTTTTTTTTTTTAGCAGTTGCATTTGATGAAATTTTATTATTTCTATCATATTAATCATTTATTAATTATTATTATTATAATCTCAATACATTTAATTATTTTTTTTTGATACCCTGTAATAACATTTCATTTTTTTCTTTTATAATTTTTTTTTGTTGCAATTATTACATTTCTCCATATTTTTGTCAGTCACATGTTTTTAGCTTTATAATATTTTCTTGTATTTATATCTTCCATTTTTATCATCTATCTCACTAGTAAATAATCCAAGCAGTTTTGTATTTAACCAGTCATATAGATTATTCATTTATTTTTATTTTTTTAATCTTTTTTAATTTAGATTACAATTTATCTTCTATTATTTATTTTTTCATCTACAATATCTGAAATCCCCCTGCCCCACTATTCCCATTTAATAATCTTTTTTTTTTTTGTTTGTATTTTTCTTTTTTAAAAAATTAATTTCAATTCTATGATAAATAAATTATCTTTAAGCTTTATGAGATTAGTTCCAGCTCATATTCTTTGAATACTTTTTCTAAAATTACTTTGCTTAATCCATAATCTAATTGAATTGCATTTCTAATCTATAAGGAGCTTTTCAAGTAATAAATACTTCTTTTATAATTTATAAATTATATGTTTATTATCTGTATTATTTTTTTTACAAAAACTTCCTATTTTTTAACTTTTTATTTTTAATTCTCAGTCAGTAACTCTTCCTATTCTACCATGAGAAAGATATTATATCACAGTTGTATTTTTGTTTTTACAAAAACAAATAGTCGACAAAGATTTATGTCAGGCCTTTAGTCTTTAGTCAGTATATGATAGATACTCGTTTACTAACTTACTTAGCTATAAGTAGGTCATCCCATCCCCCCACCCCCCAATAAAAAAAAAAACAACAACAATGACTCTTAAACCTACTTTGACCTGAAAATATTTCCAAAGTTTATCCAGTACAAACTTGAACATCAGGTCATGAGCATGTCAGATTGTAAATTTGTTTTTGTTTTTTTCTATTACTATTTTATTTTATTTAATTCAATTACTTATTTATATACATTTATTTATTAACATATCAACATTAACAATTATAAATGTCTAAAGTAAATTTCCTCAACCAAAAATCTCACTACTCTCTTTTCCTATATACAACATATGCCTTAACACTAGCAATCTATTTTGCATTTCTCTCAAATCATTAACTTTTCAACAAATTAGTAATAACAAAATATACGCATTTAATAACAAAATATACGCATTGCTATGTGTAGCCACCATGAATACTACAATCAGGGATAAGACTAACAGAAATAAAAGCAATTTGGAAACAAGGTTTTATACTAAATACTAATACTAATACTAAAGATTTACTAACAAGCTTAATATATTTACAATTTATGCATATTACTTATGAATGCCAATGAGGCATACATAAATTATAATAAGACCAATATTGCCTATACAGTCCCTAGGTCCACATTGGTATTTTCAGTGGTGGAATTCACTGGGTTACTTTGTAGTCCTCATTATACTCGGTTATAATTATCTTCTCTAACACGAGCAGCTCTCACGATGCAAGTGTATGTAAAAAGACCTCGATTTTTCTTATCTTTGAGTTTTTATATATTTCCACAGAATGTGGAATGTTCTAGAATATAACTAATTATAATTGTTCCTTATCTTTTAATTAATTACTTTCCAAGCCGGTAATGCTTATTATTCATTTATCTCTAATTATACCATTTATTGAATTCTAAATATGCACATATAAATCAGGTAATGCTTATCATTTATTTCATCTCTAATTATGCTATTTCTTTGAGTTCTAAATATGTACATATAAATCCGGTAACACTTATCATTTATTTTATCAAATTATGCTATTTCTTGAGTTTTAAATATGCTCATAATTAACACTTACACTTTGAAATTACAATTTTTGAAGTCTAACATAGTCTTCCAGATAACTTGGTTCCTTCCTGATTCTTTGTGTGACCTATATGGGATTGCTTCCTTTTCAGCAGTATTGTCCTTGTCTGCTTTTTGTTCATCATTTTCTTCTGGTCCTTTGTGCTCTTCGTTTACTTCTGGCGAGTCCACTTCCTCTATGTAATTTGGAATGTCTGGTACTATATTACTTCCAGTTCGTTCAATTTCTTTTTCCCAATGTCTGTCATGATTAATATGTTTTTGCATGCTTTTCCCTGTTTCTGTCTCAACTATTACTATTTGTTTTGATAAATATTCTTTAATTACATTTTTCCCTCAATATTTTGTGAGCACATCTCTCACCCAGACTTTTTCTCCCAGTGCATACTGCCATTTTATGCTGTTTTCGTTACTCGAAAAATTTTGATCTGGGAGAATCAGCGATAACTTTGTGTAGATCTTTCATCCGAATATTATTTCAGCTGGAGATTTTCTCATACTATTCATCGGTGTACTGTACTGATACAATAAGGCAGAATATAATGTTTCTTGTATATTTGCATTACCTTCCTTCCATAGCATTTGCTTTAGCATTTGTACTGCCTTTTCTGCAATCACATTAGACTCTGGGTGATATGGGGGGGCATGGCTATATGTCTAATTCCTCATTCCCTCAGAAAATTTCAAATTTAGTGGATGTGAAACTGGTTCCATTGTCTGATACTATAGTTTTGGAGAAACCATGGAAAGCAAAAATTTCCTTTAATTTTCCGATTGTTTCTTCAGTGATTGTATTTCTTACAATTCTATATTCACTCCACTGTGAGTATGAGTTGATCACTACTAAAAAAATATGGCCAGGAACGGTCGATGTGAATATGGCTTCAAGATTTTTCAACTATAGGCCAGGTCATATAATTTTTCTTTGGAATGTTTATGTTCACTTGGCAATCCTCCCAGGTGTTCACGAATTGTTCTATCTCAGAGTTAATTCCGGGCAACCAAACATAACTTTGCGTCCATGCTTTAGCCCATATGATCCCAGGATGATGAATAAACTGCAGAACTTGGCAACAACTACTACTAGGTATTAATACTCTATCGTCCATTGTCACACATCCCTTATTTGTAGACAGTTTTTTTCCTACATCCCATATAGCTTTATGCAGTATCTCAGGCTGACTTCTAGGCCAGCTCTTGCTGATCCATTCTATTAACAAGTTGTAACCATGCTCAGCTTTTGTCCAACTCACTATCTTTTTGCTGTCTATTACTACTTTATTCCAGTTATCTACGTAGTTAATGGTTGGATCCATTTCTTTTGGAGCTTATTTAATTGGGACTCTCAACATCATGACTGCACGCTTAATGACATTTCCCTTTTTTTAAATTTAGCTCAAAATCATAAACCAGCCAATAAATTTAAACAACGTAACATTCTGGGGCTCAAGTGATCCAGTGCAGTTTTATTTTTAGCTAATATCCCTAATAGTGGCTTGTGATCAGTAAAGATCTTGAATAGCTGCCCATATAAGTATTGGTGAAATTTTTTCACTGCAAAGATAATAGCCAATGCCTCTTTATTCAACTGACTGTAGTTTTTTTCTGCTTTGGTTATTGTTCTCAAAACAAAAACTATTGGTTGCTCACCCTCAGACATTGTATGACAATACCGCTCCGACCCCAAAATTCAATGCATCCATTGTTAGTATCAATTGAAGACTGCTTTCATAGTGTACTAATAAATTATCTGACATAAGCAATTCCTTTATAGCGCTAAATGCTTTTTCTTGGGTTTGATCCTAATGCCATTTTTGGCCTTTTCTTAACAAATTATACAATGGTCATGCTATATGCCCTTTTTCCTTTAGAAAAGTTTCAAAATAATAAAGTAGGCCCAGAAAAGCCTGTAGTTCTCATATATTTCTGGGTCTTGGGGCTTCTTTTATGGCTGCAATCTTTTGAGGGTCAGGCTTCTTTCCCTTACTTGATATGATATGCCCCAGGAACTTTATTTAGGCTGTCATCCAGATACATTTTTCTGGATTTATTCTAGCTCCGAAACTTGATAATTTATCACAAAAAGTCGCTCACGTAATTTTTCTTCTGAGTTAGCAACTATTAAAATATCATCAAAATATGGTATTATACCCTCTATTTGTTGAAACAGCATGTCCATCTTGGCTTGGAAGATATTAGATGTGACGGTAATTCCAAAAGGCAGCCTGTTGTAGTTAAATAATCCCTTGTGCGTAGTGATAGTTAACAATTCCGAGGTACGTTTAGAAACTGGATTCTGATGGTAAGCCGATCTCAAATCACTTTTAGGGAAATAACTTGACATTTCTATATTTAGCTAATATTTCTCTGACATTAGGCACCAGTTACTGACTCTTTGTAAAATTCTTATTTACTGTAATACAATAAATTGCAGATTTTTCCATTTGGTTTAGATATCACTACAGTCGGAGTGGCCCAGTCGGCCTTCTTGACTGAAATTAACACTCCCTTGTTAACTAAATCATTTAACTCATGTTCCACTTTAGCTTGTAATGCAAAAGGAACTTTTCTAGGCTTGCAAATCATGGGAGTTGCTCCATCTTGCAAGATTATATTGACTGGCTTAGTACTGAATTGGCTTTCTGTATTTCTAAATAAACTTTTGTATTTATGTTTAATTTCTTCCTCAATAGTAGTCTTGTTTATCATACATATTTCTATTCCCAGGGCATCAAACTATTTCCTACCTATAATAGGGTTCAGACCGCCTCATACAATGTACAATAGTAACTTAAAGGCTCTTTTTTTAATTCCTATACTTCTATTTTTCCTTAATATAATATTACCACTAGCATCTTTTGCTTTTAAACTAGTTCTTATTAATGTAGAGGGGTTAATGCAATTTTGTTCTTACCATTTCCCAGTCTTTGATGGTCATCATTGATATATCCAATCCACTGCCAATTTCCATTTTCAAATTCATATTTAATAATTTTACTGACATTATATATTGGTTGAAATGAGCACCCTGGGTATTATAGATCTCACATTTCTGCTTGTTTCCCTTTGGAAAAAGTGGGTGATACACTATGATCTTTTTCTCCATTTGACCTACACACTTTCTCTAAATGACCTACTTTACCACAGGCTCTATAATGCTCTTTGTTAAATCTACACTTACATGCCATGCGGCCTTTTTTTGCACAACAGTAGCAAACAATTTCCTTTGGCTTATTCTTAGAAGACTGATATTTATTTTCAGTTTTTTTTAATAAACTCATTACATTTATCATTATTATTAGTAAAATTTCAAAATTCCCTTGATTGGTCCAGCACTATTTCATGGGCTACTCCCATTTTGATTGCTTCATTGTATGATAAGTCTCTTGAGGCCAGTAACTGCGTCTCAGCCTATTGTCACATATCCTTCAAAATAACTGTTCCAGTAGAGCATCTTCTAATGCATTGCCATAACTACAGCTCTTAGCTAATTCTCTCAATGATTGATCATAGTCTCATATGCTTTTCCCTTTATTTTGCCATCTATTTCTAAAATATAGCCACATTTTCTGCTTAGAGGGCTTTGTACTAAAATAATTATTTAGTTTTTCAACTATTTTGTATGGCAATTTCTCTGGTTCTTCGTAATTACATAACCTATTTGTGATTTCTATCACTTGTTGCCTGGCATAACATAGCAATGTGGCAATTTTAATGGGGTCGCTGACAGTTCCATTAATAAAAAAAGTTTCTCAATCCTTTTGAGATAAATTGGTCAATCAATTGGACTATTAATATTTAAACTCATTTATTGTCACTTGCAGCACAGTCATCTTAACTCTTAATCCAAAACACTAATAAGTAAAAAAAAATTTCCATCATGATTTCCGTCTACAGAATAAATTATATTATGATACAAAATTACAAGTTAAATTCTATCTTGTCAAGACTGCGCCATTTTTTTTTGTTTAAACACACTAAAAATATTAAATTGGGGGTAAAGGTGGTTAGACCAACAGAAATAAACAAGTTGGAAACAAGGTTTTATAACTAAATAGCTTTGCCAGGAGTTACTAAGAAGATTTACTAACAAACTTAATATATTTACAATTTATACATATTACTTACGATTGTCAACGAGGCCTACATAAATCATAATAAGGCTGATGTGGCCTGTACAGTCCCTAGGTTCACTTTGGTACCTTCAGTGGTGGAGTTCACTGGGTTATTCCATAATCCTCATTATACTCGGTTAGAATTATTTTCTCTAACACGAACAGCTCTCACGATGCGAGTGTATGTAAAAAGATCTCGATTTTCCTTATCTTCGAGTTTTTATATATTTCCACGGAATGTGGAATATTCTAGAATATAACTAATTATAAATGTTCTTTATCTTTTAATTAATCACTTTCCAATCCGGTAATGCATATCATTTATTTTATCTCTAATTATGCTATTTCTTGAGTTATAAATATGCACATATAAATCCGGTAACACTTATCATTTATTTCATCTCTATTTACGCTGTTTTTTGAGTTCAAAATATGCACATATAAATGCAGTAACTTATCATTTATTGTGTCTCTAATTATGCTATTTGTTTGAGTTCTAAATATATACATATAAATCTGGTAATGCTTATCATTTATTTTATCTAATTACACTATTTTTTTGAGTTTTAAACATGCACATATAAAGCACATGTATGAACATTTTTTTTGTTGTTTTTAAAAAAAAAATCAGTAAAAACACTGAATAGCTTGAAATTAAAAAAAAAAGAAGTATTTACTTCTTTATAAAAAAAACTATATCAAAATAAAAATGACGCTAAATTGAAAACTGCTCAGTCAGTTCAAAGAATCTTATCAGAAATTTTTTTTTTTCAAATATACATATTAGTTTTTTTTTTAAATTAGAGTTCTTTCACCAAAGTTTAAAAGTGTTATACAGTGAAGACATATATAAGAAGGCAAACTAAAGCAAAATAAAAATGGTCACTGAAATAATAGGAACCAGAATTGCAATAAGAAGTGCATTCTATTCAAACCCCTTATGCTTGCACAATAGGTTAAAGCATGTCTTCTTTGAATAATCATATTTACAGAACATTACTATATTGAAAATGTTTTTGAAAATATAGTGTGAAATACTATATTTCTAATAGCATTTAGAATAATAGATGCCCTGTAATTAATTTTATTATGAATAAAATTATTCTGCTGCTAATGAACGCAATAAAGATATTTTTTTAAAAAAAAAAAGCTGTTAAATTGAATTATTATTATATTTGGATTTGTATGACAAAGAATAAAATTAATTTGATGTTTTTGATTGTAAGTAAGATTCCTCACCTCCTTTCATACAACTCAACTAAATTATTATTCTACTTTGAATATTATAATAATAAACCAGAATTACTTTTCTGATAATGAATGATATTTCCCTTTGCTCCTTTTCATACCATTACACAGAATTTTTAAAGTTTGGTGTACTAAAGAAGTAAAGTGAATTTGTTGCTGATGAACAATTTTTTATTTCCTTTTTTTCATATTTTTGAGCTCTAGATAATATGAAGTGTTTAGAATGTTTCACACAATTTCTGTGTATGTATATATTGTTGCAAGCTTATATAAGCAAGGAACTGTCTAACTTGGACTTTATTTATGAGGAATGCTGGATTGCACATATTCATCCAGAACCATATTTACTTCTACTCTGCTTTCCTAAAGCTTCAGTTTTTTCCTTTTATATTGTTCTTCCAAAATATAAAAAGTAAGTAGCCACAATATATAATTGAAATCACAAAATATGTAGTTGCTATCCTATTATTAGATCTATAGATCTAAATTAGCAAACCAGTTTGTTTTCAGAACTTTATGAAATGTGAAATTTTTAATTCATTGATTGAATAATATAATACAGATAAAGGTGTTTAGATATGCAGAATCAAAAACCACCTTTTAATCACTTTAGCATTCTCCATATATATTTATATACACTGTAGTTAAGTGTTAAAATAAAATGTTATTGTGTTGCTATGTGCAATTTAACTCCTTATTGTTGTCATTAATCAGAAGTTGTTCTGGGAGCCTCATTGTTCCTACTGGTTACTCATGCTTACTAAATAGCTGTAACATAGAGTGATGTAAAATAGATTACTGCTATTATTGCAATAATTTTCCTTCTTAGGATTCAAAAATTTGTTCTTTATAAAAATCATTACTTGAGAAATACTCTCTTTATTCCATTAGTTCCACTGTTTTCTTCAGAATAAAAAAACATTCATATATTCATCATTCTTTAACCTTTTTTTTTTTTCATTTTTAATATTAAATTCTCAAATTTTTACAATTCTATAATTATGTTTTGTGTATCTTATTTTTGCCGAGATTGATTATTATATTTCTGTCATAAACTATCATTTTGCATTGAAGTCTCAGAAAATGGTATTAAAGTCTTTTTTTTTTAAGTTCATTTTTTTTATTATTATAATGAGCTTTAGTGAAGTCATTTTATTAATAGCCTTATTCTATTAATAGTAGATCTGCTTTCTAACTTTTTGATTGTTTAATTATGACTTGATATCAATTCAACTTAGATAAACATAAGATGATCTAATTTCATCAATGATCAGATTAAGTCAGACATATTTTCTTTTTTATTATGAAATGAAGTATGAACTTGTTTTTATATATTTTTAATTTTTTGTAGATATATTCAGATAATTTATTTTTTTGTAAGTCCAAAACATATTAATCTATACTTGCTTAAAAATATCTTATGCAGACACACACAGCTTAAATATTTTACATTATGTATATTCATGACTATAAAAAGTATTATTTGTATAGTTTAGTGGTATGAAAAAAAGAAAAAGAGCATTTTATTAGCAGTAAACTCACTTAATTTTATCAATGAATAATTATTTTTTTTTATCATTTAAACAAACTGAAAGGAGGGAATTCTTTTATCTTTAACGGAAAAATAACTTGACTTTTTCAAAGTTTAATAATAAATAATTCAATTTAATAATTCAAACGTCAGAAAGAAAAATAAATGTAATTTTTGCATCATTATCCACAGAATATACTTCATTAATTATAAAATTGCTAACTACAGGCATCTATTATTGTAAATATTAGAAAAGTGACTTTTTAAATAATATTCACTTTTTTTAAAACTTAAAAATTAATATACATTGCTTTATAAATATATTCTCAGTATGATAATATTTTAAATATGATCATTTAAAAAAATTGCTTCTGCATTATAGCAATGAAATGTCAACTTAGCATAAATTTGATTAATTAATTAAAAGAAATAATGGAAACTGGCTGTATCCCACTTAGACACATATATTCATTATTTTACATGTATATTGCAGTCATTTTTGATAACTATTGTCAGTTAATTGAAAATAATTTTATAAAATAATATTAATATATATTTTGTATTATTATGTCTATCACAGATATCCGAGAAGGTACTCAAGCTGCTGTTGGTGTTAGTAGAGCTGATTTGGATAAACGTGAAAAGGTAAAATAATTATATTTATGTTTAAATTGATTATTAAAACAGATAATAATGAATGTCTTATCAAGTAATTTCTATAGCATATATAAGATTATATTCTTACTAAATAATTAACATTTTGTAAGCAGATTGTTTAAATAACCATTTTTAAGAATCTTTCAGTCCAGGTTTTAGAAAACCACAGATATATTTTAATTTATAAACAGATAATAATGAATGTCTTATCAAGTAATTTCTATAGCATATATAAGATTATATTCTTACTAAATAATTAACATTTTGTAAGCAGATTGTTTAAATAACCATTTATAAGAATCTTTCAGTCCAGGTTTTAGAAAACCACAGATATATTTTAATTTATATAGAATATGGAAAGTCACTTGACACATTTAGACCTTAGACTAAAAATGATAAGCACATTTTTAATTAATCCATAGAAAAATTATTGTGAAAAAATACATAATGCACTACATATAAGAAATTTACATAATTAAAAAAAAGTTATGCAATGATAATTATTCTGACAACAAACTTATAAGCACATATTTGATTTATAGGGAAACAAAAAGAGTTACTCAAGGAACAAAATCACCAAAGAATAAAGATCTTAACCCACAACAAGGTTTTTGACGTAAAGATAAGTTCATTGAAAACTTTAAAATCATATCTGGCTTCTTTGCAAAAATTTGCTATGGTCACAGCAAATTTATTAATAAATACTTCATTTTAAGATTGTAGTTGGGTGGACATCATTGTAATTTATTTTTGTTATTTTTGCATATTTTGATAGAACTTTGGATTTTAGCTGATATATTGTGAAGAGAATTTTGCTTTGAATTAGATTCTGAATGTTTTCTTCAGTAATAGTATTAGTGATAAAGTCAGTTACAAAGATAAATAAGATCTTTCATGGATTGTACTGAATGATTTTACCTTAGAGTGAAAAACCAAGATTTGATAAAGGTTTATGGATATATGAGAATCATGCAAGTTAATCACTATTATATTTAATTATTTCTTATGCCCTCACAATTTCTGGTTCAAAGATAAAATTTATAGGCCAAGATACATTTTATTAACTAGAGATTTACAATAAAGTTTTTATTGCATAATTTATTAAATGTTCTATATTTCTAAAATGTTCATTATTGTTTTAAATTGGTTATTCTGAAGAAAACTATGAACTCTAGTCTTGCATTGGTGGTCGAGAGGTCAGCGCGACTGCCTTACAAGCAGTTGCCCGTGTGCGGGTTTGCGTCCCGGCTGATGCTATGACACTTGGAAAGAAACTATCAACTCTATTCTTTCATGTACTTTCCACAACACTTTATTAAACTCGGTTATTATACTTTTCACTATTTAGCAATCTTTCTAAGATCTATTATAATAAATTATTATATGTGAGAATACATGGATATATATAGTAACAATAGCCGCCCTATTAATAATTGATGTCAGCATTATATAAACCTTTTAGGCACTGACAATAGCAATTTGCTACTGAGTATAATAAAATATTGTCAAATTTCGAACTTTAGCCTATATTTTTAATCTAAGAGAACATAGATAACTAATAGGTAGCTGTGTACATGGTGAAGTGATTATACAATTTTATTTTAATTATCTAATTTATATAGTCACAGGTAACGATTAGATTGGATACACATGAAACCAAGTCTTTATGCAGATTCAATCATATTTCTTGAATGCTATTCTCTCCACCTTAATACTATTATTAAATGACAAAATAAATAATCGGCTTGGTCTTTGGATGAGATTTAACAAGCAAAAAATTATTAACAATAACTTTAATTAACAAATAGAATGATAATAATAATTAAAATTGTATGTACATATTTCCATTTATGTTTCCTCAAAAAACAATTTATAGCAAGTTCATTCGTAATTAAATTACCTTGATATGTCCGCGAATGTAGATATATATTTCTGTCTGTATGAATGTAGATATATGTTTCTGTTCCGATATATGGCCATTAAAATCATTAATTTTAAAGGTCTGCTAGCAATATTAACATTTTAACTTTTTGTGATTTATTTCATTGTAGTTTTCCTATGAGGGTTTTCCAGGTATTTAGAGTATTGAAATAAATAGATTTATGACTTGATTCGTAGAAGAACATTTCTTTCTTTTATGATTCACTAGTCACTTGTTTTCTTAAACTGGAAGCATCACATATTTTTAGCTTCCACTTTAAATAAATTAATAGACCAGCAGAATCAAAATGAATTTTAAGGCATTCCTTTATTTAGAACTCCATAGTCAACTACACCATTGGGAAGGTCAAGGAAAGCATTCTGAAGGTTTATTCCAGACTACATAATATTTCCTTAAATAATTACAATTTTTATTGACTTCTTTTCAGTAAGTGATGCGATAAAGAAGTAACAATAATTTCTCTCTTTTATGTAAAGCAGACAATTAAAGGACTTCAATTGATTCCCATAGTAATGGTCTTTTTTTTTTAAAAAAAAATTATTATTATTTTAAAATAAATTATAATATATTTTACTTTTTACAATTATTATTATCATTTTCAAAACACTTTAAAATTTATTTTATACACATGACTTTTAATATTCTAGAATATATAATAATAAAAAATGCATATAAAACCATATCTGCAAACTCATCCATGAGAGTTACTATATATATATCATCATCATCATCATCATATTATTAT
Source organism: Epiperipatus broadwayi (assembly GCA_028023455.1). NCBI lineage: Eukaryota > Metazoa > Onychophora > Udeonychophora > Euonychophora > Peripatidae > Epiperipatus > Epiperipatus broadwayi. Next base: position 7,879,775 of record JAQFVV010012423.1, read on the forward strand.
TATTATCATCATCATCATCATCATCCTCCTCCTTCTTCTTCTCCTCCTCCTTCTTCTTCCTTCTCCTCCTCCTTTTTCTTCTTTTTCTTCTTATTATGATGATGATGATGATGATGATTTGAGAAAGAGGATGCTCTGATGAAAGTACTTGATATTGTACTGAAACGTCAGCATTTAGCTTTTTCACTACACGGAATATCCCCCATAAATAATAATATAACATCTTTTATCCGAAAAAATATTAGAATTAACATATATATATTGTATATGTATATGCAAATATATATTAGATATTCTTAATCATGTAATTTTTTGAAAAATGATTTATGTGTTTGTGTGTAATACAGATATTAAAATGTATAAATAATAGTATATATATGAAGAATACAGATAGATAGATATGTCAAGATAAAGTTATTAGTTATTGTAGATTTACATAAAAAAAATAATGTAATGCCATTGTATTTTGTGGCATTGTGCAAAGTACATAAAGCAATAGAATTGATCGTTTTATTAAATGTCATCCCAATATTTTTCAGTTAATTTTTCTTTTATGTATAGTGGCTTATTATCTTTCTCAATTCCTCATCTTATTCAAAATAATGCAAGAATGATCAAACTTATTAAAATGCAAATAGTTTTTATACTTTTCTACTGGATATTTAATGACAAACATGACTTACATAATTATAACTGATACATTTTAGCCTACTCTTATTAATTATAATAGTACTTATCTTTAATATTTATGCTAAATCTTCAGTGAATTATGTGGTATTGCATATGATATATTGGCACCATTTCATGTTACAAATTAATTTCTCTATCACTTTAATAAAAGATTTTCTATTAAAGGACAGAGTTCATAAACTAAAGAATTCATGTCTTTGATATGTAATGCACATATTTATAATTTAATACTTTATAAATGATTCAACCATCTCACACTGTGATTTAGAATGTGTTTTTTTAAATCTGTTTTTGCTTGGCAATATCTTCTTATTCATTTGTGATATCATTTTCACAATATTTATACTAAAACTTGTCATTATTAGAAAAATTACTATAAAACTTTCTTTGTAAATATGTGTTGCCACAGACAGTGCAGAGAATCATTTATTATGAAACATTTTTGGTATCAAAAAAAAAAAAAAAGCCATTCGTAATTAAACTAATAGATATAAAATACAAGTTAGATTTATTGCTTCTAGTTCATTTACATACAACATTTATTGGTTACATTTAATAACTTTAACTATTTCTGTAATTATTTAAAATATATAAGCATTTTAAAATCTTTTTCTAAAATAATTATAAAATAGTTATATATGTTCTAATTTCTTGATTATACTGTAATAAAAATTCTAATGAAAAATAAATCGTGGAAGTGAGTCATTTGGTTGCAAAGTTACAAAATGTTTAAGATCTGCATCCTAGAGTCATAAATAACAAAATCTTTAAAATTCATCATTAAAACATCTCATATATGTATGTAATTAATCAATACAATATTGTAAACTATAGATAAATACTGGAATAATCAACTAGTATCTGTATCAAACTACCCAGAAAAGGTAAAATGATCACTTATGTATGCTATTTTGATCTTATTAAGGCTAACTTCATATCGAACACAGATGTAAACAAATCATCTTTCAATATGTTTAAACATTAAACTTCACACAATAAAGATAATTTCTATTCATTTTAAAACCATTGTGTATTAATAATCTGTAGTTTAATATGAAAATTACTAATCAATACAGCATTTTAAAATAAATATAAAGAGGCTAGCCCATGTTGATGGTATTTATAATATCTATTGGTTAAAATCCTAAAAAAGTATTGCTTTTATAATATATACTTTTTTCAAATATCACTTTATTAATTCACACTTTTTATTCGTGGATCTTATAAAAATCTTCATAGCTCTCATATTATCTTTGATTGTATTGGACAAATTGATAACATGTTTTGTTAATTTAATGTGTGGATAAATAGCTGATGTATTATATTCCTTTTTATCTATGAAAATTTTCAAGAGTAACATACTATTATAATTTCATGACATTTAAGAAATGTCATTTTGGGTCTGTTACAACTCACACTTTGGAGAGATCAAACATAGAATCAGTGTCAAAATTAGAGAATACATTATGAAGTTAGGAGGAATTTAATATATCATTTATTTAATTTATTCACATATTAATTTAATAAAACATAATATTTATTTCAGTAAAACATGTATTTTGTTGAAAATAATCCACTGTGACCAAATTTAATTAGGAAAACTATGAAGATTTTGAAAGCCTAATAGTATAAATGAAAAACTGAATGGACTATGTTAAGTATTATTTAAAATGATTAGTAAAGAAAAGAAAAAATTATTTGTTCTCAACTAGTAGACTTTAACAAAAAAGAAGTTAAAAAGAGGTTAAATATGATACATTTTTGCATCTCAAAAAAAGACAAGCTTTAAGGAAAGAATGTTGTAAACATAATGAAATATTAGTTTTTTATTATATTGCTTAGATAGTGTTGTTGACTTATACTTGGATAGGAAAATTTTTGCAGATTAATATTGCTTTCGAAAGCTGTCAGCCATATATATGAAGTTTCAGTTCAGAAATAATTTGCAAACGCATAAATAAATGAACAATACACTCATTTTAGTATACTCTGTTGCAGATATAAACTTTAAGATTATAAACAATCGTAAATGTAAAACAACTCACCAGTCATTTCATACTATACAAAGATTTTAGATCATTAATCTTGACAGATATGTTATAAATCTTGAACATCTGCCAACTATGCTAGAATAGCTGTTTTTGCTTTATGTATAAATATTTTAAAGCAATCTTAGTTTGTGAATATATTAATTATTTATTCTTTATTTAATCTAGTAGTAATTCTATTTTCCAGTTCATAAAGTTAAAAATGAGATAATAGTAGTCTCCGCCTTTCATGGTGTTTTTTTTAATGTTCCATTATGAATTAAACCATATTTGAAAATAAACAAGATTGCTTTAAGATACTTATATATAGAAGCAAGTGTCACTATTGTTCTTAGCAGACATTCAATTTTTTTAACATATCTGATGAGATTGTTGAACTGAAATATATGTTTAGTGTGAGAAATAACTGATTATTGTTTTACTTGGATGGCAGTTTGATATGAAAGTTTATACATACAGTAGAGAGAGTTAAATTCTATATATTATTATTCAGATATATTTTATTTGAAATTTATTTATTATTTATAAAGTTATTTATGCTCGCAAAGTAATCTATAGTTATTTGTATTATTATATCTATGACATTTGATTTTCTCTCCAAAAAACAGCGCTGGGTATTGAGAATAGTTTCACTTAATATTAAAGTTAATAAAATTCTCTAAGAACTATATAACAATTTTTAAAACTTTTATTAAATGATGTAATTGATTTTTTTTTTTTCAAATTCTCATGATGAGAATATTGTTGCCATATACTTCACATTTTATTTAGTTATGACACGAAACATTTCTAAGGATTATTATTGATGGGTATAATAATCATCACATGACCATCACCTCTTATAACACATAAAATAACTTTCCTTAGCAGATGAAGCCTTTTTTTATTTATTTGATGTAAAATCATTTAGTCATCATGTATTTTCTAAGAGTGGCACAGACACTATTGATGATGCTATAAATATCATAGAAAGTAAACAAATGATTCAAAATTTGTAAGATATATGTTAATGCAAGAAACCAAAGATGCAAAAATTTCTAAGAAAAACAACAGTATTCATAATTGATATTTTTAACCTTCAGAAAAATTCCCATGAATTTAAATTACAAATTATTTTCAGATATTAACAGATTTTGAAGATGGTTCAGATTTGAATGAAATCAATAGCAAGATAACAGATATGCTATTAGAAACTGCAACAAACATGATTTGTACAAAAAAGCAACAATTTATCAGTAAATTTTCTACTGAGATAAAATAATGTATGAAGAAATGGTCCATAAAAAGAATTGAATGTCTAGAGTTTTTTAAATTACTATGCAAAAGAATTAATAATGATATAGGAAAATATAATTGTGAATTGGAAAGCTATAAAAGAGAATACTAATCTCTAAAATTGTAAAACATCTTAGAAGTGGTAGATAATTTATTTCTGCAAGAAGAAAATAAAGTAGAGCTATTATCGAAAAGAGAGATGACATCATCATGAAGCATGTGGAAAATTTCTATAAAAATGATACAACTATAAAGAACAAGAAAACAAAGCATCTCCTACAATTACTACTACTTCTGAATTGCTCAGCATTTTAAATGAAGAAATGAGATATGCAATTAAATCCATGAAGATAAAAGTTCTAGGTAATGATTGAATTATAATCAATATCTTGAAAAAAAAAAAACCCAGGTAAATAAATAGAAAAAAAATGTTGGCAAAGTTACATACAAAATGTCTAGTACTAAAGATGTACCAGATGATTGGAAGATTGCAGTAGTAATATTGATATTTAAAAAAGGTGATAAAGAAGATATTAGAAATTACAGCTCTATCACTTTTTATATAAAAATTTTATGTAGCTAATTATAACTTGTCTATAGTAAACTTAAGATTTTAAGCAACCAAGAGGACAAGTTGGATTTAAGAGTGGTTTTAGCATAATCTATCACATCCACATTTTAAGAGAAGTTATAGAAAAGACCAATACATATGAATTGCCCATTATGCTTTGGATTTGTAGATTATGGCAAGGCATTTATTTTTATAAGCATTTGTACAATGATATACACATTGTTATCATCAAGATATTGTCTCAGAATATTGTCATATTCAAATGAATATTTATCAAAATGCAACATGAGTGATTAGATTACACTGTGATACTAAGAAAATTAATGTTGAGAGGATGTATGACTGGGTGATTTCATATCTTCAAAACTTTTGATAGTAGTTTTACAAAAAATGGGAAACTATAGAAGCAAAGGTAAATGGATGTTATTTAATTCATCTAGATTTTACAGATAATATGATTGTTTTTGCAAATAATGCTTCAGACTGTCAGATGAAATAAGAAAGTAGATTTAAAGATAAATGCTAAAAAGGTTAAAGTAATGCTTGATTTTCTTAAAAGAAGAACATAAAGATTGGTAATGATGAATTAAAAGGAGTTAACTACAAATATCTTTGTCAAATTATTAATACAGATAGAAACATAATGAATGAAATTAATTAAACTTGGATGGAGTGTTTTTGGCAGAAATAACTTAGTATTAAAAGGAAATATGCTTATATGTTTGAGAAGGAAGGTGTTTACTAAATATGTTTTATTATTTATTATTTATGACTCAGCCTTGGACAATTAATGGAAGAGCAATATAGATTTTGGATCATTTAATGAGGTATGGTGAAATATAAATTAAGAATAACAAGAAGGAATCAAAAATAAAATACATGAATATGAGAACAAACAGGCATTATTGACATCATTGAAAGAATTAAGACTAAAGTGGAGCTGGATATGACATATTGCTAAAAGAGATGATAATAGATGGATAGTTGAAATCTTAAACTGGATTCCAAGAGATAGTAAAATATTTAGGTAGGTACTGCATGTAAGATGAACAGATGAAACAAGGATATTTATTGATGTGTTGTGAAGAAGAGAGGCTAGAAATATGAGAACTGGATTAAATTTGGAGATATCTTAATCTTGCAATGGATTGATAATGATTGAAAGTAATGATGTTTTAATATTTAATGAAGGATATTCATGCATCAAAGATAATCATGTCTCAAGATTTTTGTAAATGTCTGATGTAATTAATTTTCTGTTTGATTTCAAGATTCATTTTGTGTACTATTTTTTTTTTTTGATTTGCTACTTTTTATTACTTTTTAAATAATTTTTGGTAACATTGATTGTACAATGTTTCAGTGGCAAGAATGAATTTAACAAATAAGAATTAGGTTTACTAAATTTTACTAAATATATAAACACTATATATTATAATGGTCAGGAAAGATCAATTAGAAATTGGAGTCTTACTGTATCTGCACTACAGGGCGTCACCAGGCTATTTGAGCCTGGAAAATTTATAGAGTAGGCAGATACGTGCTGTTAAGATCTAACTTTTACATAAGTATTTTATTCCAACTGTCAGCCCATGCCACTAGCTCATGGAGACACAAGAGATTTAAATAACTTTCTATTTAAAATATATTTTCAATATTAAAAAATTAAAAGCCACTGCCAGTAATAACACACAAAAAAACATTTATTAATGCACATATAAATAAAATTGAGGAATAAAATTTCTTTAGATTTTAATATTAATTTTTAAATTTAAATTACTATTTTTAAACAATCTGCACAGATAGACATTCTATAAAAATTTGTTTTATAATGTTGAGTATAGATTGGCTACATAGATTTCTCAGTTAAAAACTTTTCAAAACAATCATTCAATCTTAGACTAAAAGTTCGCAGCCAAACCAACACCTGCTTCCAGATATATAGTCGCAACCAATGCAATATGAAGATGGTAGCATAAAACCACACTGACAGGAATGTGCATCTGACAGTGTGATATTATTTGAAGGACATGATCCTCGTCCAGTACAGGAATGTGTGTCTGTCTGGCAAAGGAATGATGTGTATAAAATAACTAAAGAGAAGTGCTACATATGGGGGAGAGTGGTCTATTTGCCGACTTATAGTCCCTATCCATAGAGCTAAAAAAGGGTTCAATGGCGCAGGAAATATGTCTGTGTCCATTGCAACACAATGACTACATCTTTGGGTCATGCATTCAATTGGGCTTTGCCCTGTATGCTAAACACACTTCACATTACATTAATATAAACACCCATATATCCCTCCACCAGCATCAACCTAACTACGAGACAAATAGCCTGAAATTAAAACCCATTCAAAATAAGCATAAACAATTAAAATATAAAGTTATTGATGGAATTGCAGAGGGAAATTTACAAGAAACCCAATGGCATTCATCATAAGATGCCGCAGTGACACCAATAACTTTAAAGATATTTGAATAAATACATTTTTAGATACTCAATGTGAGGTATTGTATTTACCGAATATCTATATATTTTAATCAATATGAAAATAAAAAAATAATTAAACGTTAACGAATCTATGCAGTCATCTATACCCAACTTAAATTTAATGCATTTAAATAATTTAATCAATAAATATTAAAAAAAAAAATGGAAATGATTAAATCAACAAACTCAAAATATTTAAAATTAAACATCAATAATTGATTTTGAAATCTTAAGTCAGATTAAAGTTCATTTTAAAAATTAGGTTTAGCTTGTCAAATCTTAACGAAAGTTCTTAATTACTTTTTTTTAAAAAATTTTTCAGTTCATATCTTACAGTAGAAGAGCTCCCAGTTTCTGCTACCAATTCCCACAAAGACTTTATTAGTTATAATTTTATGGAAGAGTGGTCTGTTGTTCATACCATAGTTCTCAATCTGGAGGCTGCCTTAGCTGGTTCAATCCTGGTACTATTTACTTGCAGTACCCATATGATTCGGGTCTACAACAGTACCATTCATAATTCAACAGTCATTTCATTTGAAATAAGTGAGAGAGGGTGACAAATGCATCTTAACACCTTAAAAAAAATCAAGCTGGAACTGTTTTAATTTGAATTTTTTTTTCTTTTATACCAATCGTCCAGATTCACTGGACATAGTTTCTTGTTCCAATCATTTTCATTCAGGTTCGAGCGTTCTTTGCTGCTTCTATTGGACATCTAATTTTTTTTGTTCTCTTAACTATATCTTTCATCTGACTTTTTTATATAAGAGCCCCAAAGGCTAGTTTGCTTTTCGTTTAATTTATAAAACAATCATTTCCATTTACTGAGATTACATAGGAATCTTTTAACAAAATTTTTTTATCTTTAGATCTTGTACTTTTTTTTATAAAAAAGTATGTTCAAATACTTTTTTTTATTTTAAAAAGAAAATAATACTTTTAAAGTTTTAATTCCATCTGTGCAATATATTATATATGTTAAACAACTTTTAATTTTCAGTTTTTAAGTTAAGTTTTTTTTCTTTTTAATAAATCAATTTTTATTTACGATCTTTTTATTTTAATTTAAAATAATGTAATGGCATATTATATACCGTTACAATATATATATATCTGTCACATATATATAAATAACATTCTATCTGGATTCATCTGTCTGTGATTCATAGCATTAATATACCGACATTTCTGCTGGGTTGCTCTTTTCATCACTTGTGTACTTTAATGCTATGAATCATACGGAGGTGAATTCAGTAAATTTGCTATTTATATCAGTAGTCCATAAGAATATTCAATTTAATATATATAATATATTCATTAAATATCCCCTGTAGAACAAAGACTTCTTCATTAGCACTTTAAAGAGATATTTTGAATACTAAAGGTGTGAGTGATTTTTATTCTTGTTTACCCTCTATTACTGATCAATATTAGATTGCTAGCTGGTTTGTCTATAGGCTATCTGCCTGAAACAAAAAAGCTTCAAAAACTTGCAAATTTCTCTGACTTTGATTTGATCATAAGTTATGTCAGGCGGATATGCTTTTCAATATGCAAACAAATTTATTTTTAATTTTTTAAGGTCTTATTTTCTCATGTATCTAAGAGGAAGAGAGTTGAACTTATTGCTAACAATGATTGACTTCAATAGCTTTAATCCCAATTATTGATCAGTTTTCAGCTAGTATTTTGGTTGGGGTATGAAGAGATAACTATTTTCAGATTTAGAAGTTTGCCGAAGACTGTGACTAGATTGGTTGGTAATTAACATAAAATATTACACCCTGAGAATAATTAAAGTACATAATGCTTATTGGGGAAAAGTTTTAATCTGTGCAACTTCTGAGAAATAAAAAATCCAATATTTTTAAGATTTTTATTCAGAGATCATAGATAGAGGCTCTGGAACCAGAGGTAATGTAGAAAAGTATATCATAATAATAATTATTTTGAAGAATGATCTAAATAAAATATGACAATGATTGAAACTAGATTAGAATGCATTTAGTCTTTCATAATGACTGCTCCAAAACATTTGCTTTTTTTTTTTAAAATTTCTTGGCAATAAATCTTTTGGTTAACAATATCTGTAAGAATGTTTAAAAAAATATTATGATTCTCACAAGAGATGGTTTTGCAGATGTTCTTCTTGATGCTTGTTAGTAAATTGGTTCTGCTTCTTATTAAGTGATATTAATCAGTCTGATAATTTTATAGTTTGCACTGCTTCCAATCCCTTTTTATTTTTTCAGTATAATAATATTTCCCTCTGCTGTTTATAATATTAAAATTAAATGTAAACATGATCTTAATTTAAGTTTTGTTTTATTATCACAACTGTTCCTAATCTTCAAACATAAACTTTATGAGATTGTTATAGATTATAACAATAGTTTGATTTTATATTCTTCAATTTTTTTTTGTTATTCATAACTAATTGATGTGAGAAAGGGAGACTCACAACTCCACAGTCATCTTTTTCTAAACAACCAAATATTTTAAAATGAAAGAAAAGTCTTTTTTAAAAATAATTGACAATAACGTTTTTTATATGGAGTACTCATTATATTCTCAAGAGGCCTGTGGGATGACGTAATAGAATCATAATAGTCATCATCATTAGCAGTATTCATAAACAATCATGACTATTCACAAATTTAGAAAACAGAAAAAGAAATGAAAAGATATGAACCAGAATTCCCATGCATGTAATTAAAAGATGGCACTTACAATGCCATGATCATAGCCAATGTAGATAGGTGAGCACTGATACAGAGGCTCATAATAATTGGATCCTGCATTAATCTAAATAACTTAAGCTAAAAGAAAATGGAGAAAGAATAACATGGTTTAGATATAAATGATAATAATTATGCTAATTTTTATTCATTCATATATGTCTCGTGTATTATTTCAAATGAACAATATTTACATTAATGAAGGGAGGAAAGGAGAATAAAAGGTATCTACTTATGACTTTTTTTTTTCTAAATAAATAAAAGTTTTTGATTTCTGATCATGTCAATTTGAAAGTTCATATGTATAATTAATTGTTAAGAAAAATTGCTGAAGTTATATATATTCATGGTATGTAAATGAATTTTCATTATATATTATTATAAATCTTCATTTGCCAGTTCATGCCCAATGACTCTGTGCAATACAGTTTAAAATGTTATATGTGTGTATGTTTGTATGGATATAGCAGACCCTTATAACAAAAGAATCAATGTAACAGATCAAAATAATCTTGTCTTATAAAAGCAAATGAAACTTGCAAATATATTGTGCAAAATTCTAGAATGAAATAAATATTTTAATATTATTATCCAGATTGCTATTAAAGAGCATGAAATAAAGGAGGCAAATATTCTATTTAATACAAGAATAAATATAATTAGCTAATGAATAATATTGAAACTAGGAGTTTAATAATTAAAAGCAAAAGTAATAACATTGAATGTTGGATTTATCATTAAAACAATGCTATCAAAATTTCATAATGATTTAATTTTAAATATTACTTTTCATGAAGCAAGTTGGAATGTTTTATGACAATATGTAATAATATTAGGCACATGATAATCTATATAAAATACTGCCTAAAACTTTATTAGTAATAATTAGTAAAATAAAAATCCATATAACATTACAATACTGGTGAAAAAAAACTAAACTTTACTAAAATTCTTCCACAACCATGATTTTATCTATTTACAAATAGATATTTTTAAGTGGAAATTCAACTAAATATAATATCCTTCCCATCATTCACTTCAAATAACAACTTTCTTTGACATCAAAGGATGTCTTCATAAGATTGATGACTTCAGATTCAAAATATTTTATCATCAATTTCTTTTACTCTTCTTTTCAATTCACTTATTTCATAGAAGATAACCATTACATTGTCAAATAATATTTTATGACCTATATTCAGTTCATGAATATACAAAGCAGAGTTAGATTTATTTTTAATTTTTATGAACTTTAACTCTTTCATTAAGACTTAATTTACTCTGGCTTATATAGATTTTATGACACCTACATCTTTATAAACTATTCCAGAAATAGATTTGCAATCAAATCATCTGTTAATAATAAAGATTTAAGTGTGAATGAGAATAAAGAATTCATTTCTTTGCCATATATGTCATCAATTAGTAAATTAATTTATAATAATAGTTTTTTATTGGGTGATATGAAAGTGGCTTGGAAGAAAGGCCTGAATTTAAATTCATTATTAAATGGTTCAAAACAGTAATTTGATTGCAAATCTATTTCTAGAATAGTTTATAAAGATTCCTTGTAGTTGTCATAAAATTTATATAAGCCAGAGTAAATTAAGTTTTAATGAAAGAGTTAAAGTTCATAAGAGTAGAGTTAAAAATAAATATAATAACTCAGCTTTGTATATTTATGAACTGAATACAGGTCATAACATATTATTTTATAATGCAGTGGTTATTTTTTATGGAATAAGTGAATTGAAAAGAAGAGTAAAAGAAATTTTGATGATAAAATATTTTGAATCCGAGGCCATCAATCTCGTAAAGACATTCTTTGATGTTAAAGGATGTTGGGTTTTGAAGTGAATGGTGAAAAGGCTATTTTGTTTGGTAATATATAAATAGTATCTTTAGTTGAATTTCACTTCAAAAGGTCTGTTTGTTAATAGATGAAACCATGGTTGTAGAAGAATTTTAGTAAAGTTTAGGTTTTTTTTTTTTTTGGCTAGTATTGTAATGTTATATAAATTTTTAACATATATATATATATAATATAATGGATAAATAAGCAAAAGAAATTTAATGCATCAAACAGACATCTATATAATACAGTTTATTAATAATTATTTTTTTCAGAATATAATAACTTTGAATCAGTTCTAAAAAGAGTGCTGTTTTTTTTTTTCATTTTGAACATTATTTGTAGAAAGGGGCTTTATGCTAAACTATGACTTAGCAATTTTCTGCCATATTTCGGTTTTCTAAGTGATAAGGAAAGCTATCTATCTTCCTGATTAGATGAGTGAAAGTGTTCTAACTGAACTGAAGTTGCATTCAAAAATACACATATAGTAAGTCTTAACCTTAATAAAATAGCTAATGGAGTATTCCTTGTGGTAATTCTTTTCCTGTGCAAACTCATGGATTTGATTCTAAATGAGCTGATTGCTGTATCCACTGATAAATAATTAGTCTCATTTAAACCTTTTACTGAATTTGTGTTACCTCAGGGGTTCCCCGCAGACCATTTTACGTGTGCCCGCCGCTATCCGAACACGATAAAAAATTATTTATCTGACACAAATAAATTTAATTTTTAAAATTTCTTATAAATTATTGTATTATATTGTAATCAAATTGTAGGGCATACTATACTTTTACATCATAAAATATAAACGTTAATTGTTAAAATTTTATTTTTGAAATAAAATTTTTTTTGTACATTATGTGTATTATTAACAATATCCAACTATAAATTTACATTGAAAAAATAAATGGTGCCCGCCGCCTGGCCGGTATTATAGAATGTGCTCTTAAGTGCAAAAAGGTTGGGGACCGCTGTGTTACCCCAGTATAATTAAGAATTAATTTTACTTGATTTAATTAAAATTTTGCAATGTAGAAATTATAATAAACATTTTTTTTTTTTTAGAGATGTTATCTGTTTTTTTTTTTTTTTTTGTAAATTATAAATATTTGATCCTTTAATAAGATCAGAAAGCCAAAGATATACTTTATGCAAACATTAAAAAAAAAAAAAAAAAGTATTTCTAGTGGCAGTGGATTCTGTAGATATGTTCAGAGAGCTTGGCAATTACACTAGTGTAGACAGATTTTATTTTTATTGGTCAATCAATGAGTATAATATATTTTTTAATGAAATCCAAAGGATTATTGATTAAAATGTAAAATCAAAATTTAATTTGTCTATCATCTATTTATAATTGGAAATCATGAGTTTTTAATTTTTATTATAACAAGTATCTAAATAAGAATATAAACAATTAAACTGAATGATGAAGTTGAAATATTCAAGTATTGGGGGAAAAAATTAATATGTTAAAATTAGAAAATATTAGAGAAGTAAAAAAAGGATTTAATTAGATTCTGCTGGGAGATAGATATATTTTGAAGAATATTTTGAAATATGTAGATGAGAGAATATGACTAGTAAGATAAATGAGAATTGTCAAGCATTGGTGGTCGAGTGGTCAGCACAGCTGCCTTACAAGCAGTTGTCCCGGGTTCACTTTCCGGCTGATGCTATGACACATGGAGAGAAGGTAGATGAGAATTGTTTACAAATTGAATAATAAAATGATGTAAAATATTTGAGAATATGTGTGGAAATTGAAATGAAAAATTTATAGGTTTTGATTTTTTTCCATTCTATTTTATTTTTAACAATTACATTACTTAATAATCTTATTTATATATATATATTACATATATGTATGTGTATATATGAACACATACATAAATAATGTATGTGTTTTGATTATAGTATTTCACCTCATATTACTCTATTTCTGTGTTTAACTTGTGAGCATGAGTAATCAATCAATAAAGATAGTAGCACTAAACTGATTCAAGATCAATTTATGCTTTTGTATTTTCCTCTGTGGAAAGCACAATACTTAATATATAGTATGTCTTGATTAGTCAAGCTTACATAGTTCTGGAGTAAAGTGGTATGAGGTGGATAGCAGCTATTCAATGCAGAATACAACCTAAAAAAGTCTTGGAATATTGTTTTGTAATTTTTAATCTTTATATAATTTCTAGATAAGTATTGCAAAATTCAAAAAATTAAAAAATTTGGATTATTTTGTTTCATCAACAAGACTGTGTATTTTTAATATTCCACCTAATTATGATAATGCAAAACTGAAGAAACTGTGTTTAAATGCAGTTGAAGAAAAGTCAGCAAAAGTTATTGAGGTGAGTTACTATTATTTAAATATAATAATAATTCTGCATGTTTTAAATATTTTTGATAAAAAGCAAAGAACATTACTACGGGTAATTTCAACATTTTTTTTTTCTGTTTAATGATGGCATTCATTCTTAAAAAGTTCTCCTATGAAAAAACATTAGCAGAATACTTAAAATATACATATATTAAATTAAAAGTAAATGGATTTTTTAAAAAAAGAATAGCATTAAATAGGATAATTTAGAAAGCATGCTATTTGAAAGGTAAGTATATAACAGTGTGTAGGAATGAGCTGCAAATGGTCAGATGTTTTCTAATGTAATTATAAATATAGATCTCAATGTTGCGTGAAGTATTAAAATAAAGAAAGCTTTAGAAAATGTTATTCATTGTTAGAGATATACTGTACATAATTATGGAGAAAAAGGTTATTAAATATTCTTCTGTGAAAAAAACAACAACAAAAACTTAAATAGTATGAGAAAAAACGTAAATAAATAAATAAATAAATAAATGTAATTTGTTTTTAAAATTACTGCAATCACAGGTGGCAGAAGATAATTTGCTCTATTAGGAATTTGACAAGCTTAAGGCTATAAGTAACTAAGTATGGAAAGTCTTCCCTATCATTGTAACATTGCTAATAACATAGATTTAGTTATCAATAAGTCATATTTTGAATAAGTTTATACTTTTTTTGTTATCATTATCGGGAATAAATAGTATTTAATTAAAAAATATTTTTATAACAAATTTTTAATTTGTTTCTTAAAAATATTTGTTTTTTTTTTTAATGTGACATTTAAACAACCAATTAATAGATTAAGCACAACTGTTCCATTCAATTAACCCTATATATATTTTTTTTTTCTCACTGAATTGAACATGTAAACAGTCTATATTTTTTTAATCACATATATATATACGTTCCTCAGCCAGGAATCAAAAGATAAATATTTAACTCTTGAATTACTCTCGATGCACTAGAACAAATGAGGATTTTTTTTTTTTTTTAATAAATATGTAATCAAGCTAAAACAATTTTAAAACATTATTTTGGCACCATGATTTATTTATTTTTTTTATTAAAAAAATCACGTATACTGTATTTACTTATAGATAAAAATATCATTTATCAATGGAATTTCTAAACCTTATACATAGGTTTGACTTACTTTATATTCCTAGCTGATTAAGCATATGACGCACGGCCTTAAGGCATTAGTGTAATCTTTGATTTTATTTATGTTTCTTTCATACTTGCATTAATTAACTATCATGATTTTCTTATGCTGCTCTTGAGAGTTATTGATCTAATACAACTTTTGATTTTTCTATATACATGGCTTGCACACCACATTTATATGTATACATTGAAACCTTCTTATTGACATAATTTTATCCTATCATTGATTTTCTTTGTATCCACTCTAATGTGTAAATAAAGTTTTAATTTTTGAAAGTAAAATATAAAATAGTTTTAATTGATTCCTTCAGGATAAAGTCCTATCTAGGTTTAGATTTAAGTTTTTTAGGTAGCCATTTTGTAATCAATTTAATTAAATTGGTTGACTAATGATATGTAACTATTATTAGCTGGAGCAGGGATAATAGTTTTATTAAAATAGTGTGTAAAAGAACTAATATGTCAACATGGATAGGATGACTACCTTGGCACTAACATGGGCTTTGAATGTTCCATCATCATATTTTCAATGCAATGGAAAGCTGAAGAGTTGTGGGTTGGAGTAGTTTGAAGCCTGTCCATTAAAGTATGAAGATTGGCTATCTTAATATAAAGCTGAGCACTGATGTGTGTAAAAGAACTAATATGTCAACATGGATAGGATGACAACCTTGGCACTAACATGGGCTTTGAATGTTCCATCATCAGATTTTCAATGCAATGGAAGGCTGAAGAGTTATGGGTTGGAGTAGTTTGAAGCCTGTCCATTAAAGTATGAAGATTGGCTATCTTAATATAAAGCTGAGCACTGATTGTATATATGTGTGGAGATAGTAATCTAGACCAACTGATGATTGCTGGTTTAGCATGAAATACTTATATAGGTGATTATTTATCTTTTCAACATGTGTGCGATTAGGTGGGGCAGTAATATGAGATGGCACTGAGAGTAGTGGGTCGTGTGAGAGTCTGAGTTCGAATTGCGCATATATTACATATATAAATACAGGTTTAAGCCTGTATTATGTATTAATGATCAGAATGAAAAATAAAAAAATTATCATTCATTCTGTAAGTGGATATTTCATATTGTTTAATTTTGAGGGTTACTCCAGATCATATCTATTAATTGTCTTTAACTTTTATGTTATGATAAGTCTTGCAGTTATTTGCTTTACAAAAATTATTTTCATCAATGAAATTGATTAAAAAAAAAAAAATCACATCTGAATTATTCAAATTTGAAAAATGTTCTACTTAATTACAAACATTAAAAGTTTGGTAAAAACAGTCTCAAAAGTCTCATTAAACTCAGTGGGGTGAAAAAAGTGGCACATGGACTGTTCAAATTTTGATCACCCTCTGAGCTAAAAGATAAAACGAATCTAGATTGGTTAAATGAGTGTCAGTACAGTGGATGTAAAAATAAAAAATAGATATTATAATATAATAGAAGCTGTTAGCATTTGTGGAAAGGGAGGTATATTCATTTACATGCTGAGTATTATTGTAAATAATTTCCTTATATGGCTCAATGATTTATATGGTCTTAGCAAGTTCATGTAATTAATTATCAAAGCATTCTATTGTTTCAGTTAAAAAGCTTTTTAAGTATTTGTGTATGTGTATATATACTACAGACTTAATATTTGCTGTTTGATAAGCCGCTTGCAATGTCTTTTCATTAAATACTGGTGATGTTTTAGAAAATTGAGGATTACTATCTTCAAGTTGAAGCAATTATTCTAATCATATGTAGAATTTACTATTGTTACAATGCCTCCTATTGCTATTCCCTTCATAAGAGCAACATCATATTCTGGACAATTTGGAATGTAGATTTCCAGTATGTCTCATTTTTTGAAGCTCTGTTTCACTAATGACTTACAACCCTTTTAATTAGATTTTGAAGATATTTATCTATAAGTATATGTTTTACCTATAACACCATCTATCATGTTTTTGTCAGATGCATAAATACACATACCAACACATTCTCCTTGATAATATTAAAAAATCATATATAGAGAGTAAATTTGTAGTTGGCAACTCTGTGTTAGGTTATTAAATGAATATTGTAAAACCACATCAAAGTTATTTTGTGCTTTAAAATCTGATTAGTATTGTGCCTGGTATTTATATGCAAGATGTTTTACATCCTTACATTGAAATACTAGCTATAGACTGTTTATTTTAGTATGATGTCAAAGATAGCTAGTATATATATTGGTAATTTTGACTAAAGGAAATTTATAAATAAAAAACAAAACATGGTAATTTGGTTTATATAGCTGTTTTAATATATTTCAATCACAAAACTGATTTTCTCCAGAAAGTGTAGCCAACATAATTATTTAATTATTATTGAAAACTTGAAAATTTTTATCTCCCTCTTTAGAACAATTTCATATGGAATTATGAAAGGTATAATTTTTTTTAAAAAAAATGCAAATTCTGGTATATATTTGTTTTATTTAAGTAAATTTGATTAATAGTACAATAAATATTATTATTATTATTTTGAAACATACTTGTATACACAATTTCCACTTTATTTCTATGTTACATTTGTAAAATTTCATCAATTCTTATATTCTGTTATTTAGGCTCGTGTTATGAGAGAAGAAAATAGTCCAACTGCTCGTCTCAAAGGCTATGGCTATATTGAATTTATTCAACATGAACATGCTCTTAAGTGTTTACGGAAACTTAATAATAATCCTACTATATTTAGTAAAAAACAGGTAACATGTATATAATGTTGGTCTGTTTATAAATTGCTATTATAAGGAATAAAATTGGAATTATGAAGATATATCTTTAAATTTAAATTACAATCATAATTAATATTAATATTATTGCTATGTTAAAATATTATAAACTGGTCTTTTAGCAACATAACTGTATAATTATGTACACAATGTTGTGATGCTGTGAAGATTCTAACACAACTTGATTTTTTTAATTTACTACAATATAATAAAAAAATTTTTTATTTATTGTAGTACCAATTATTGTAAGTTTGAGTAATTAGTAGGGACTAAATTGCACTGTTATCTGGTAACCATTTATTACTCAAGCTTAGAGGAAAGAGAGGAGAAATGTTTTGCAGATTACTTTTATAATAAACTTTTATTACTAAAATCAGTAATTTTGAAATGCAAAAAATTCCTCACTAATCTCAAGCCATAAATCCTTGAATTGATATAAAAATAAATTTGTCATTATTTTTTTAATAATCTAATAATGACTTTTCAGTTTACAGATTGAATTTTTTTGGTTTTATAGCAATGTTTATAACTTATTTTGGCCATGAATATGAGGGAAAACCTCGAAAGTACTAGGCCTAAATTAATTTGATTTAATTGTTTTTGGTTACTACTTACAGCTTCTTCTTCAGTGGGTAAATCGCTTTTATATGCTAATAATGACTTATTAATTTATGAGTGATCTCAAACCAAAAAAAATTGTTTAACATTTCTGTGTTTTATTTTGCTTTATTTTATTTAATGCCTATTTTTGACACAATGAATAGATTTTTTTTTAAGAAAAATTAATTTGCAAGTAATTTTTGAAAATTTTTTATTTTAAAAAAATTATTAATTTATTGAATATTAATATCAAACTTTTTTAAAAATCAATTATACTTATTTGCCATGGGAGTAATTGTGATAATATTTATCTTAAAATTAAGAGTAGTATTTCAATGCTGTCGGTCATTGCATATCTTTCATTAGAAGAAATTTTTTCTGTCGATGTATTTCATACAAATATAGGAATTAGTTTATCCTAGTTTCTAATTATTTATATAGTTATTAATGTACTAGAGATATGTCTGTATATTTTATACAAATTTAATTATTAATATTGGAATACAAGTATAATATATAGACTGAACTTTAAATATAATTAGAAGGATTTGAACAGACTTTCAAGCTCCCTTCAACTATAAACTTCATCTTATATTACTGATACACATGACCACATATATGTGAAAAAAAAAAAAGATCCCCGATATGTGTATTTAAAGCTGAACCAGTGCTCACCATTTGGTCCAGATCATCACCTCCCACGCATATATAATCAGTGATTAGCTTATATTAAGATAGCAAATCTGCAAAATTTAATGAACAGGCTTCAACTTTTTCACTCTCCAACTCTTCAGCCATCCATATTATGGAAAATCTGATGATGGAATGCTCAAAGCCCTTGTTGATGCCAATATTGTTGTCATACCCATGTTGACTTTCAGTCACTCTGACCCCTCATATGTGGGATCTTAATATATCCATTTAAATATATAGAAGAGGGAAGGCAAAATTCAGACTGAATCTGTAATATATGAATATAAATATAATGTATATATTGAACTTTAGATGCAATTAGAGTGGACTGTTGAAAGGAGCTTGAAAATCTGTAAATCTAAAGTTCAATATTATATACATTATACATGTATTCAAATATTACAGATTCAGCTTAAATTCTGCCCATTCCTCTTCTGTATATTTAAATGGATGTATTAAGGTCTTATATATGAGTGAACAGAGTGATTTAAAGTCAACATGGGTATGATTCAATATTGACATCAACAAGGGCTTTGAGCATTCTATCATTGGATTTTCAATAATATGGATGGCTGAAGAGTTGGAGGGTGGAGAAGATTAAAACCTGTCCATTAAAGATTGAAGATTTGTTATCTTAATATAAGCTGAGCACTGATTACATATATGTGAGGGAAATAATGATTTGGACCAACTGATGGATGCTGGTTATGCATGAAATACGTATATTGGAGATCATTTATCTTTTTCACATGTATGTCATCATATGTATTAGTTATGTAAGATGGAGTGGTTAGTTGAAGGGAGCTTGAAAGTATGTGTTCAAATTCTCTCCAATTAAACTTAATTATTATAATAATAATTTGTGGATTATCTGTATCACTAATGGAATAGTCATTAGCTGTATATTTACATTATCAATATATAAGAATTAATAAAATTGAATATGCTTATTTAAATATACCAATTCCTGTAGCTTGTTATTGGTCCTTGAAATTTTGCAAGTATATAAAGATTACTGTTATAATTTGATAGAAAATCAGTTATAAAATAAAGTTTTGAATTGTGTGACTTTTAAAAATGATCTTCGGTCACCTGATCTTCAAAGTAGTTAAAATTGATATATTAAACCACATTAGTTATGTATTTTGATGAAAATATTATTTATAAATATGTAATAACTGAAGTTTTGTGGATGGAAGTAAAACCAATATTACTTAAAGATGATGGAGCCATTTAGTCTAAAGATGATGAATAGAAAAAGGCTGTGTGAAAACAAATTAAGTGCTGTAAAATGTACTGAGTTATATGGCTTAGACATACATTTTTTTAAATATCAAGAATAAAAAACAAGTGATGGAGATAATATTTAAAATTATTCACACTTCTTAAACCTCATGGATGAACTACTAGAAATGGAAATAAATTTCAATTGAACGGAATTTAAATTTTGATGAAAACCTTCAAATAACTGAATGCCCTGCATGATTTGGTGCAATGGTAGAGGACACACTCTAGAGCTTATGATCATGAATTGTGGCCCAGTTCTGCCACTTCTGGTGCTCAAACTGATGAGCAATGAACTATCCAAGTATTATTTACCATTGAATAAATTGCCATTTGAAAATTTTGAGTTACCCTTGAAATCACCATACATTGTCAAAAGTAGGAATTCTATACATTAAAATTATGGAGCAATCCAAACTATGGTATTCAACTTTATTTAGTATCTAAGAGATATTGAATGAAGTCCTAGAACTAATAATGGAAATGATAATACCATTAATATGCCAAGATTGAAAAATCAAGTGTTATAAGTGCAGTGATGATCAAAACAATTCATTGTAAGCATCATCAAGAAGATTCATTATGACTACATAAGAAAATATAGCTTAAAGAATTTTTGTTATTACCGTGTTTAGATTAAGCAGTGTGTTAGGAAAGTATTTAGAAATATTAAAAATATGTCACTGAGTATTTGAATCTAACAAATTTGTAGTTTTTACATTATCTTGATTAAAAATGAATGTGTCCATTAATTGTGTGATGTATGTACCATGTATTTGTTCCAATTTATCTTTTTCAAAATTTATATGATAAGGGATGTATTTATTACTTTTAATAAGCACAGCATAGCTGTAATCATAAAACACTCTAAAAGCTTACCAAAAAAGCATTTGCATTAAAAAAATAATAATAATATTTGTTTAATTCATTAGTGCACTCACACATTAAGATATTTGTCAATCACATGATTTTCAACTTATTTTCGATATCTGTACCACAATTCTCAGATTTTTAATCTTGTTAATCAATGCTAATAATTAATCTTAGGGTTTAAAACCAAATCCTTTTTATAAAAAAAAAAAAACAAATTTACAAATGCATGAAAATATACTAAAAGAAATTACATTAAGACAGCAATAATTATCTATAGTTAATCTTTTTTATTACAATTATAAAAGAGTTTGCATATAGTTTTAAAAGAATCTAAAAACATATACATTTCTAAAATTAAAAAAAAAAAATCACTAGCATACGCAATTTTAAAATATATTATTATAATGTGCATTTGAATTATTAAACAACTCATCATTATTACTTAAAATTGGTAAATATTAAACTAATATAAAATCTGTATTTTGTAATTATTATTTATTATGACATTTAATGATTTTATTTATTATTACGAATAATAAATATGCGACTTTTTTTCCATACGTTAGTGAAGCTATAATTATACTATAATGTGTAATATGTCTGCTTAGCACTTTCAAGATTTAATGTTCAAATCTCATACTCATAGCTTTACAAATGAAAACTGTTGTGATTTATTGTACACATATGCAAATGAGTTTGAATTTTTAATTAGTTAGTCCATTTTTTGGAGAGAGCAAAGCATGCTCTCTTCTATTAATGGCACTGAGATCATTTGCTATGTAAAAAGCTTCTTTGACTTTTCTTTTGGCATCACTCTTCTCTGTGCAAATTATTTGGGCAGAACTGGGTTCGAATACATGGCCTGTAGCTGCCTGGTGGTCCCAGAAGACTGATGTTTCTTCATTTTTATTTTTAGTCCTACTGCATGCCTGGTAGACTAATTGAGGGCATGCCATTTTGTAATGGGTGTTTTTATTTATTTTATACTACAATATAGGAATTAATGAACTCATATCACATATAGAAAGAAACAATATTTTTTTGAAAATAAAAATAGAAACTTAAATAATAAATATATATAAAAAAAATTTGTATCACTAATTACTAATTGAAAGCAATTTAGTTTAAATCAATATTTTTTTTTACATTTAGTTTTTTTTTTTTTTTAATAACTTTTATTATATAGCATAAACACAAAAGTACTTTCTGACTTAAAATGTATACAATTTTCATGGAATTTGTATTAAAAAATGTTGTGCTTTGTAATTCTTCAATTCTCAAAAACTTTTTTGTTTTTTCACAATTGAGGCTTTCACACAAGCTTATTTATTTATTTTAAGAGTTTAAAAGAATCATTTTTATTTAAGGTTAAATGATAAGAATCATTACAGTAAAGATAACCAAATGTGAGAAACAAAATCACTTATTTGCTTAAAATGAAGTTTTAGAACCATTTAAAAGAGAATATCATTTGTAGCCATGTCATGGAAAAATCTGGATATAAATCATAATTTTGACATAAAGATACATTTTGAAATTTATTCCGAAAAAAATGGAGAACTTTTTGAATTGGTAATTGAATAGCATAGAGGAATTAATAACTCACTTTGGCAGAATTATCAGATAAATTCATTAAATCATGAGGAAAATTTGTGGTTATATGTATAATCTATTAACATTTTTGCATTATCTTTAAAAAAATATTTTATTATTTTGTACTATTTTTTGAAGTATAATTAGTTTTATTTATTTTTTTATTTAGAGACCCATTGTACAGTTTTCTATTGAAAGTTATACCGTTAGGAATATCAGGAAAAAAAGAAAAGAAAATAATTTAGTAAGTTGTAAATTAATTATTCATTTATATTCACTTCTATGTCTCAAAAATGTTTATTGCAATATTATTATTGTTATTGTATCACATATTCATTAACAAAGAACTGATAGATATTGATTGAACAAAGTTTAAGAAATTTAAATTAAGTTGGTCTCTGATCTTGTATCAATAATAAATTATTCTTTTGCTTAAAAAAAAAGATGGCAGTGCATTTATAATTCTCAATGCTTATATAAAAATTTGTTGAATGATATATTATTTCATTTTAATAACTTGGAGACTAATAGTCATTACTTTTATTACAGGACTATATAAATGAAAGGATTTTTTGGTGTAATGGTTAACACACCCACCTGCTGTGTAATAACCTTAAATTTAAATATTGATAGAATTGGGGATTTTTTCAAGTAGCTGAAAATGTCTCAGCAAATTTAGATTCCCCCCCCCCCCAAACAGCCAGTTTAAAATCATTTTACTTAGCCATTCATTTATTAGTGGTCTTCAACCTTTTCACACCTGCCGACCGGCAAAAATAAGGATAAGATTTTGCAGACCAGCAGAAGTTTACAGATAAATTTTCTTAAAGATGTAACCTGCTTAGCCTTAGATAAGCATAATTGTTATAACTGACCAAAACAGCATACTAGTTATTGTGTATTGTAATGGTATTGCTTACCTTCACATGCTGAACAGTCTTTCTCGAGTTGCGCAGTCATACTGCTACAAAAAACAGTACAATAACAATTGTTCTCATTAATGTGCTTGCATTTTATGTTTATTATTTTATTGTTAAAACACATTGATTTGTAATATAGAACCCAAATTTAATTTATCAACATTGAACCTATATTATAGTAAAATAACATATTTTTTAAATATAATCATTTAATTAATACATATAAAAGTCTGTTGAATTCATAAAACTAATAAATTTAAAAAAAAAACTTTTAAAATTATTTTTAAATTTGCTTATTTTAAATAATAATTTTATTTGTTTTCTGTAACTTTAATATTATTTGAAATTTATAAATAATTATTATTGATATTAATTTTTATTTGTTTTCTTTTTAAAAAATTATTAGATTATATTTTTATTTGTTAATGCATAATAGTACAATTTTAGTGTTTGCTTTGTTTTTGAATTTCCATTTAAAAACTATCATATTTAAATTGTTTTATATTCTCAAACTAATAACCATCTAAACTAAAAGCTGCTATGATTTTTTTTATCACTGATTTATAAAGGACTTGATGTTTTTGAACATTAATTACTAAACCAAAGTTATTATAGGTTATATTCAAACATCAGGATTTTTGAATTGGCAAGAACATCATATTCATTAACATGTTGTAAATCTATAAACCATGAAGATGAATTTTTTTTTGTTCTTGTTTTTAATCCATTCAAATTAAAATCCCACTATCAAGCCTATGTTACATGTTGGTAGCTACTTCATGTAGCCATCTATAAACATTTTAAAAAACACTATCACAAAAATAGAAAACAAAATTGGAGCTAGTATCCATCCCTGTTTAATACCAATTTTCATTCCAAATAGCTCAAGTCTCTCACGGATCTTTTTGATTAACTGAGTCAATAAAATCAATTTACAAATTGTAGCTTTGCTCATTATGTCTTTTTTATATTTATCTGGAAACAAAAACAATGTCTCTAGTACTCCTTGATTCTCTAAAATCATATTGAGTTTTGATAATTTATTCAGTAAAATCCTTAAAGTATCATAGTGCAATCTTGTCTATTTCTTTCATTTTTAAAAATTGTAACTATAGAAACATTCATAAGGTCAATTTGGGAATAATTTCATTATATTTTTGAGGCTAATATCATTTTATTTTAAAATTTCTCCATCTATCTCAATCCAGCAGCATTTTCATTTTTAAGATTCAAACAGCTAATTTTAACTTTCCTATGCTAAATATCTTTCTCCAAATCTAAATGATTATGTAGGATAGATATATCATTAAAAGCTATCATCTGAATTTTTATGTTATTATCAACAACAATTAACATACTCTTCTTGTTAAAATATCCTTATGTAATACAGTACCAGTTCTATATGTAAAAATAAAAAGATAAGAAAATTTTGGATATAGTGAGTTACCACTTTTTTTTCAATTTGTCATACGATTAATTGCTCAAAAGTAGGGACTTCAAGTTTATCAATTTTTCTTCCCAAGTTATTGTGGAATTTACATAGCCCTATTTTCCATTAATCATAGTATTAACAAACATATTCTTAGTTTGCAGGAGTTAACTATAGAAACTATCATAATGAAAAATTAATAAAAGAAACACGGTCTTATATCACATCAGCCATGATCTAGAGATTAAGCAAAACAAAACATTTCTTGGATGACAGTTTTAGGCAACTGAAGTTCATTAACAAGCGTAGTGAGTGAAATATGTTCTTTAAGCTTAAAAATTTTAAAAAATACAGCCATTAATAATTCCTGATTCAAGTGTAAGTTTTTGCCATTCAGTTCATTGTTATATAAAAAAATACTTTTATAAACAGTGCCCAACCAATGTATCATCTGCTTTCACAGAGATTAAATACATTGCTTCATTAGACTAGACATTGTTTTTGACTCAAACAATTTTTTTTTTTATTCTTATTTTTTTTCTATCATTCTCTGTTTTCACCTCCCTCTTACTTTACTATTTTCAATAATTTATGTTGGTATGTGCTCAGATCATTCATCTTATTTTTTTTTGCATTAACTGTGACAATGGAATACATATTTGTAGACTACATTTTCATCTGTTGATTACATGCATATAAATTCTGATTCTATTGTATTGTATTTCCTGTGTGCAAATATATTTGAGAATATAAGTATAGCTTGTTTTTATGTTTTTGTGTGTGTGAAATTGGAATTGTTGTACTTTTTAACAAGTGCCTGCTAATGATGATGGTAATGTTAATGATGGTAATTATGTTATTTTCAATGCATTTTAAAAAGTATTCATGATCAATAACTTATTATATTTTCGCAATTATTGAATTTCTGTCTTTCAATCTTTATATTATTTATGAAAAATCCACATTCAATTTATTTTCTGTCAGATGTAGAATGGCATGTTCTTCCTTTTCATTATGTTTGTAATGAAATTTTGTTAGAGAAGTTGATGAGAATTCTTCTTTTAATAAACCTGAGAATAAACTTATTCAAATCCAAAACACCTATCTTGAAATAATTTCATACTTCAGTCACATGACAAACTTGAAAAATCTAAATTGAAACTAGTGTTTAATAACTGAAATTTAACATAAGTAATTGTTTCTAAAAAGTCAATATCAATTTTTTTTTAGTGATGTTTGGAATAGAATCTGTGTTGTTGTTGTTTTTTTTTAATGCAACTATTATTTTAATCTTGGATTGTACTTGTCTATAATCTGCCCAGAAATCTGTGCCTATTAATGTTCATATAAAAATATTTTTTTTAATATTTTGATTTCTAACTAGAGCATATTCCATAACATGTTATTGTTTTAGTATAAATGCATACAAAATTCTTTCTAGCAAAATTTTATCTTAACAAAGTATTTGTGGTACTCAGTCATGTATTGCATAAAAATTTAACAATTGCAGATCATTTGAATCAACAAAATCAATCCCATAATTTCTAATAATTTTGATCAAAGTTTACTTCTTTTTACACACAAATATTAATGATTGGAAGAAGAAAAAAAAAAAGATCTGTTAATGATATTGATATAATAACAATATTCTACAATAAATAAAGGCTTTTTTTTCCACAACTTTTTCTGGATTTAATATCAGAACACGGGTACTAATAAAATAGATGCTGATACAATTATACCGACTGATCATTAGCATTTATTGATACATCAAATTTTAAGAGTAGACGATAACTCAGAAATCAAATTTAGTGAACTCTTCTTTTATTTAATGATCTACATTTCCAAAATAATTTATAGCCAATTATTTTGTCGATTAAATTTTTTTCATGTAGAAGATGATTTTAATTAAGATCAGCTGTGTCAGTTTTAAATCTTCATAGCTTCTTAGCTATATATATATGTTACGCTCCAAGCAATGTTTACATCTTTCATGTATTTATATTTAAAAAAAAAAAATTGTCATTGTCTCTCTCTCTCTCTCTCCTGCTTTTTCTGTTATTATTATTGATTTTTACAAATTATTTCTTCCATATTAAATGAGCAACTTTTAAAATTCTTTCACATTTATGCTATGCAAAGAGGACTTCTAAACAAGATTGCCTAGCATATAATTAACCTTTTCATTTACATTTCTGTTTTAAATCCAGATTAAATCTTAGTTATTCAATCCCCAATGACCCTTTTGAAAAATCACAAGTAAGAATTCCTGCTCTACTAATCCTGTCTTCATTGTTGCATTCTCAAAAATGGGGAGATCACTATCTGGTTTTTTTTTAACATTATTTATTAAAATAATTTTTTTATAGGTTGTTTTCATTAATATTAAGAATATTCTATACATCATCTTTTGAATTAACAAGAGTAATATAATCAGAAAATTAAATCTTCCACCACACTGTCATAAACATAAAAAACAAAATTGAAGTTTGAGAAATTCAACATGTTATACTTTTTATCTTACTGTTATGTAGGAGTGAATTAACTTCTGTGAATGATCTACTACTTTTAAACAGTGCCTCAAACCTTTGTTATTAATTGAATTCATTACTTTAACCAACTCAATAAAAGCAATGTACAAATTGCTTGTGATACTTTTCTTGCATTATTTGTTAACAAAAACCATGTCTGTAGTGCTTTTTAATTCTCAAAAATCACATATTTTTGTTGTAATGAATAACATTAATATTCTGTGATAATTTTTACTATCTTTCTTATCCTCTTTATTTTTATGAATTGGAACCACAGAAACTTTTTAAAGGTCAAGTGCACTATTCCATAGTTCCATATGTTTTTTTTTTTAAAAAAAATTGTAATAGTTTTTATGCTGATATGCCACCACAGTATTTTAAAATTTCATCAAGTTTGCCAACAGACCTCACATTTTTTGTTTTTCAATATTATAGTAATTTATAGTACTATTTTATATTCATCCAGTTGGATTTTTCTGTCTAATTCTAAATGGATTACTAATAGGATAGATTTTTGAATGACATATTATCATTGTAAATTAGTGCAATCCACTGATTGAATAGGACTGTGAGTTTGTTTTTTAGTCTATGGGTTATTTTTATGTATTAAAAAAAAACGGCAATGTGTCCTACTAAGAAAATGTGGCAACTTTTTTTTTTTACAAATTTAATTAATCCATTATTTATTACTTGATCTTATTACTCATTCAATTTCTGCTTTTAAATCTATATTGTTTATGAAGTTCCAAATGCGATTTATTATGCAGTCAATTGGAAAATGTCATAGTTCATTAATCAGGCCACTAATAATATAGTCATTGTTAATATAATTAATGGAGTAAAAACAATCAGAATTTTTCTTTTTAGTGATATAAACATTACAAGCATATGTAGAAACAGGTTTATTTATATCGCAACACAGTTTTTAAGAGAATTTCATGCCTGAGTAACTTATCCAGTTACAAAACTGGAATTGACTGTTTTACTATTTAAATATTTAAGTTGTTAAAACTGTTGAAACTTAGTAAATATAACTGTTACTTCTAAAGAACCAACATCATTTTTCTTAATATATTTGGAATACGATCTATTTTTTTAATTCCACTTAACTTTGGAGCAAAGTAATCTATTTATAATGTCATGGGATAAATTTTGAATGTGTGCATGTTTATATATGTCTAACAATTTATGATATAAATGTATGCAATTAAGGACTCATAAATATTATCATTATATATATTTTTTTCCTTTGTTAATTTTTTATTATTCGCTTACAATAGAAACTATTATAAATAATTTTAATTTAACATATGTAATGCATTATTAATTTTATCCGTCTTTTTAAATACTACCTATATAGTTTTTTTTTTTAAAAAAAAACCGCTCTTCCCTCCTGCTATTTTTTCACTTTTGTTAACAATGGCGACAACAAAGGTAAACTATCTGTGATTATGTGAAGTATCGCTTTTTTTTTTGTTTGATCTTAAAAACCCATTGCCAAGAGATTTTCTGGGGGCAATAAATCTGATTTCTACTTGATTATTAATTAAGTGTAAAAAATATCTCTTTCGTTCGTATGCGCTTAAATGTACATCCATTACGTGTAGATAAAAAATAAATAGAAGAAAGATTATATTGTAGACAGCTAAACTTCTTATTGATCATTTAAATTATTACTCACTGTTGCAATAATGTAAACGTTCTATTTGAGAAATGTCCCTCCCCCCCCCCCCATGTCTGTGCGCTTATAGTTTGAAAACCAACTCATCATCAACAATCTGTCACCATAAAGACATTTCAGCAGATTTATTTGCTGCCCTTTCCCAAAGTATCCCGGCTGCCCTCATCCACGTGTGAGGTGCTAAAGGATTAAATTTAGATCTCGCTGTTAGAAATGATTGTATCTTGTAAGATACCGCCAACTGTAAAATTATACAAACTCAGAGATCGGAGAGCTTGTCATGATGACTTGGGAGTTTGCTTAGATCATTTCTTTCGTGGCTGTCTTTGTGACTCTGAATCATTTTCCTCTAAAAATAGAGTAAAACAGACATATGATGTTGCGATATTTAAAAATCTTGCATCATAAATTAAAAGTTTAAATATTTCTTTTATTAATTCTGTTATTTAAAATATTGTTTAAAAATAAATTATATAAATATATGAGTACTGTGTGTATATATACAACAATAAATTGGCCTTTCATTAATATAAGTATATATAAACAAGCACACATTTATGTTACTACTATATTTGCCGAAAGCAGAGTTAATAAAATAGGAATTCTCAATTTGCACTCGTTTCTGTTTACATATCTAATTAAATCTGTATTTTCTAGCAATATTACTTTTAAAAATATATACTATATTAGTGGTTATATCAAGTTATTTTATAGCTACAGTATAACCAAGATAAGTGATCTCAAAAGGATATGTCCTCCTAATAAAAATGAAGTACTGTAATTGATTTAAGATTCCGAATTATTTGAACTAAATGTGAGAAAGTACTAGTGTTACAGCATAATATTTTTAAATATTTGAAACTGGTGGCTAAAGGAAAATGATGAAACTGAAATTAAAAAATGAAATTGGAATTTGATGTCAATAAGAAAAAAATAGGAGTGGCGAGAGAACTTTTTAGGAATATAGATTTATTAATTTAAAAAGATGGTAATAAGCTTGATGTAATAACTTGTATAGTAATGATATGGACTACTACTAACAGAAAAGAACAGCTTTTGAGATATTGTCTAAAAAATATTTTCAAAAAAAATTAATGAGAAAAGATCTATTCAAGCACAAGATCAAGACTATTTTACCTACACAAAACAAGGATTAAGATTTTAACTTATTCACTACTCAGCAGAAGATCAGAACCACTAGTAAGATATGTAAATTATCAGGACTAGTACCCAATTGCAAGTGAACTATAAAAAGTATAAGAGAAAGAATATATCACATTTCACTAATTCATTGTTGTCTCAAATATATTCAAAATTTGATGATATCTGGGAAATTTCATTGCCTCAGTTTATCAGCTATTGATTAAGTTTTAGTGTGAATGTATATCCATATGCGGCTATTCATAAGCTTGTTTGCATCAGAGTATATGAATATGTGGACATATTTAGTAACAGTGTTACTGGAAGATATTAGATAATCATCCTAGAGACACTGATATAGTCAGAAAATATCACTTCATTTATATAGCTCATCACATTTATCACTAGATAATGATAAAGCCATAAATTATTGCTAACAGCCTTCAGCTGATAATAGCAGAGCCTGTGAATATTCTATTGTAACTTTGATGGTGAAACAGAGATTGGAAGAGTAAGTCTGACTGCCTTTGCAATGACTATAAGGTGATATTAAAGCTGTATTGTTATAAGAATGGCATTGTATGTTTGGCAAATAATCATGATTTTATCAAGGTTCTGTAGACCATTATAATTCATGCATAATGATTCCAAAGATAAAAGACTTGATCATACATCAAAATCTTCTAGCACTTTTATCAGAATACAGAAATTTTAAAAGAGATAGTTATAATCAGATAAATCTTGATTGTCTTTAGAGCATGTCTTATTGTCAAATACTTAACTCCTTTGCATATCATGGTGGTCATCTTCTTAGCCAGTTTTTATATTAAATAGCTTAATTATAAATTATTTCCTTCTTTTCTGAGCTAATGTAATAAATGACTGTTAATGAACACGTACTCAGAAAAGGTAGATTTTTTTAAATGTTCAGCGTTATTTTTGCCTAGTATGCTTTTTATATATTGTATATCTTTACTATAAACTACGAATATGATAAACATGATATATTGAAAGCATGCTAGGTAGTAATGAAGCTGAATATTTTTAAAAAATCTACCTTTTCTATATAATTTGTTTATTAACAGTTTTTTGTTACATGCTGTTATACAGAGCAAAACATTCTTATTGTATTTAGATATATAAGAATTGAGACCATTTCTTACACATATTATCAGCAACTTATTTATTTTAGTTATCATTTAGTACACCTAGTGTCCATGTCATTTTTATTTAAGTCTTGCCCCATTTCCATTACGCATTACTTAAATTATAGCTTGTTTATATTCCTGAGTGTGCTTATACTTTCGATTGGAGAATATGCTGGTTCATTAACAGGGAAAGAATTAAGAAGTTATGATATGAGAGTAGTACATCATATATAGTCTTCTACAAAGGGAAGAGCCAGGAATCCATTTGATATATATATATTGATTATAAACAAAGTTATTAGATAATATGATATTTAGTCTGACCCTCATATTAATAATTGTAATGATGTTCAGGAGATATAACCCATGTTGTTGTTTTTTATTTATCTTCGATATGATCTTTACAAAATGGGAATATATTGTTTGATCATCATTATTACCATTTTAATTATTCAGTGAAAACCAAGTTCAGGATCTTTTCTATGTTTAATAAAATATTTAATAACTTTAAATATTTAATAACTTTTTGTACCAGTACGTAAATGATGATTCAAAGTGACATATATACATATTGTAACGGAATAAATATTGATGATAAATTATACATATACTACCACCTCAAGCGAGATGGATGTCAGTTGACATATATAAGATTGGGTTCAAAATCATAATAGTGCTACTAACATTAGTACTAGGTGAAGTGTAAATAGATGAGATGATATTTACAGCTTCAGTATTCCTCATATTTTATTCAATTCCACAAAATATAAATCGTGTGACAATTAGAATTGAAATAGATATATCCACACAACCATATATCTGTACTTTATACTCCCCCCCCCCCCAATTACTATTTATATATATATATATATTGAAAGCTAATATTTTTCTTTGAAGTCGAATGTGGCTAGTTTTTTATTGTCTTAATTAGTACTGGGAGAAGGATTACTTTAATATACTTGTAAATAATTAGATTGAACCATTCATAGTAGGATTAACTTTTTAATAAGTTTCTACTAATTAGCTTTTGCTAAATAGCTTTCCTATAATATATATCAATACTGTATAACTTACTTATAATAAATGCATATATATATGTATAGTAAAATATATATATATGTGTCTACAAAGCTACAACGCACATACAAGACTTTAATATTGTAAGATAATCACGAACAATCAATTCTTAATAGAAATACTTATTTACCTATACGTTACATTTATTACCACACGCAGAGAAGTTTATTAACTCAAAAAGTCTTCTAATAATTTGTCATGTAAAGTTTATAGTTCACGTTATAATAAAAGTTTAATGTCTTTGTGCTGAGCATATGGATTTCATTTCTGCAGAGAGCCGTAAATGTTCGTGATTCATTTTCTGACTAAGAGAAGCTTTAAAAAAGAAGAGAATACATGCAATAAATATTTATAAATATATGCGATAAATAATTCATTACAAACTTGTAAACATTATAATATAACAAAATATTATTTATTACTCTTAATACTTTATTAAGATGCCAAGATAAATTTGAATAATTAGATCTTTAAGAGAATGGTAAGTTGTTTGGAATTTAAAGTGTTAGAATTTAAAAATTATTTATCAGACTGTCAGATTAGTTCGCTTTATTTCTGTGAACTTGGAGATATATTTATAATTGCTTTAACTATTAATATTATCTGCGTCTAAATTTATACTTCTGCGTCAATAATCTCTTATTAATAATAAATTGTTTAACAAGAACGTATTACATTTTTGAACAACTTTAAAATGTAAAGCAGCCACTTTATAAGTTTTTCAGTTGGCCTTACCTTTTTTTATTTTTGAAGAGTCGTGTCATTTTTTAAAAACCCATTTTACTATTTACTAACAATAACGAATAATTTGTATAGTATATTATTTTTCAGCCTTGAAATTGAATGTTGTGTGTGTGCAATGTGAACTTTAAAAATAATTTTTATTATAAAAAACAAAACAAACAATAAATACAACGATTTTTACTGTTAATTTTAGTAAATGGGGAATGGGGTGGAGTAGTTGGCCACAAGTCAAGATCTGAAAAAGTAAAGAAAGTGTGCATGATTTATCCACAATTATAATATGCATAGAATTTTTGAGTCGTAATATCGTATGGCCTAAAATGTAATTAAATCTGAGCTGCAGAGTTATATGTTCAGGTCATGCCGCTTTTGTTTAATTTTCATAAATATTTTATTAATAAAGAACAACTCTCTCTACTATAAATATTTTGGCACCTGTCTGGGAAATTAATGCTATTAATTTCTTTCTGTTTGAAGTAATAAAAGCTTTTTGCGATTTATTTTTATTTTAAAAAAATGAATAAGTTGGAAAGTAATTTATACATTATAGTTGATTCGTTTTATTATTATTGCATGATGAGCATAATGGGGTATGTTTGGGAAAATAATTATCTTGAGAAATGTAGATGTGTTAAGAATACTGTATATACATATATGATTAACTATCTAATGTTACTTGAAATTAATATTTGAGGATGGTTTTGTCACAACTTGACCCAGAAATCCTTGTATAATATACACTTTTATTTAACTTTACGGTTTAGTCATTCAATTATTGGTTATTATCTAGCTGTTTTTTGCTAAAGGATAAATTAAAGATCAAATCCTCATTTCCAAGTATTTGCAAGCAAGCTTTGTGATTAATGCTTTTTTTTCTTCACCGTTTTCCTATGATGACTGTTGGAATGGGTTTTATTCTGAAGTGAACTTTTTAAAAACTGTTTTATTTATATATTTTTTAAACATACAATGTATAAAGCCAAATGTCATTTAGAATACAATAGATTTTGATTATTTGTCAGAAGCACTATTACTGAATTTAGAAAACATTTTCTATCTTTAAGACGGAAAAACTATTTAAAAACAAATTTAGATATTTTTATTTAGGTAAGTTCATTCCTCAATCATATTAATTAAATGAAACAATTTTTTTTTTACATTTTAATTTGTTGATCATTTATTCTCACATTTCATTCTAAATATTATTTGTATCCCTTTTCTAATAAAAGAAATTAATAGTTTTTTATTATTTTTCACAGTGTCTCATCTGTTTATAAACACTTTTTACAATTATCTTTTTTATTACTTAATCACTTCTTTTTTTTCCCATGTGTCAAAGCATCGGCCGAGAAGCGAACCAGGGACTACTGCTTGTAAATGAATATGTAAAATTGTTCGTAATTATTATGATGGCATAACTATATAAAGCAAAATAACCTTATTACGTTTACGTGATGTTATGAATAAACCAAAGAGTATCCTTATTGATTGATTTAATTTTTATCATTCTGATGGTTTAGCCTCACCCCTCCCCCCAGTAATAGAATAGTAATTTCAGGATGTAACAGTTTCTGAATAAAATTCTTGTTTAGTAATGTAAAGAAAATAAAAGCTTGGTTTGTTCATTTGACTCAACTTGCACTTGAAGGGTCAAATATCACAAGACTTTCCAAACAATGGACTTCACAATTATTTTAGCAATTTTAGAAAATAATGATTTTATTACTTTCAATAATGTCACCAAAATCACACTTTTCTTTATTTTGCCGTAATATCCTATAAATACAATTTATCCAAACCACTTCAAACACTTTTTAGCAAAACTCTTTATTTACATATACATTAAATAATATAGATTAAAATGAACTGGCTCTGATGAAGACTGCAGGTGAAACATAGGTATATGTATACTACAAATAAAGAGTTTTGCTAAAAAGTGTTTGAAGTGGTTTGAATAAATTGTAATTTTAATGTCATTATTCTTGGATATATTTTAATTTCTCTCTTAAAATACAATTTTTGTTTAACTATTTTCTTTTTAAGTTTTGTATTTTTAAGAATGTTCTAATTGTTAAACATTGTGATCATCAAAATATATCAGGGAATTTTATTAGATAAGCAAATATTCAATTTTTTATACCAGAAATATGCATGATTTATATGCAATTGATTGGTTTAAGTAGCTCACAGTAAAAAAAAAAAAAAAAGTGTATTTTGCCTATTTATTTTTCAATTTGCATATATCTGATATTATGTGTAGCATAAAATAGTAAAAACATTTTAGCTCAAATTTTATTAGAATAATTTGTTTGCTATTTTATATACACTCGTTGCTTATCTTATTTAAATTTAAGATTTTTAAGTAAATGTTACTCTTAAAAATTTTCCAAATAAAATTATACAAAGACCTTTAATGCCATAGAAATACCGGTAATATATATATGTGTGTATATGTATACACTTAAAAAAAGGCAAGATCTTATAAGAATGATGTGCAGTTTAAATTATCAAACTTTTAGATCAAAATTATTTTTAAAACCTATAATTTACTATTACTTAGCAATCTAGAATTAGTAATTAAATAATAGATTCAAATTATGATTATGAGTCATTCTAAAGTCTACATTAAAAATTCTGATTAGTATAAATTATTTAAGTTTTTTTTTCTGTCGAAAGACATATTCAGCAATCGTAATAATGATATGAACTTCATATATAGCGTGACATTGCTTTTATAACCTTGTATTTACAAATATATAATATAGAGAGCTACCAATAGCTCAAACAAGCTCTTAATTGATAAGTGCGGTAAGAGAAAATATTTAAAATCTCTATCTTCACTTTCTAAATAAGTATTCTTAATTAGTAGTAATTATTTATTATTGACTCTTGATTTATTGCTGATTAAAATATTTTAAATGATTTTCTCTATGTATTTTTCTTGGTTTATACATGTTAGGAAAAAGAAGATAGTGATAATGATGACAAGCAATACCATGTGCAGTTTGAAGCCATTAGTGGAGCGTTGACTTAGGTTTGGAGGTCTCTTGATCAATTCTGGAGCTCCTAGTTCTGGCGCTCAAACTTTTTATGAAGCCATTAGCATTTTTTTTTTTTTTTAAATAATAAAGATGAAGAGCATTGGAGTTTTTTTAAATTTAAATTATGTATATATATATTGTTTCATTAAACAATATTCTATTTATATATGAAATAAAGACAAACTTTAAACTATTTAATATCAATATAACAGACTATTCAGAATTCTACTTTTGATACATTTATTAATAGGATTTGTTATTTAATGAAAGTATATATTTAATCTTCAATCATTTTTTTCACTTTGACAAAAACTTAGAAAAATTTCTGAAAACTAATTGCATTTACTTATGTCTCTTTTTGAATGTGGATTCCATAAATTTGATCCAAATTCTAAAATAGGAAGAACCAAAGATAGAAAAAGATTTATATTTGGTGGAATATTCAAAAGCATTACCATGTCTGTAAATAGTTCCCACTATCTTGAAGTTTTATTTATTGTTGATTTTATGTGATGATGAAAGAAACCATTACTGGAAAATATAATTCCAAGATCCCAAAGATTGTCAGCAGATTTTATTAAGATTATTGAGGAATATTTAAATCTTAGAATTTCAGATTTATCGGAATAACACAGGAGATGGAAGTATTGTAGACAGGTTTTGAGGTCATTAATAATATATATATATATATTAAAAATACTACTGTAAGGCATTCCAAAATAGGAATAAAATTGAAAAGATATTTGTTCATTAAACTTAACATAAGCTGCTTTAGTTTTTATAAAAGATTCAAACCAACAAATTAGATTACACCTGGGTCTTGTTTTATGCAGATTTATTTAATGTGATTTTGAAGTTATGCATTTCATGTTTCTTCTTAATATCTTTGTATGCGGTTTTCTTTTATGCGATAAAAATTATTAGATCAGAAGTTGAGCTCCGATAATGCGCTATTACTTTAAATATTATAAATTTCATGCACTCATGTCATATTTAAAGTAATAGCGCATTATTGGAGTTCGACTTCTCTCTAATAATTTCAATATTTTCAGCACTTTATAATAGTACTGTAATAGATTTTATGCAATAAAGAAGTTCATAATTCACTTAAAATCAGGATTTCCCTATTTTATATACACACATTAAATTTTACAAGATTATAATGTAAATCTGTTCAAACATTATAGATGCCTATATTATGCATGTTGTTGTTTTTTTTTTGCATTTTAAATCACATTCTATTTTTGCTTTTTAAAAAAAGAGTACGTAGTCAATTAAACATTTAGGGTCCGCAAGTTTATTTTTAAAAGTTTAGTTATAGTGGTGGGCACAATAAAATTTGACAATTAAAATCTGATTTTTAATTATAATTAACAATTTAAAAATTACATAATGTGATCTGAAAATAATGTGACGCAAAACAATGAAATTTGATTTTTAAACGGAATTGAAAATTAAAGACAAAAATAAGAATTTAATTTTTAATTGTTAGTTTTAATTAAATTTTGCCCAACAGTGGTGAGTCGGTGTCTTTTTATTATCGTAAGTTCTTATTTTTATTTTAAACT
Organism: Epiperipatus broadwayi; assembly: GCA_028023455.1. Lineage (NCBI taxonomy): Eukaryota > Metazoa > Onychophora > Udeonychophora > Euonychophora > Peripatidae > Epiperipatus > Epiperipatus broadwayi. The sequence continues at coordinate 7,918,082 of JAQFVV010012423.1, forward strand.
TTTGGTTTAGTCTAACGGAGAAGAAAAAACACCCAACAAAATGAATTTCTTTGGAAACAAAAATTTCAAATTTAGATCACTTAGCGCAATCAGAAGGATCAACAGCGATTGGAAAACATTTAGTTTAGGTGAGTCCACAATAAGAGCAATTAAAAAAATGAAGTTGGCGCTAGTTGTATTTCCTCTTGTGACGAATCTGATGTATTAGTAGTTTACAAATGAACTTACTTATCGTCAAATAGCGATAATAATTAAAATACTGTACATGTATGAAAAAATGAAAAATACTGTAAATTACGCATAAAAATATATTGTTTTGAATAAAATTAAATGCTGTAGTTAATAAATAAGTAAAAAAAGTTTGTCTTGTATCAATTTTTTTCCAATTTGAAATTTTTTATTAGTCATATTTTACTTTCTATTTTTTTTTTTTGTGCGAATTTTAAAGTAATTTTACGTTGTTGCTTTGTTTTTATGCGATTTTTGGAAAATTACAGCACCTATCCCCCATTTTTCAAGGTAAGTTAAGTCTATTTTTGTGCGCATTTTCTGAGGAACCTATCTACCACATAAAATGAGACCCAGGTGTATTTGCTAGACCAAGATTATGTAATTTAGTAAGAAGGATGTTATGATCAACATTATTAAAGACTTTAGATACGTCAAAATATATAACATCCAATCTATTCTATTTTTCAATTGCATGTGCACTGTAATTATATATAGTAATGAGATTTTTTTCTATTGTTTACATTGGTGCAAAACCATGTGGCTCAGATGCCAATAATTTGCCGATATCATGCATTATTTTATTATAAATGTATCTTTCAAATATCCTCGCAATGGTGTGCAAGACTGAAATGCGCCTATAATTATTGATCTTATCTTTATCCCCCCCCCCTTTAAAGATAGGAATGACTTTAGCAATTTTTAAAAATATGGGGAAAGTAGAACTTGCTATCGAACAATTGAGAATGTGACATAATAACAATAACAACAACATTTTTTAAAGAAAGAAAGTAATAATATATTTAAAAATTAGCAGTAGTTACATAGATATCAAGTTTTTATTAACTAGAGAATAAAAGAATTTGAAAGAAACACTCTAAAAACTCTCATTACTTAGCAGTTAGGTAATCTGATCAATTCTTCTAATGAGAGTATTAGAGATGCTTTATCTCCAGTGGGATATTTGTGAATGTTTTATACGTCTCACATATATGTGTATATGTTATAATGATATCAAAGTTAAAATATTGCATATATTATCTTTCGTTTCAATTTGTAACCAGATTTTAAACAGATTTCTTTAAAATGGTTATGATTAATTTGTGCTTAGTAAATCTATCAAGCTATTCTCTCTCTCTCTCTTTTTTTTTTTGAAGAAGGTTAGATATAATAAAAAAATGTTTTTGTTCAATTATACATTGTAGTTAATTTAGGCATTTCATTTTTTCCCCATCCCCTTCATTCTTTTATTTAGACTTCCTTATTTATTCTTTTTATCTTTTTTTTTTTTTAATACATTTTTATTTGACTTTTGTAAAACTCCTCTCATTTATGATCTTTTACATATATTTTTAATTTCAGCAAGCATTTAGGTTCTGCTTAAAATAATTTACTTATGCTTTATTACAATTCTTAGTGTGGATAATAATAATCCAAGAGACAACTTTTGTTTTTATATTTAATTTATTTGAATGTTATTTATTTATTTGATATTTTTTGTGTAAACGAGTAGAGCATTCGAACTCCAGAAAAAGAAAAAGAAAAGTTAGAAAGAAAAACAAAGAATAAAAGTTGCAAAACAAAAAAAGAGAGAAAAAAAACTTATTGTGTGTGTAATAGATTAAAATAATAGTTGCACACACAATCTATTATTACAATTAGTACAAAGAAATGACTGATAACATGAAAGATAATGACAAGTTTTAATTAGCTTAGGTGACTAACTAAATTCAGTAAGACATTAGAAAATGGAGAAAGAAAGATATAATAATGATTAATGTAACCACAAATATGAATAATAATCATTAGATAATCAAATTAAGTAGATGATGACTTTTACCCAATCATATACCCATTCCATTATACATACAGTTTTAAAACTAAGCTCGCCTTTATTTTAATAGCAAAAAAAATACAGTTAAAGGCCACAAAGAACTGTCCATTCCCAAAGATACTATAAGAGCAAACAATTATTGACTTTAAAATATAAATCGAATTTGAGTTTACTATAATAATAAATATATAAAGAATGATTATTAATACTAATGACTTTGCAAACAAAACATTTTTTAAGGTAGTTATTACTGGAAAATAATAAAATAAATACTGTATTGAAAAATTATAATAAAAATAATAAAAAATCGAGTTTTTTTTTTAAAAAATTAATATTTATCATAATAAAATATTAAATAATAAACGAAGAAAGAAAGCAAAGGAATACATATAAGTTGTTAAGAAAATTTTCAAAAAAAATTAAGTATTTACAATGGGTGGAGTCCACCACAGTTAAAATGAATAACAATTTCCTAAAGAAGTATTTTAAGGTTTTTGCAGAAGTGGCAGACCATGTTTTCATTAAAAAAAGAATCTCTGGTATTCTAAAGAGATAAAATATTAATTGCTCTGCATGAAAGAATAAGGCTGGAGATAGAATTCATTGGAGAACTGCAATTAGGGAAGGTGTTGAATTATTTCAGAAAGGAAAGTGACTGCAAAAGTTTATTGAGATCATATTACAAGATGTCAAATAAAGTAAGATTTTAAGATCAGCCAATGTATATACAGAAATGAGTTTGTTTCATGAATTGATTTTTATAGTAGTTATAAAAAATTTATTTATTTTTCTGAAGTTTAGGATAACTATGTTATACTCAAAATAAGAGTCATAGATCACATGATCCAATTCTCTTACGCTTGTAAGATATAAACAGTGAGCATTGCCAATTGCTCAACAAGCTTTGTGATAAATGCTTAGCCTATCACAAAGCTTGTTGAGCAATTGCCAATGCTCATTGTTTACTATGTTATACTCATTTACAAATAAATAAATATCTCACTAATTCATCGTCATCTCCTGTGTTATGTTTGAAGCAGATTACTGTCTTGAAATAAGTATTCTTTGTTTCTTCAAATTAAACTCATCCATAGTTTTATTTCCTCTAGAATTTTGATCTCCCCTCTACTAAAAAAAAAATCCAGAGGAAATAAAACCATGGAAAAATCCCAATCAAAGTGCAACAAAATTGTATAATTTTAGCACTTAAGATATAATTAGACATTAGCAATATGTGTACAGCTAAATATGAATAAAAATATTACAAATTATAATCATTGAACTTCTATACTGATCACAGTAAAATGCATTCACTTAAATAATGAATTTTTAGTTGTAGAAGTTTTAATCATATTTTTTATCAAATTTAAATAAAATTTAAGTAATATTGTTTTATTATTATATAAATGTAGTCGAAAAAAGGATTATCCAGGAAAGAAATAGAAGAAATGATGAAAACAAAGGAAGAAGAGAAAAAATCTGAAGCTGAAATAATTCCAATGTCTAATCGTCTGCAACCATTTCCTTCTCATTTTGGTGCTAAAATTAGACATCAAAAGCGTTCAACTACTCTTGAAAAGATAAAAAAGAAAAGACCTGCCAACAAACTCAGTAGAAGAGAAAAAATAGCTGTTAGAAAGGTATTTATTTTATCTTTTTAATATTTTTCTATTTAAATGCTAATTTATTTATTTATTTTTTTGATAAAATTTACTGAAATGTATGTTCGATATGAAATGATATATATATATTATTCCAGCATCTCTTTAATTCCAGATTTGGTGAGATTTTTTTTTTTCAATTTGCAAATGGTAAATTTGAATAGCCATCCCATAGTCAATTTCTAGTGTCCAGTTATTGAATACTAAATGTGTATCTATCTGTTATTAGATAGAGAATAAAACAAAGATGTTTAAATGCTTAATAGCTTTCTGTGGTAATTGACAAGCCTAGAAGTAATTTCATTTATATGTTTAAGTTTGGTAAATGTTAAAATTTACCTATATATGCATATACATATTGTTGCCAAGAATTGGAAGATCATTACTATAAGAGTTTGTTTTCTAGATAACAAAAGTACCCAACTCCAGTCAATTTATTAAAGTTTGGAGTGTAAACTTAACATATTACTATGGTTTTAATTGTTATTATTATAAATGTGCTCTATTAATATTTTTGTTGTGAGAGAAAGTATTAAAAAAATGTCTTTTCATTGTAACTAAAGACAGTTTCTTTCTTTTTTTTAAAGAAAAAAAGATTTGAAAAATTCATTAAGATTTGATTAAGTGATAGTTAGTTAGATTTAAATTCAGGTTTAATCCATTATTTGAAAAGCTTGATTCATGTACTTTTTCAGATTAAATTTTTTTTATAGATTTAAGTAAAGCCTCTCAAAACAACTATATCAATAAAAAAGGGGGGATTTTTTTTTTTAAACTTGAATTTTAACAATATTTATTTGAACAAAATTATTCATATAGTTTAAATATAATTTACTAGAATAATTTATTAAATTGACTTTATCAGCAAATGTTGTTTTAAAAAGATTAATTAAAGAAAAAAAATTATAACTAATTAAATTCATTAGTTACATTTTGCATTGCCTCTGTGACAGAAATAACATTGGCTGTTTTATAAATTATGGTCTTGTGAGTATCCATGTTAATATAAAAGTGATGCACTATTATTATTTTTTTGTTGACATTTTTTTGGAGAATTAACATTTAGTTTTCATGTTTTATACACAATTAAGAAACAAAAACTGATAAACTGAATAAAATAATTAATTTCTTTAACAATTTAATTTTTTTATAAATAAATAAATGACTAGATATTAGAAGTTTATTGTCATTGTTTTTTTCTATTGTTATTTGTTTTGAGAATAAATGTTTAGCAGAATTGCAAACTTAATTTTTATATTACACATACTATAGAGAATCAATACATAGCATTTGGATAAACACATCCTAATTTGATTGTTTTAAATGAGTAGTTATAGAAATAGTAGTCTGTGTATATTTTTGATATGTTGTGATGGTTGAACATTTAAAATGTTTGAATCTATAGATTTCAGAATAATGGTATTTAATCCATATTTAAAAATAATGTATTAGGATCAACAGAAAGTAAAATTATTTACTACCTGTAAATATACAAAAGAATTTATCAACTTTTGCATATATTATAGATTGATTGTCCTTTTTTTTTTTTTGTAAAAATTGAATAGTGAAGATTATAAATGAGCAATTTTTAAAGAAAACTTTAACTACTAGCTTTTTAAAGTTTACATAGTTTTATGAAATAGTTTGTCATAGAAAGATGAATGATATTTGTTATAGTCCTCCCTTCTCTCAGAAGTGGACTATTCCAGATGCCGCCTTATCTGATCGGATTAAGCATTGTTTGCCACAGGCCAATAGGCTGATGTATAGATAAAAGCATAGCCAATGATTATTACAGGCCAATGAGCAATGATGCTTGCTGAATCCGAAGGCTTTCAATAAGGTCAGGGATCTGGGTATAAATAGTCAGCCTTTTGTGAGGATCAGGGAAGAACGTGTCTAACCTAAACAGACGCTTTGCGTTCTCCCAGGGAAACTCTGCTAACCTAAACAGCAGCAATTATTCTCATTAATAGCACTACGCTATTTAGATCTACACAGCTAGGCAAGTCTCACAGAGACCGACGCTGCTAAGATCACATTTGGCTCGAGGCAAGCTGTCTTGTACAGCTGGAAGAGTCATAGACCTTACCCGTGAGGCAAGCCATAAGGTGTGGCTAGAAGCGGCAGGCAGAACACAAGAGTTACGTTAAACTCCAAGATTCAACTTATAAATATGCATTTGTATACTGTATATTGTTTGTATATATTTGTACATAATAAATATATTAAATTATAATACTTGTTTCAGTATTATTTTATATTATTTACTGTGAGTTGGGTCTGTAATCCAGACCAAACACAACAGATTTGGTGCAGTTGACAAAAGATTTTTTTTTTCCCCCACGGCTGAAAAAAGAAAAAAACTTGGAAAACGTAAATACGCAAGTGCGCAATTATTTAGACACACACTTGTAAGTTACGAAGCTGTGATTACTAAATCACACTTAAATATGGTCCAAGTATTTATTAAACAGTGATTCTTAAAATCACTTATTGCTGGCAAAACAAGTAAAATACATGATAGTATTTACTAAACAGCCACTGTCAAAATCACTTATTTCAGGGAGGAAACAAAGTGATCATAAACACGATTGGTGCTTCATAAACCAATCAAAATTGGCCTTGCTAAAAAGACAGAAGCTCGCCCTAGCAGAGTAAAAAAATCTGTTGAAAAATCATATCGAGTGGTTACTCGCAAATATACAGAAAAAATATTTTTCTCACGTGATAACAGAGAAAAAAAAATAAAAAAATGGCTAGTATAATTGGCTCGATGTAAGCTTTTGATCCAGGATTCCCTGAGAACTGGTCAAGCTACAAAGAGCGCCTAATTTTCTATATGCAGGCCAATCAGATAAAAAAGTCTGAAATAAAATTAGCGACACTGATAACGATAATCGGGTCGCAAACTTATAATATTTTAAAATCGCAAATGGTGTCAGAAACACTGGCTGACTTGAATTTTGAGAAGGCATTGGCGATTCTCACGGAATATTTTCCCCCCAAACCGCTAACAATAATGCAGAGATATTATTTCAATCTATGTATTCAGGCGGAGGGAGAAAAAGCTAGAGAATTCGCCACGCGAATCCGGACATTAGTCACTTACGTGCCAATTTAAAGAGTTCTTAAATGAAGCACTATGCGATCGTTTCATTTGTGGCATGAACGATCATAATTTAAGACTCAAACTATTAATGACACTGGATATAGATTTTGAAAAGGCTGTAACTTAAGCCACGCTGGCAGAGTCTATAGCATGTCAGGCAAAGCCACTACAAAAAATAAATTATACTGTTCAAAAAGTTGAACAGAATGCTGAGTCTGACAAGCACTCAGTTAGCTCAACAACAACAACGAGTGTAAAGCGTTGTTATAGATGCGATAAACCGATCCACGTGCAACCAAAATGCTTTAGTCGTCCTCCAGCACACCTACATGACTATGTTCTCTAGGGTAAATTTTAGCCAGGGGGAGGGATGTTATAGTCCTCCCTTCTCTCAGAAGTGGACTATTCCAGATGCCGCCTTATCTGATCAGATTAAGCATTGTTTGCCACAAGCCAATAGGCTGATGTATAGATAAAAGCATAGCCAATGATTATTACAGGCCAATGAGCAATGATGCTTGCTGAATCCGAAGGTTTTCAATAAGGTCAGGGATCTGGGTATAAATAGTCAACCTTTTGTGAGAATCAGGGAAGAACGGGTCTAACCTAAACAGACGTTTTGCGTTCTCCCAGGGAAACTCTGCTAACCTAAACAGCAGCAAGTATTCCCATTGATAGCACTACGCTATTTAGATCTACGCAGCTAGGCAAGTCCCACAGAGACCGGACGCTGCTAAGATCACACTCGGCTCGAGGCAAGCTGTCTTGTACAGCTGGAAGAGTTATAGACCTTACCCGTGAGGCAAGCCATAAGGTGTGGCTGGAAGCGGCAGGCAGAACACAAGAGTTACGTTAAACTCCAAGATTCAACTTATAAATATGCATTTGTATACTGTATATTGTTTGTATATATTTGTACATAATAAATATATTAAATTATAATAGTTGTTTCAGTATTATTTTATATTATTTACTGTTAGTTGGGTCTGTAATCCAGACCAAACACAACAATATTATTACCCTGATATAATCTATAAATTTCTTTTAGCCTTAATTAAAATTTATTTTAATAAGCAGATATGAGATACAAATCAGTTATTTTATTTTTCTAATTTGTAAATGAAGACTAAAGTTTGAATTTCTATTTATTGCGTCATTAGGAGATACAATTTTAAGAAAAATTTATAGAAGCTTGTTCTAGAAATTGTACATAACATGGAAGCAAATTTCATTTTTTGGCATTCTGTTTGTGAATAACTATAATAGCATATATTTGTATCTTATCAGAAAAATCACTAATAATTGTATATGCTTATCCAAGTATATAAAATGATCTAAGCATATCATTGATCGTGATTATTCTATTTATATTAGTTTTAAATATATGCACCATATAATATATGTATTAGCTTGACAAGTAATTATTTATTTTTTAAATTACATTAGTAAATGGACATATGTGTGTGTATGCATGCATATAGATAAAATAATAATGATGTTTTCAAAATTCATGTTCACTATTTATATTTTTAGACAAAATAATGCTAAAATTAATATTTATAAATTTATTATTCAAAAATATTCTTCTTCAAACAAATAACTAAAGACATCATAAAGTGGCTAATGATTCCAAGATGAATTTCTGCTGAACTAGCTTTATCAGTTGGCTTAGATTCTCAAATCCGTTAAATGCCGTCTTGGAGGATCATTAGTCTTTTCTAATGTCTTCAGTCAGTTATTTGAAAAGAAATAATATTGAATAGTAAATTTATAAATACATATATTTAAACAATATTTATGTGTGAAAAAATAGAGAAAGTTAACATCATACCATGTGTAATTGAAATTTATTATTAATAATAGATACATTAATGTTTTACTGGTCTATATTAGAGTTAGTATTAATATAGCATTCTATAGCCTAATAAATACTTATTATAAACATTAATCTATTTATCCCAAAGATGGTAAATCTTCATTAAAATTATATACGTGTAAATTTAGTTGTAGTAGGATTGATAATATTGAAATAAAAATGAAATGTGAATGTTTCACATTAAATAAAGATAGATTCATATATAAATTTTTAAAATAAAATTAGTCTTCAATTTTTTAAATTATGGATTAAATTTATATATTATTTTAAGAATATCAAGTGTTCATTTGATCTTGTCAAAGTGAATTATAAATATTTCCAAATGGGTGTAATTATATAGTTCAACAACAGTATTAAATGATTTTCTAAGCATATTCATTTGCTTCCAAGAACTTTTTTTCTTTCTATTCTACAACTATCTACTAGAAACTTTAATAAACAATGGATGCCAGATAATACAGTGCTATAATCCCCACATTCCTGATTGGTTTTTAGCTTTTGCCTTTATTAGTAAGGGCTTAAGATTCAAAGATGGAATTAACACATTTTTACATCTAGCAAACAGGTTTTTACTCCTTTATAATATTTAAACTATGTAAGTTAATTGATTTGTGTTTAAATACCTTAGAGTTTATGGATTTTGAGTTTTATTATCTTGAATATCATAAGTTACTAGATAATTTAAGTGCATTGTTCTAACTTTGGATTCCAATTTCTCATTTAGGAAAGCAAAATTCAGAAAGTGCTCTGGAAATTTGAATATGCTAGATTTATTGATTACCCAAGCTTACAATAAATAACTTTAGAATAGAATGAAGAGAATTGCTCTTAGACATAATTAACTATTATTGTAGCACTAATCAAATAGGCTATTTCAATGCTAATACTATCACTGGTCAGGTTAGCAATAATTGAAGAAGAAAGGAGAATACTATTAATCAAAATGTTGTGTTCTATGCTAATGTGTGTTATTAATAGCAATTGAATGTATTTGAAAAAGGATAAATGAAGTTTGATTTATAAAAAAAATTAACAATTAATTAGATGATGAAAAGTAGTCTGTTTATTTGATATCTTGAGTTTCTATCTGTAAAAGGGGAAATTTAAAAAAAAAAAAAAATTTTCTTTGCTAGAAAAAATTATGAAATACTTAATGACTTTAAAAAAAAAAAGGCAGATTAATAAATGTATCTGTTAAATCAAAACTTAATTTTTTCATACTGGATAATACTTTTATAATTGTAAAAGAGTTTAAAAATTACATTTTTACTTGAAAAGATATGTTTTTGAAAAGATATTATAACAAAATTATAAGCGTGTTGAGGCACTGGAAAGAGAAGCTATAATAAATACTTATATAAATCGATAAAATACTCGACAACTGAGCACTTTCGGGGCATTGGCCTCATATTCATAGTCGTAAAAAAAACCAATAGTGCAGAATAGACCGAAAAGATATTTTAACACTGAAAATTAAAACTCATAATTATATTAGGAAATTGAAATATTTTTTTGCTGAATTTTAATGAAGAGAATTAGCATTGAGAAGCAAATCCCTTACTTAATACTTTTTTTTGTTGTTATTGTTATTGTTGTATTTTAAATATGTCCAGATTTATAAGTGTCACATTAATATCACATTTATAGGGGTTTCATTTGTTATAAACACATTAAGCTGTTATTTATTTTTCATTGTTATTATTGTTACTTTATTTACAATATATATATATATGTTTGGTGTAAAATATTTTAGGATACAATTAATAGGACTGTTAATTATTTGAAATAAAATGAAACAATGTTAAATTTTTCAAATGTCATCTACCACCATCTTCCATATCACTTTTATCAATTGCTTTGGAAAGCATCTGATACTTTCTTCAATATAATAGTATCATTTCTCTTCAAATAGCACTTACGTGATCTATTTGTGTAAAAGTTTGAATCTATAACTTAGTAATATTACATTAGCTCATTAAGGCACAAGTTAAACAAGGCAAAATTTTCCATACAGTAATGTCACTCTGTGCCAACCAGAGTAATCAATGGATGCATAAAATCCCTATCTAGTGCATACTCATCCAATATCCCCAGACTAGTTTCTGGCTTGTGGCCTTTGTCAGTGAGGAGCCTTGGATTTGGGAGCACTGCACCTAGATCTTAGGATCTAATGCAACCCTCCAGCAGCCACCTTTTATCTCTACTTAACTACAAAACTATAAGAATGAAATTGAAAACACAATAAGATTTTCAATCTAAGCTCAATAGCTTATATAGTCGTATGGGTCTGAATTCGATTATTATCTCTTATATTAGCACATAGTGTTCTCAGATCTAAGGTTTCTCACTGACCAAGGCCACGAGCCAGAAACTAGTCTGGGGATATTGGATGAGTAGGCACTAGATAGGGATTTTTATGCACAAGCTTTCTGGCATCCATTGATTATTCTGGTTGGCACAGGGTGGCACTATACTGTATGGAGAGTTTTGCCTTGTTTAATAACAATTATGTGCTAGTATAAGAGATAGTGATAATGTGATGTTTAAGGCACAAGTTATGATTAACAGGTCTGCCCATATGACTAAGAAGCACCCTTGTGCAAGATAAATTTTAACATCCCTCTCCCCCATTCCATGAAATAAAATTTGTAAATTAAAAGACATTTTTTTCCATGCTTTCGCAAGAAAAACTTGAAAATATAGTTTTAGTCAATTAACATGTTCAGTAAATACCTTACATGTCTTATTCATTTATTTCTATAAAATAAACAAGTAGAATAAAACACATGCTAAAATAAAACATATTAATAGAGCCATGCCACCTTGATTAAAAATCTTTCCATTAAAATCTTTTTAAATAAATCAGTTTATATGTAAAATTAAAATAATAGTAATGAAAACATTACACTGCTCCCCTCCTCTTCTCGGGCCACCTCTGATATTATATAAGTTATTTATAATATATTTTACTTACCTGATTATTAAAATATTATGAACATCCAGAATATGATTTTTTGGGAACTCCATCCTTCATAGCATGGAGCAAAAAGAGCTTGGCACCTGGCTTATCTTCACTATTTGTTCTTAATCAATATTTAAACCAACTTTAACCAGCAGGTCAGTAATTCATTAAAAGTAATTGTTTGTTTGAAAACCCATTGAAAATCTCTCATACATAAACTTACTCGCATTTCATATTAACAAAATTATATTCTTTCAATAATAATATATTTACACTAACATTAGTATTTAATTTTTTATCTGGTGTTATTTCACTATCAAAAACTATAATTTATTATATATAGTCCAATATTTAATTTTTTTTTTACTTTAATTGTTTATATTTTATTAGGACCATCAAATTAGGTCAATTTTAAGTAATGCAACTAATGTAATTCTTACATCCCAAAAACACCTTGTTAAAAAGAAAGTTCTTTGTTTCCCAAATTCATTCATTATTTTTAAATCAGAATCTCCCTGACACAAAACTTGTTTACATTTTATATTAAGAAGGAATAAACCTCTGGTTTATAACTATATAAGTAGATTATTTATTACACTAAAAATACTTTGACTTGTTTTCATTCAATAGTAAAAATTTCCTTCAAATTTGTTAAGAATTAAGTAATTTAGCATGCAATAATATCTTTTTAAAAATTATGTTTTTTACTCATTCTGTTTTTTGAATCATAGTGTGGATTATGGCTCAATTGCAAATTTTTAGTTAAAGAACATATCCAAGAAAAAGCTGTTTAGTAAAACATGTAAAAATATAATACATCATTTAAAAAAACAGATAATAATGTTATAAAAAATAGGAAAAACTATTTAATAAAACATATAAAAAGATAATACAGGATAGTAATAACAAAAGAGAGAAAGATAACATCATTAAAAAATGTTAGCACAACTCAGCATTGAACCCAGACCTGACATTTTAGAGGTGGACACTCTACCAGTACTCACAAGTAAACAATATATTTAAAACTTGTAAAACATTATTGATAAAAATAATTCCATCATATGCAAAATTACTGTAATTATGAAGCAATATTTTTTAAAATAAGTTTATTTTTAAGTAAGTTATTAATAGTAATATGTTACTTTTTATATAAATTAGAATATTTAAATAAAAACGATTTGAAATCTAAACGTTTTTATTTACATATAAATTTTATTAATTATAGTGATGAGAGGGTATCGGCTTGTTCAGTTTTGTGCAATGGTAGAATATATATAAAATATATTTCAAGACTAGAGCAACTGCCACAATAAGTTTAAATAAAAAAATATTTATCTTATGTTTAAATAATAAATATTTACAATCAGAATGTGTTTTTGTGAATAAAATGATTTGGAAATCTAAACATTTACATATAAGTTTTATCAATTATCACAACAAAATGGCATCGGTTTGTTCAGTTTAGCACAATGATACGAGTATATATGTAGTATATTTTGAGCTCATGCCTAGAAATTTGATGCCAAGATAAGTTTAAATAAAGAAATATTCCTCTTATATTTAAATAAAAAATATTTACATTGAGAATGTATTTCTAATGATGAAATGATTTGAAAATGTAAACAATTTTATTTATGTATAAATTTTATTAATTACCTTGGTGTCTTGATGCTCCAGTTGTGAAGCGCCTTTGTACTCTGCACAACCCACACGTGGAAGAAGCCCTGAAATTAAATAACTTTTTTTTATAGAATCAATCTTTGCTTTATGTATTGTAATGGTCATATTTGTACTTTCACGCAACAAAATCTGGAGTCCTGGCAAATTATACCAAGGTTGATCTAGATGAGGGGTTGAGACCTCTAATCTGACCACACCTCAGCTCCTTCACCAACCCTCCATGACTTACTACCCTATGAATGACATATATTAGGCTACACTTGGAATTTCTTAGTTTGCGAGACTCGGGAGCATTAACTAAATTACTATTAATATCTAAATGCACACATCTATGGTTAATTAGATAATGCATATATCAATAACTAATACTATATTAAGAGTAGATTTGGATGAGATTTGGTAATGAACTACGAATAATAAATACATGAGAAATTTGTGAATTTTAAAATATTTAATAATAATTGTATAAGATAAAATTATTTATAAGTGCATTGGCATGTACACACACAGATGTTTTATAGTGATGAGAGAATTTCAATACAAGTTCTCATCTATTATGCATTTTAATTAAATGAGTTTATTACAATTTTAATCTATGGTTTCTAATCAAGCCTTATTTACGGTATGCCATCCCCACTAGGTTTGCTAATAGCTAAATCATATGAGAATGATAACAGATATAAATAATCTACTAACATTACATAATGAGCAGTTAATGTGCTCTTTATGCAGATTGCATAACATAAGCTAGGTCTGAAGTTCAAATCACTGCTGAACAATTACTATCAGGGAGGACGAGCTGGCGATTCATAGCATAACTTCTGAGATTATGGTGCTACATAAAATAAGTAAGATATGTGACCTGAATGTGCAGTTACTCATGGGATTCAGTACCACGTACTCGGCTCCTATAAGCCAGATGACTTCCTACTTTAAATAAGTGAACATTTAGTTCAGGTGATCGGAGCACCTTATAACAATCTGGACCTTCGTGTTCCAGTTCTAAATAAGGTAATGGAGTGGCCCTTAACCAAAGCCCATTTTTAAAAGAAAGCTCTCCAAGCTAAGAGTAATGGGGTGGCCCTTAAAACCAAAGCCCATTTTAATAAAATATAATAGGAAGACATAATACACAGATGTGCTTTATAAAAACACATTAATAATGCTTTCTAAAATATCAGAATTAAAATTAAAGCACTAAATCAATAGTTTCATTCTGCGAAACTACTATACATTTGTTCGTAATTTAGCATATTTAAATCATGCTAACGGACTAATTACAAGAGACCTAGTTTACTTAACAATCCATATAACTCGTGAGAATAACTATGGGGGAGTAAAGCATATTTGGGACTTAAAATTAATTCATTACTGATAATATGCTTTAAAATATCACTTTGTAATACTTAACAGATATTTTAATAAGCAAGCCTAAATTAAACAATAAACTAAAACATAGTAGCTTTAAGGTTTTCAGACCGGAGATTTATAAATTGTGCTAATCAGCAATAGAAATTAGCTACATGAGAGTGACTAATAAACTCTCCAAAATTATTATTATTATCTATCTTCGCTCTGAATAGCATAACATAAATAAATAAATTTACAAATATAAAAAAATAAGAAAATAGGCATGACTGCAGATTAGAAGAAACAGACAAATAATAATAATGGATTACAGTTATTATCTCAAGAAAATTATCAAGTAGATTATTTATTAAGCAGGCAAGATCTTACAACGATGATTATTAAAATTAACTTACATCATTTACTAAAAAAAAGAAGTTTATAGATTATTAATAAAATAAAGATACATAATTTACTTTTAAAGAGTTTATAGGTTATTAATAATTTGAACATTCCTTTTAGCTAGCTTTAGGAATTAATTTAAAGTTTAGTTTAATAATTTTATAGAGCTCTGAGGGAGAATTATCGATATTCTAGCTGAGTTGCTTGATGTTGATATTCTCCATTAGGCTGGCTTGCTATGTCTTCTGGGCAGGCTGTGGGCTCGAACTCCATCTCCATCATGGACCAATTCCGGAAGGCAGTGGTTCTAGCCAATAGTTTGCATAGTAGACAGTTAACAAGTGAACCCTGCCATTTGAATTTTGGGTTTTTTATTAAGTCTTCTCCCCCCCCTCCCCACAAGCCATTAAGAGATTTATGATTTTTATTTTCCAATCTTAAATTTTAATAGTATACATTAATTTTATTAAAGGCAAAGGATCCAGCTGCAATTATGACAGGAAGGACCGAGTTAATGACTTCATCTTTGTTTTAATAATATTTTTTTAAACATATTTTAACTTTTGTTTCTCAGATTACCATTTAATGAAAAGTAAATAATTCGGAGAAGTCTATAACCTTCGATTCTTTTTTTTAAAAAGAGATTTAAGCCATTAACATTCTAGCATATACATAAGACAAACACCCAGAATTTAAGAATTAAATGCGCACACCTATGATTCTTTAAATTAAATAATTTAAAATAATTTTGAAATATAATTTGGAAAATCTGTAATGTTTACTAAATCTATTACATTACAATTCCCTTCACATATATACATAGGTGTACTCCTACATATACATGATGTTCACAACTTAAATCAACTTTATTAAATTTAAATTAACAAATAAAAATTATAAATGCATTTTCATCAGACACATTCAAGCATTAACATAACTATTAGAATTATGCAGGTACAAATACATGCACATACACGTAAATATACGCTCTTACAGATTAAAACAACTATTGTAAGCTTATATATGTGAACTGAGAGAGTTTGAATTAAGAAAAAGATACTACTATGGCACATAGTAGGTGAAACAGAATGATAGACAAAGAATACTGTTTCACTATTAGGTTGTAATGTAAGATTATGTAATATTCATTTTTTTTATTAATATTGTGAGTAGAGAAAACATTATTGTAATTTCAGAAATAGGATCTCTGTTTGTGAATCCAAAGAATCCCAAAAATTGAACATTTTAATAAATACTGATAAATTTTAATTAATTTATATATTTTAATTATATTTGCCAATTGAAAATATCGTTTTTTTTAAATAGTTTTATTTCTCATATAAATATAATAAGCGCAATTTAAAACTTAAATCATTTATTTAATTGACTTTTTTTTTTTTTATTATATTTATATAATAAATAAAACCATTAAAAATGTTTTCAGTTTCAATTAATTAAATAAAATCATAATTAAGAGATTTTGATGATGATGTCTGTTAGATACAGTTTGGCAATATGATAGATAAAAAATCAGCACTATTTATTATTTTTATAATGTTAAAAAAAAAAAAATATATATCAAGATTAATATACTTAAACAAACTCATGGGAGTAAATATATGAATTTGAAAATAATCTTAGAAATGGAAAATTATCACACCCTATGATCAAATTTTCTTTCTTGGTGATATATTACCCTTTTGTTTATTTCCTTCAATCTGGGCTTTGAATACAGAATCTAATATACTGTTACAGAAAGATTAGTGCATCTACTTATGTGATGATCTCAGGTTGAATAATTGAGCTAATATTAGAAATTTTTTCTAAATTTTTTCCCCCAGGTAGCCAGCTTAGTTATCATTCCAGTATTGATTGATAAATAGATATGTAGATATTATTAGTTGCAAGGTAAAGATTGGTGATTATTTTAGGTTGGTCAGATGAGAATCCTGCTAATCGTAAAAACAAAAATTATGACTGTAATATGATAAGACATTCAAATGGGCTGAGACCAATATAATTTATTTTTATGTTTAATAAATGATAATTGCATTTATTTGTTTTAGAGAGAAATTTTACTGAGGTGTTTTTAAGCTTTTATTAATTCTATTGAAAAAAAAAAATGGAATTAAACCTATTATTAGTAGAAAATACGAAAAAAAAAGTATGTTTATCTCATTTAGAAGATGAAAGCTATTTGTTAACAACTTAAAAATAAAACTGAATTATTTTACTTTTTTAAAAAATTAAATGTTTGTGGTGTTTGGTTTTTTTTAACAATAATGTTATCGTGACAAGTGAGAGTAGTTGTTTATATTTAAGTAACATAAGCTAATTACGTTGTAAGTTTGACTTCTTTTAATAGCATTTAATAGATAGCTTTAAAATATTATTTCATCCTTTCGCTTTTACTGAAGGTTGTGCATTAGATTTAGAATATTATTAATGATCGTTATACAGCATATTTTTAGATATTTAAGTAAAGCAAGATATTATTTTCTATTATCGTGTGACTTAGGAGATTTTTATTTTTATTGCATTCAGACAAAAAGTGTAACATGTGTAATCCAATATTTTTGTTTGCTTATATTTACAATAGCTTCCTGATACTTTCATTAACTTCCGGTTAATTTTTAGAAATTGAATTTATGAATTTATTTATTGAAATTATGAATTATTGCACTTGCTCTTTGTAGATAAAAGCAATTCTAAAAAGTTTAGGAAAAATTCTAAATAACCATATTAGAATTATTTATGTACTAGTACTGCTATTGAAATATAAGTTGTTATTAAGCCAGACATTTAACCGAGATGTTTAATATTCAACCAATCAATATTTATAAAAAATGTATATTTGTAGAATGTCTATGTGCCTAAATCGTAATGAGTTGTAAAGTATTAAATTGTGTAAAAAATAAACTTTTAACTATCTTGGTACTTTAATATATTTTTTTTAATGTGCGTACAATTTTGCAGGTTTAATTCTCTATTCAAAAGTGGATTGAAGTATTGATCACCATTTATAACAGTTTATTTTCCACATCCAATCTAATTTAGTCGTTTATCTCAAACTTTAGCTATATCAGAGATTAACTAATTCTGATGTGTTGTTTTTAACCTTGAACAAATAAAAATTAACATTTACGTTTTAACACTTGGCCAATAAGTTGAATAATACAATACTCTTGATTCCTTCTCTCTTCTGAATTAAGTATTTTGGGTACTTTCATATTATTCTTTTGCTCTTTTCATCAGTGTTTTTTTTTGTTTAATTATCCATTTTCAGGGGTGTCTTTTAAGTATTTGTTTGTTTTTTCACCCAAAATTATTTTATTGAACATGGGTACTTGTTAAGTTTAAAAAATATTAAGAAATCGAATAGAAATTTATGTTAAGTTTAAAAAATAATTTTTTTACAAATGCCATTCTCAACATTTAATGAATTATTTTTTTAATGTATATTATTATAACATACAAACCATTAATATGTTGCGAACATTGTCATGATTTGTTTTATGTTTACTGTAACATTCATTTAAGCTGTTGGTTAATTATTTTTCTTAACCTTTTGCAAAAATGATTAAAATTGGGAATTTACCAGTGACAGAAGAAGACACAGTGAAGTATTTTCAAAATTACAGAATAATAGTGCCTATGTGAAAAATGTGTGAATGGACATAATATGAAACTTTATGTGTGAATGGAAATAATGGTGGTGAAATCTCAAAATGTGTTTGAAATGAGTATTCTTTCATCATATTTTTTATTTTGTTTATTACAGTTATATTAAATTTTATTTAATTACAATCATTTGGAGTTTTGTGTAATTTATTGTGTTTTTGTAATCATCTTTAAAAAAAAAAAATTCAATGAAATATTTAATATGATAATCATCTTTAAAAAAATCAGCCATATTGTTTAAAAAAATACCTGGCAAAGAGAGCGAAGAAACAATACTTAAGTACCATATTTTTCTAGATTAAAAGAGGCATATTATTCTTTTTCATTATCTATCTACTGCTTAATAGTCTCTCCAAAATTTAATTCATTTTCCCTGATCCCTAATCTCTTTTCTCATTATCATATCAGCAAATTTTCTTATTACATCCATCCATCTCACAAGTGATCACTTTTTAGGTCTTTTAGAATTTCTTAGATCCTATTTAAAACTTCAACTGGCCATCTGTTATCATCTCTTACAGTAATATGCTCAGCCCGGCTCCTTTACAGTCCCTTAATTCTTTCAATAAAGTAAGTGATATCTGTATATTTTCTTAGCATACTTTTGTTAAGTGCCAAAGTCTTAGATTCATATATAAAATTCTTACAAAATACATCTATTAAAAACTTTTTATTCACATAAACATTTTTTTTTAAATATTAGCTTATTTCTGCCAAAAGCACTCCATCCAACTTCACTTCTATATTTAACTTGCATCCATTATGCTTCCATCTGTATAAATATTCTGACCCAAAATATTTTTACTGCTTATTAACTTCTAATTTTTGATTTTCATTTCTTTATTTTCTTTATTTGCAGAAAAGCATTGAACATTATTTTAGTCTTTATAGTAATTATTTTTAATTCTATTCGAAAAAAGACTAAAGTAATGTTCAATGTTTTCTTTCACAGAAGAAAATAAAGCTTGATAATCACGAATTAGAAGAAGTTAACAACTGCAAATATTTTGATCACATGTGTATATGCTAATGGTAGCATAATGGATTGCTATTATGATGCCTGATATTTAATTAATAATTGTAAAATAATAGTTTATTGTTATTGGTTGTTTGTTTATTTTTTTAGTGTAATTAAATAGGGATACAATGTTATGAATTTAAGTTTTCACCTGAAAGCAGGTAGAGTAACTAGAGTATTATAATTAAGTAATAATGCTTTATAGTCAGTAATAATTTGCCAATCGTTATCATTCTCTTGATATAATTATCATCTCAATTTTAGAACTCCATCATATATTTCAATAAATATGGAAAACTCAGTTGTAAGTAAGAGACAGATAAAGTGATAATTAATTAAATTGTTCAAAAACACATAGATAATTATAATTAAAATAAATATATATAAGTTATTGTTCACCATTAAGTTTCAAGGTCAAAATTTAGGATCATTGTAATTGAGTTTTATATGCATCTAAATAAAGTAATGGGATATTTAAAATTTAAGGTACAGTTTTAAAATTGAGATGAAATTGTGTTAGAAGAGTAGAAAACAATGTTATACTACCACTGATGATGATCAAGTGTTATCTCTCAGCATAGTACTCTATTGACTAGGTATTTAACTTGTCTATGGACAGAGAAATGATCAAATTATATAATGAACTATTGAATCAAAAGCTTAACACAGGCTATAAATGGCTTTTACATATTATGATTGATGTTTTTATCAAATAGAAAGCACTTAAAAAGAGATCTTTTTTAAAAAAGGAACTAAATTAGAGCAGAAAGAAATTTGGATCAAAAGCAAAATTTTGTTTTTGTTTTTACACGAGTTCAGATTTTCTCTATGTGGAATCTCTGAATGAGTTATTATTCTAAGTTCTAAGAAATAGAGATCTATAATAGAAATCATACTGGTTTGAACAAGCATTACTTTGGTAGCTTTCCACATTGGTTTTGCTTCAGATCAGAATAGAAAATACAAATATCATTTATATGTTAAAAATGAACATGTAATATGTGATTTAGAGACTATTCCAATGTTGTTGCTGTGGGGAAAAGAGAAGTGTATAAATTATTAAAAAATGAATTAGAAAAACTTAAGAAATTTTTTTTTTATTCTAAATAAAATGTTATAGAGCATGATATAATTTTTAAAATTCCAAAATTTAATTTTATTGAAAAGTCAGTTATAATGATAATCCAGTGATGATTCATTACTAGTATTTTTTTTTTTTAAAAAAAAAAAATTTGTGGGTTTTTAAAATTATTTTTTATAACACATTAGATTCAAATTCCATTTAATTAAATTGAATGATTCACATTTTATTGTGTTATAAAATGTTTCAGTGCTTTTCTCAACTTACTGAAAAGTTCTCAAATGTTGGGATATAATGACCATTAGATATAAGGATTAACTATGACTAACCAATAAGCAATACTTTATTGTGAGTAGCTCTTGCTGCCTTATAAAATAAGTTATTGGTTACAAAATGCTAAATATCATTTTCAATACAATTTTTGTGTAGTCACGAGTTTTTATGCTATCAGCTCTTACTAATTGTGATAGTGGAATATTTGTACAATTTCATTTTCATCCTTTACTTGCATGTTGAACAACACTAAACTCTTAAATTTTTTTCTTTCTCTCTCTCTCTCTCTCTTTTTTCATGTTTGTGCATTTAAGCTCACAGTGACTGGAAATTTTTAGTTAAGATCTTTGCATGAGTCAGTATAATAAAGAATGAGTCATTATTTGAAACCAAATATGGGACAAAAGTTTGAATTCAGAAAAAAATATTTGCTCAAGAATTTTATTTATGTTGATTATAGAAATGGAAGGAATTTTTAAAATATTGTCTAAAAAAGACTTGTCTTATATAATTCAGTTATGTTGTTATGCTTATAATTGCAAAATCAGTAATATTTATAGTGTTAAAGCAGGAGATAGTAGTCTTGCATTGGTGGTCGAGAGATCAGCGTGACTGCCTTGCACTTGCAGGCAGTTGCCTGGGTTGCGGGTTCACGTCCCGGCCGATGCTATGACACTTAATAAAAAATAAAAAAAAGCAGGAGATAGTATAAAGTATTTTAATTTTTTGTAAATAAGATGTGAAATGTATAAACTTTATTTGTTGCAAATCCTTTAAGAAACAACACTTGTAGCTAAGGACCTGCCATAGATTAACATAACTGGTCTTAGTGAAACTTATCATTCATGTAGATGGTTTACAAGTTTTTTTTGGGGGGTGGGGTGGGGGACACAATAATTGAATGAAAGATGTTTGTATGGTATTGAATATTTCTTATATTCTTGGTAATTGCAAATTATATCATTGAAAAGCTAATAATATTTATAGTTTTGTGCAATAGTATATGTATTCATTTTATCAATGCTTATGCTATAATATTAAATTCTGAGAATTTAGAGAAAACTTTTATTCCTTGTTGATAGTAGTGTTATTATATCACTACTAGTAAAAGATCTATTAGAAAGTATAGAATTAATGGAAGTTAAATATGACACAAAGGGACTCTCTTAGTAAATACTAGGAGGCTGTACTAAAGTAGTGAGTTGTTGTTGTTGTTTTTTTATGGAAAAGGATATGACATTTTTGTAAATAGTGTTAAAAATATGAAGGATTTGCTAGAGAAGTATGTAATAGAAATATGAAAATTAAATTCAGCATGGAAAAATCTAAGGATATTAGCATTTAATAAGAAGAGTAAAACTGATGAATAGAAACTGGATATTTGTCTTGAAGTAATGGAGGAATATAGGTATTTAAGTATTTTGTTAAATAGGCAAATGAATTATAGATAGCTGGGAATTAAAACAAAATGCAAAATTAGATTGAGATTGATGAATTTAGCATATATTTTTATATAAAAATCACAATTTCATAAATGTCAATGAATAAATACGTATTATCACTGTATAATATAGGAAAATAAGCTATATAATCTGTAGAACTTGGTTTGATATAATGTGTACATATATGTGTGTGTGTGTGAAGATATCTTTAATTTTAAAAACCTTGACTAAGCCTTAAGTAAAATCATTGAACACTAGATGGCAGTTTTATCTTCATAGAAATTTGATAGAGAGATGGATGCAAAATTGTGTTGAACAATAGGCAGATTAAGAACATGAAAAGTAAGAAGACTAGAGGCTTTGGAACTGAAATTTTAATAGATGTGGGAAAGTTATATAAGGGCTGGGTTTAAACAAAAACTAAATAAAATTATAATTGATAATCACTTATGTAAAATAATGTAGAAATATATGGTTGTACCTATTTTAACATTTGGTATTAAGGCATCTTGTATTGATCAGAAGATTCAAACATTTTTTTAAATACAATTTTTTTTAAAAAAAAGTAGGGTGACAAATTGTGGACAGCAAATAAAGCTGTTTAAGGGATAATGGACTGATTTTTTTAAATAAGGAAAATTAAAATCAAATTTAAAATGTTTGTAAGATTATAAATATATGAATGAAAATAGATTAGTAAAAATAGTGTTTATCTCATCAAACATTTTAAGCAAGAAAGGTTTCACAATATACAAAGTTGGAGAATTTATTTCTATGCATTTATGTAAGAAGTAGAATAAATGTATATAGAATATATTCCAAATATTGTGAAGATTAGAAAAAGAGGATTGATTAGTTGGATAGAGAAAAAGAAGCAGCGTTATAGAAAATGAATATGAATTTTTTTAAAAAGTTTAGAATGAATATTAATTTTAAAAAGTTTGGAATTTTATATGAGTAAAAAAAAAACTACCAAGAATCTTATTAATTTAAAAAGATGGCAAAACATGAAATAAGGATTTATAGTATAGATGTGGTTTATATGGAGATGGATGGGAGAGTATTGAACATTTATTTTTGAAGTATAGAATATTGCAAGAGGATCAAAATAAATTATACAGAGAATTGGATAAATTTAAAGATAAAGAGACAAAAGTGCTGGAAAAAGGATTTGGTAGTAAAGATTAAGAAAAGATTAATTTTCTGTGGTATATAATAGTTTCAAAAAATGGGAATTTTCGGGTATTTGGACTAGGCACAGAAACTTCTTTGTCTAAAGAGGAGAAATTATTTACATCGCATCACATTAATTATTTATCAAACTAAAATAGAAACTTCTAACTTTATCTAAGGAGAAGCCATTTTACATCTTATATATTGGTTGTTTATGAAAGTTCATATTTTTTATAAAGAAATAGTCCGGGCTTTCATTTAGGGTTTAATTAAAATTTTGAATTAAAAAAGTATTGTTTTTGTTTTTTTTTTAAAAAGTTGAAACTAAATAATAAATTCTTTTTTAAAAGAACCGAATCTTTTCTTCTTTTAATTGATATTTAAATTTTGCTGTTCTGGTACGTTTACAAAACCAGCAATATGTCATTTAACTGAGTTTATAATATGGAAACAAGCCAGAAAAAACTTTAAAAAAAAAAAAAAGTTCCACTTTAAAATAAGCAATGTTGCAAGAATTCACAAATTTAAAAAATAAAAATGGGATTTATTTGTTTTATTTTATTTATATACAGTCGTAACTAATAATTTAATTAATTAG
Organism: Epiperipatus broadwayi; assembly: GCA_028023455.1. Lineage (NCBI taxonomy): Eukaryota > Metazoa > Onychophora > Udeonychophora > Euonychophora > Peripatidae > Epiperipatus > Epiperipatus broadwayi. The sequence goes on from JAQFVV010012423.1 coordinate 7,942,450, forward strand.
ATATAAATAATTTTCATTTTTAATTTTATTTTTCTAATATTTATGATGGTTTTTTATTTTTACTTTTTTTTTTTTTAGATGCAAACAGATGTTTTACCAAAGAAGAAACAAAAGAAAGATAATGATGATTTTATGCAAACTGTTGAAAAATATAAAACTAATTTGTTAAATGTAAAACACAATAAATGGTATAACGATTAACAAAACGTTGCAGTTCTAAATTTAGAATATTCATTTGCAGATGTTTTAAATTAATAATTCAAAATTATATTTTTTTAAATCTCATTTATACATATATTTCATTATTATATAATAATCAATTGACAAACACTTAATTACTTTTACAATGCTTTATTATCCACCCATTCCTTCAGTTAACGGTTTCGATTGTCCCAGCAATCTTTTTCAGAACCTTATATCTCCTAATCTCACTGTTAAGTTGATTGTAACAGTGAGATTAGGAGATATAATGTTCTGAAGAAGATTGCTGGGGCAATCGAAACTGTTAACTGAAGGAAAGGTTGGATAATAAAGCATTGTAAAAGTAATAAAGTGTTTCATCAATTGATTATTATATGGTATACATTTGACAGTGCAATAGGAAATAGTAGTTATATTTCATTATTATACATGTTCAGCTTTTGAAAGATTTTTTTTTTTATGCCAAGTAAATCATTATTTTTTATCCCATATTTTACTTTATAATCCTATACAATTTAAAATAAAAAATAAAATATGTTTTATAATATATGCAGTCAGTCAGTTCATAGTCATTTTAAACTAGACATCTAGTTAATTGTTGGCTGGTGAATGGATATCTTTTCCTATTAATTAGTAATAAAGTTTTCAAGTTAATTAGTTGATCAGGTGAGTGTGAGTACTTTGAATGTAATATTATGCAGCCTTCACTACTAATGATGAATGTATCATATTCTTATGAGTCTGAACTTTTTGTTTTCTTTTCCCTATTCTTGTCATTCATCATTATCATTAGCTATATATTCCACTTGCCAAAACATAATTACTTTTTCCCAGCATTTTGTCTCTTTATTATTCAACTTTTATCATATATATTTCTTTTTTTAAAAATACCTTTTATAATTCCTTTCAGCATATCTTTTATAATGTTCTTAAAAACATTACCCTCCTTATTTTTTTACTTAGTCTTTTCAACATTCATTGTTAATCTTATTTTTTCCATTATTATTACTTTTTTATTCTTCTCCAAATCCACATCTCTAAAATCTGCAATCTTTTCCAATCACTTTTTGTAATGCTCCTGCTTTTGAAACATATAAAGATATATTCTAGACAAACCAAACACTTAATAAAATCTCTCAAATCTTATTTTCAATGGACCATTGAATAATCTCCTACTCAAATTAAAAAGGTGTTGAACATTGATATTTCACACTATTAAAAAAAAGAAAAAAATCAAAAGCTTAGGGAAAATTGTAATTATCTATTGTTGTTATCAAATTTCAACTGGATTTTGATTCATATATGATTTATTTATCTCTTCTCTGCATCATGATAGAAATATCCAACAAAAATTTTCTGGTCATGCTTGTTCTTTTCTTGGATTTTAACTTAAGTATTGTTGTTTATTATCAGTCCCAGTTTATTATTGGTAATTCTTTCTTTAAATAATGTACAAAAATGATGTAAAGAGTTGAAGATGCTAGTATAAATTGTATTAAGGAATGTCAAGCAATAATAAACTACTCTGGTGCTGATCAAGTCTTATTATTTGGTTATAGTTCCAATTGTTTAATTATTCCAGTCTTGGTGCACATTATTTTAGGTGATTAATTAATATATAAAAACATAATAGCAACAATATTTGACATGTGCTAACTGTTATAAGGAAGTATTATAATGATCAAAAGAGTATTTAAAGAACTGTGAGAAAATATTGTTTTATATAGTTACATGTTCTAAGATAATTCAAAGTGATTATTAAAATATTGTAGTGACATCTTTTGAATTTACTATGTTTTGATGATTTAAAATTAAGGTTATCAAGAAGAATGATTATATAGAATCTTCTGTCTATTATTATTTTTCTCCTTTATTTTTCATTTTGATTACTATTGATATTTTGTAATAATTTTGATACATATATATTGTAACGTTTATTTATATATGTTGCAAATATATTGGCATTTGGTAAAAGCTAAAAAATAAAAGTAAATTTAGATTTTTTTTTGACTAATTTTTTTTAAAAAAAAAATAACGTACAATGAAAGTTAAATTATTCTTTCGTTTTTTTTTATGTAATTAGAAATAAAAGTTAGAATTGGAGAGAATAAAAGACACAAATTACCAATCTAGATAAGAGAAAGTAAAAATATTTCAACTAATTAAAGATGGCAGAATTATGCTGAAAAAAATAGAGACTTTGTAACATAAATTTTGTAAAGAATATATAAGATTATCAACGGATATTTTGACAAACAAAAGATATGCGCAGAAGTCGGAAAACTGGGCCTCTAGAGTATAAAAGGCAGAGATCAGTTTGAAGAACATCTTGTTCGTTGGTTTCTCTAGTTGGTCTTGGATAACAATAATATATCCAAGATCGCTCTACGCTGAAGTAATTCGGCATTTCGGAGTGAACCGGAGCTTCTGAAGACATCGTGCCTGAAGATGTATACCAGAAAAGCTTTCATGACCAACTAGGAGAATGGACCACAAGATCAAATAATAACCAAAAGGCCGAGCTCATTCTACCCAAAAAACTATGCATAGTTATCTACTACTGAATTCCCAAAACTTACCGGTAAGTTATACTTCATTACTCCTGATTGTGACCAACATAAACGTTTTCAAACAATTTCTAAAAGTATGTTTAAACAATCCCGATAGAGACATTAATTTTCTTGTACAAGAGACATTCATTTTTTTTTTAAGGAAATTTCTAGAAGAAATTTAGATATGAACAGTAATTGTAAAATTGTTTTTTTATTAATTGATTCACGTCTGAGTTGTGTTCTCTCTAATTTACTTGATAAGTAATTTATTTCAAATATTTTTTTAGTCTATTAGAATAAAAATATTTCTAATACCAATTTTCATTTGTGCGTTATTAATAATAGTTATTATTTTTTATTATTAAATCTATTAGTAGTTTAATAAGATTTAAAAATGTAATTTACCTTTGCCAATATGTTTGAATAAGCCCAGGAATAATAATCTTAAAAAAATAATTCTCGTTACGGTATGATGTAATACCGATTAGTTTAAAAGTATTTTTTTTTATTTGTGAGCTGTTATATGATGATTTCAGCGAATTCTTAGGAATTCTGGCGCCCAGATTAAATAAATTAAAAGATGATTTCGTCAATAGCACAATTCTCAACAATTAATAGGCCGAGTTGATCAGGAAATATAGCTATGTTTTTAGAATAGAAATATAACTCTTCTTTTTTGACATAGCTTGATCAACTCACGCGCAGTTTATATTAGTGTGTAGAGGCCTAGCAAAACGGAAAATGTTATAATATCATTTTCTTCATGATGAAGGTCTCTTGAAGTTCAGTACATCTCTGATCTCTATCCTCTCTTTTCCTCATCACCCTAGCATACTTCCTTATTTCATTCATCCATTTCACATGTGGTCTTGTACTAGGTCTTTTACAATCTCTTGGAATCCACTTTAAGATTTCAACTGTTTATCTATTATTATCTCTTTTAGAAATATGTTTAGCCCAACTCCACTTTAGTCTCTTAATTCTTTCAATGATGTCAGTAACGCTTGTTTGTTATATCTATCTATCTATCTATCTATCTATCTATCTATCTATCTATCTATCTATCTATCTATCTATCTATCTATCTATCTATCTATCTATCTATCTATCTATCTATCTATCTATCTATCTATCTATCTATCTATCTATCTATCTATCTATCTATCTATCTATCTATCTATCTATCTATCTATCTATCTATCTATCTATCTATCTTAAATCAAACTGATTGTCTGAATAGTTTAAGAAGGTATAGAAGCATCTTGAGATGTTAAAATTCTGAAGTTTAAAATAAATATTAAATTGAACCAGAAAATTGAAAAGTTAAAATGTGATACACTCACTAAGTAGATGAAATAATAGTGTAAACTATGCTGCCAGAATGAGAAATCTTACTCTGTGTGTGTATGTGCATGTGTCTATAAAATTCTTTGTGTATAAATAAAAATATACTTTTACTGAAAAATAAAGTTAAATGACAAATTAGATTCAAATTTTTTTTTCTATTGATGACTGAAAAAGAATGGTGAAATTTAATTATCGCATTCTTTGCTGTATGGTCAATTATTCAAAAGTCAATTGATGGTTCAGCAACAAAATTTTAAGTTAAACACAATCTGTTGCCAAATTAGTTTTTTTTTCATTTGAAATTGAATTGCCTCTCACATCAGTAGATTAAACTTCCCATAAACATTTACAATTCAGTGTTTTTCTCTTGTATTTTGAAATAATGTCTTATATCTCTGCTGCTTAAATAATTATAAAAGTATACATACATTGGTGGAAGGAACTTCATAGTATGATTAAGGGTGTGAATTTAGATTAGACAAAATTTTCAGATTTTAAATTAGGATTAGAATTTTTCATCAGATAACTAATCTCTAATCAGCCTGTTAGACATTCAGTCTTGCTTTAAAATTGGATACCAAGCTATTTTCTAGTTAGCAAAGCATGGATAATAAATTATTGAAAACCTCATTCATTGCCAATTTTGTAAGCCTAGTGGACAATGCTTTCTCATTGTACCTCTATGTGGAACCATTGGAAAAATCATTGTCTTGCTATATTCTGTTTAAATGTTGTTTAGTGATACTACTGTTTAAGTAAAACAGATACTGTATATGTAAAAAAAAAAAAAAAGTGTTTTAGCATTATATCCAGTTATTGAGATAAAATATTTTTTATTATTTTGGATTGTGTTAAAATATTGAAAGAAGACATTTATGATATATAATTGAGAAAGAAATGGTTAATTTGGCAGTTATACTATGGAAAAAATATTATTTCCAGTTTTTTTTTTAAAATAAAAAAAGACTTCATTAGCTTATGTGATACCTTATGTTTTAAAGCTTGCAAACCAAATCAATTGAAAGAAGATATATCTAGATGCTTGAAATATAAATTTTATAAGAAAATATATGTGTTTTAAATTAAATAGTTGTAATAGCTGTCTTAGTTTAAAGTCTAATATCATCATCATCATCAACCATTATCAATCCACTGCAGGATGAAGGTCTCTCCAAGTTTAATCCATCTTCTCCAATCTTTAGCTCCTCTTCTCCACAACACCCATACACATTTTCTTATTTCATCCATCCATCTCACATGTGGTCTCTTTCTGGGTCTTTTACAATCTCTTGGCATCCAGTTTAAAATTTCAATTGTCCATCTATTATCATCTTTTCTAGCAATATGTCCAGCCCAACTCCATTTCAATCTTTTAATTTTTTCAATAAAGTCAGTAACACCTGTTTGTTGTCTTACCCATACATTGCGTTTTCGATCTCTTCTTGTTACTCCCAACATACATCTCTCCATACTCCTTTGAGTCTGAAGTCTCTGTATTGCTCTTCTATTAAGTGTCCAAGTCTTGAAATGATAAGCATGTTTTAATTACATTTTACTATTTTAATCATATTTTTAAAACTTTATTAATTTAAAAATGTATTAATAATAACTATTATATTATACAACATTATTTTATTTAATTTAATCTTTTTTTAATCTTTAGATTTTCATATGATTAATAAAAATTTATTCAGTAAATTTGGCACAAGTGAAAAAAAAAATCTGAAAAATATAGCTGTGATTGTTTAAAAAAAGTAATATTAATTATGTTAAACTGAAAGTTTAAAAAATGCCACTTATTTATATTATTTGTTTTAAAAAATAAATAACTTTAAAATGTATTAAATTATTTATTTAAAGAATCTTGAATTGAAAAGAATGTGGAATAGCTTTGAGAATATTGTATCCAAATCATTTTACATGAATTTACTAAGTTTTAAATTGCGCTTTACACAAAAAAATGAAGCTTAGTATTATTAGAAAAGAATTATAAGGCTTAGCGCTTTCGGGGAACTTAGGTCTCCCTATTCATAGTCTATGGAGACCTAAGTTCCCTAAAAGCACTAAGCCTTATAATTCTTTTCTAATAATACTAAACTTCACTTTTTTGCATAAAGTGCAATTTAAAACTTATCACTCGAAGGTGAAATAAAAACAAAGAGTTTATTTCAATTATGAATTTACTGAGAAAACAAATAGTTTCCCATTGATTATACAATGGAGTCACGATATCCACTTAATTTTGTTTCAAGTTCCCTTTGTGTACTTCTTGTATAATAGGTCATGTTTTGTTGATAAACTTTGATTACAATAAAATGCATATTATTTATTGAACTACAAGTGTACAGTACTTTTCAAGACACATATATATAGCACAGATGCTTTTTTATATATAAGAGTATGCGTATATAAATTAATATTTTAGTATAAACAAAATTTTGAAAAATAATAATAATATAGTTAATAATAAATTGAAGTGATACATTTATATATATTTGGGTAAAAACCCATTCATTCATTGAAAAAATAAGAATAAAAAAATAAATAGCAAAATGTCTGACTTTCATTGCAATTTTTGGATATTCCTTTTTTCCAATAACTTTTGTCTCTTATAGAAATGTAGTAGTAGTCTTTTATTAAGAAAATATAATCTCTAATTGTATCGATATTTTTGAGTTTGTATTAGCTTTAAGAATGATTTTAATTTTGTAAAACTTTCAGTTTTAAGCTTAGAAAACATTTTATTATGTGAAATATCACACATCTAATTTGGAAAGGATAATAAATAGAGAACAAAAGATATGTGTTTTCAATATAAAATGAAATTTTTTTTAACAAACATGATAATGTATGGCACTCCCAGACATAAAAACTGCTTCTGACATATTTCAAAATTTGTTTGCAAAGTTTATTTTATTTTTTTAAACATGATCACATATAATGCTCAAATGGAAAAATGGCAGTTTGTATATCATAAAATATATTAAATTCATGAATTTTAAAAGCTTTTCATTGTCTGCTTTTACTTTTTTTTTTGAAATAGCATATAATCGAACTAGTATATATTGACCTAGCATAGTCCACAACCTCACTGTTCTGTTAAAATGCAAGTATATATATATATTATGATGATATCTTTAAAAATAAAAAGATAATTTTATGAAGCTAATACCTGGATGTGCATAAAGAATTTCCAAAATATAGAAAGTGCAAAATATATATATAAGTCATCAAAATAATTTTCACTTATCATTTGCCTTATGGTGAACATCTATTGTGATATGTTATAATTTTTATTGTCAATAAAAAATATTTTCATATTTTGATCATGGCTAATAATAGACATAAACTTGAAATAATTCAACTCATATAAAATTTGATTTAAACAAAAAGTCAATGAAGGAATCATTTATATATGAATGAATTTCCCTGTATTATATAACATGAATAGAATTTAGTGTAATTTTCAGCACTAAAATATACGAGTAAAAAACACTATGTAGAATGAGTTTTCATACTAGTACATAAAAATATAATTTATATTGTTTGTTAACTAACTTTACCGTTTATCTGTCTTATATTAATTATATAGGGAGTTAATATTTTATTTGACCTTTCAACAAAAGATTATTTGAGAATTTTTGGAAACCACAGCGAGAACAATTTTTTTTAAAAAAATAATATGTATATCTTCTTTAAACATTCACTTACATTTCTGTTTATTTACTGGGGAAACCATAGTAATTGCAATTACATTTTTTTAAATAAAGTGTTTATTTTAAACACACATTTATTTATTTAATGAGTTTGTATGGATTCATTTTGTTGAGAGAGTTGTGAAAACTTCATATCTTATAAGATGGATGACATATGGTGAAAGAGATTCATTTATCTACTATTAACTCAGGAATTTGTTTCATTTTTTTAAAAAAAATATATTTATTTGGGAATTAATGTGCACATTCAGAGATGTTCTGCAACAGTAAAAAAGCCCACTACAGAGCAGAGGTCCTCATAAAGGAATAATAAAAGGGAAACCAGTATTACCAGGCTTTATATTGTCAGGTGTTGAGGGTTTGTGTAATTTTATATCATCATTAACTCTTTACTCAAAAAAATTTGATGCTAATTTATTGAGAAGTTATCTAGGTTAGCTATGGGCTAGTTTCCTAAAAGAGAAATTTCAGTTAACTAGCACAGCAGGCAGATGTGTTATATCTACATCATGGGGCTTTTTTATTTGTATGATAATAGTGGTACGTATAAGCCAGATAAAGATGCATATGAAATATATGCGTGTGGAAAAGAAAATGGGTACAATTTGCATATTATGTGTTAAATACGGAAGATTTTGTTATTGGCACATGGCACCTACTATTATGATTGTTTTATTGACTTTGAGTGACTTTGAGAGAAATGCAAAGTTAAATGTTGTCATTTTGCACTCTAATCAGTCTAATGTATAATTTTGTATATGTCATTAATTATATATAGGCCTAAATTTTAAAACTGTATCTATGATCCTAATGGATCGAACAATTTCTAACAGTTTAATCAAATTGGTCGTCATTGTTATGTTAATGAATATGATTTAGATTTCAGATTTATTAAAATTGGATAATAGCTACATGAGTACTTTTTTAAGATTAAATAAAGTTCTTTCAAAATAATATCTTACCAGGAAGTTCCTAAATTTTTTTATTTTATTGTCTTAGTTTATGTTTTTTTATTTTTGTTAATTTAAATCTAATGTATAAATATAACATTTGATGAACAATAATCAAAAATAGTAATAGTTTTAATGAAGAAAGCTATTTATATATAGTGAGTTTTGCCTGTTTTAACACACAAGCATAAGAGGTGGTCGTGTGATGTTATTGGCTTAAAGCTATTTATCCTCATTCTTTTTTATCATTTTCCTTTCTATCACAGCAATTAATTTTTTTTTTTTTCCATATGTCATAGCATCGGCCGGGACGCGAACCTACAATCATCTGCAACCAACTACTTGCTTGCAAGGCGGCTGCGATGACATGTCGGCTAACAACGCTTGACAGCAATTTAAATTTTTGATGCTTATTGTGGAACACTTTAGTGTGGAAAAAATGTGATAGATTAGGGGGGGGGGTCTCTTTAAAAAGTTCTGTTTGAATAAATGTTAATTAGTTTTGTTATAATGTGGTGGCAATTGGTAATTTGTTGGTTGGTTTTATGATTTTTTTGTTTTAACAAGGTGGTATTTATTGGCATAAATAAAATCGTATAATAAAAGATAGACTTAAATTAGACTTTGACGTTCATTGTTATTTTTATTTATGTGTGAAATTTTTTTTTAAAAAAAATCAAATTTGATTGATATATATGTATCTTTTGAAGGAAAATATACAAACTTTTGGAGATTTTAAAAATGGAATATTTTAATATATAAAAGCTTTAACAGAAGAGACCTCCACTTCCCTTATTTCATCATTTACATAAGTGATTATAATTTTTTTATTTGTTTTATTTAAATTCTATTTAAAAGTATTATAATAAAGATCAAAAAAAAGCTCTAAATGCAAACTACTGAGAAATAATTGCTTTCCAGTTAAGATAAAATAGAGGGGAAAGAGTCACAAAGAGAAAACAAAATAAAAAATTTCAAAATATGTAAATATTAGGAATAAAGAAAGAAATGAGAACATGACATGCTCAAACAAAAGTCAACTGAAGCTCAAAGAATCAATGAAAACCTTCCAAGTACACATCAAGCTGACTCACAAGCTAAAGGTTCTAGTATAAAGTTTTCCTCAATCAAAACATTACAAAACGTAACCTAGTCTCTGCCATATTAAGTCAAACTCACATGACTATTTAAAACATCACATAACCTCAAATTCTATACATGAAAAACAAACACCACATGAAAAGGAAAACAAGACTCCAGAATCCAGAGAATGATGGGAAAGCAAATAAGACATCAAACTCGAGAAGGAAAAAAGAGATCCAAATTAAGTGAACATCTAAAAGATGATAACATTCACACAATTGAAATTACAGTATCAGAAAACAAACAGAGATAAGACTACTAACAACTCCCAATAGGAATTTAAAGCTACCAATTTCAGAGCAATTAACCACACTATTAAGAGATAGTGATGAAAAAATAGATATCTCTGAGCTAATATTATTTACTTGAAGAATAATGCAAAGCACATAATATCCAATAAGTATTAACCTTAATTTCTTATATTTAATTATGCAGTTTAAAATTGGAGGCATAAACATCAGGGGTCTTAACTCACTGGACAGAGCTTATGCCATCAGAAGATGGTTGGAAAAAGTGAAACTAGACATCATATGTTTTTTCAGAAACAAAACTGTACTTACACTCTAATATTAAAATTGATCAACTACTAAATCAATATAGTTTATTTCAATATACACCTGATAACTGCTTCCTCTGTGGTAGCCTTTTTAATCAGCAAAAAGCTACCATTTACCAAATGTAAAACATTACATCTCAGTAAAGAATTAATAATTATCACAATTAGAAATAATACTATCGACTTGGTCTATCTATATGCTATCAACACTCCAAACACAATGTTCTCAATAGCTACCACAATAAACCTAGTGCTCACAACCAATGCATCACCTACTATTTACTTTGATGACTTCAATATGAATTATAACATACAATCTGAAATATCTACGCAATACTCTTGCTGTGTGGAAGAGGTTTTCCATCAATGCTTTCTACACTACACAAAAAATCACTAACAGATCTCTTATACTAATCTGAACTACATCATGATTGACATGCAGAGTTGCAGTTTGTTTCTTTTTCCGATCATCTGGCACTCATAATCAGCCTTCGAATTAATCCATCTGATCCAGTGAGAATAAATCACTCGACTATCATTCGTATGCTTAATAAAGCAACTACTACTAAATGGCTTTTCCTTGGAAGCATATATTTATTTGACAAGATTCAGATATTCCCACTGCTTCAAGCTTGGTCCTCTTATTGGAATCCTCAGCTCACTTATAGAACATCATACCAGAAATGCAAAGGGTCTTAGATGGTTACTCAGAGATCTGGATCAAATCACAGATAAACTAAATAACCCCATCAATGAACTCAAAATATATAAATGCGCTAACACCCAAAGCTAAAAACAAATAAAAAAAAATTTTTATTTTATTTTAATATCCCATTAAATGGCTAAGCGCTTTCAAGTGTCAAAGCCCTTATAATCATAGCCGCATTACAAACTATAATAAATTGACTCTGAGTGGTGCAAATGAAATGATTATGCATTCCATTTCTTGGATATTTTGTAGCAAGTCTTCTATTGATGGCATCACCATCTCTAGATATAAAGAAAGCTTCTCTTATCTTTCTTTTAAGATTGTGCCACTCTCTGCACACCACTGAAAATCTTGGTTGGCAATCGTACCCAGCTGAAGTGCGGTGCTGCACAAAAACTGAACTTATGAGCAGTGTACAACAAAGCTTTATTATAAGAATAAGTGTGTTGAGATAGCCTAGTGGACAGAGAGGCCCTAGTCTCACCATAATATGATGATCTACAACATTTTTCAGGCAGGCAATATTGTAGACCACCTGAGGGGTCAGCAAGGGTGGTAGGCAGTCCTTGGTATTATTAATTAGTTTGTTGGAGTTAGGAGGTGTGTGAAAACATAACTGATATTTATTATTGAAAATATTATAAAAACATTTATGCATATTAGGCAGGTAAGGGAGTAAGAGTCTTTGCTTGTCAATGTTAGAGACTTGATCATTTATTTTAGCAAAAAACTTTTATCTTCCTGTCGATTAAATTCATATCAAAGCCAACTTTTATTAGGTCATCCCTATATGATGTGAGGTTAGCTTTCTTATCTGCCTCAAATTTAGACAGGAATACAAAAACTAGTTAAACCAGAGAGTTTGTGGTTAGTTGGTGAATTGGAAAGAGGGTGGGAATGTCCTCACTAGGCTATCTCAACACATTTATTTTTATAATAAAGCTTTGGTGGACACTGCTCATAGTTCAGTTTTTGCACAGCACCACACTTCAGCTGGGCACGATTGCCAACCGGGAAATCCAGTGGTGGTGTGCAGAGAGTGGCACAATCTTAACAGAAAGATAAAAGAAGCTTTCTTTATATCTAGAGGTGGCGATGCCATCAATAAAAAAGACTTGCTACAAAATATCCAAGAAATGGAATGCATAATCATTTCATTTGCATCACTCCGAGTCAATTTATTATAGTTTGTAATGTGGCTATGATTATGAGGGCTTTGACCCTTGAAAGCGCTTAGCCATTTAATGGAATAGATATTAAAATAAAAAATAATAATATATATTTTCTTTATTTGTTTTTAGCTTTGAGTGCTTGTGCATGTTAGCACATTTTATATATTTTGATTCATAATTAGCCACAAAGTATAATCTGTTTGCTTAGAGCAAATAATGCAAACTTAAAATGCAAAACAGAGACAATCAAAAGGCCTTGGCTCAAAATATAGCTGCAAAAAGATTCAAAATCTTTCTGGAAAATCATCACAACTGAACACAGAGCTACATTAGGTGGGTTGTAGGATCAGCCACTCGACCTACCCCCTCCATGATTACAATTGACAGCAAAAACTACAGAGGACTCAAAATGCTTCAGAAGATACATATACATTTTCAGATGAAACTGCAAAGTAAAAACTTTGAGATTGGTAATGTCTGGAATAACACTGATGATTCCATGAAGCATAATATCACTAAAGCAGAGGTAATACAGAAACTTATTGAATGGCCTGAGAAGTTGCACCATGGCCTTCATGCTATTCCCTGGCTTGTTTTTTTACACCTTAGTTATTTCACTGCACAAATAGTTTGTGGAATGATCAACATGCTAGCAAGTGATTTTCAGAAATTGCCAATCTATACCCAATAGCATTAGTCCTTTCCTTAAGAAAAAAAATCAATCCATCACCATTAGAAAACATCCAATCAATCTCCATGGCCCCTTAGTTAATTGAAACAATAGAAGCAATAGTCAAAGATCGGATACAATATCAACTCTACAATTGCATCATGCCTTTCCAATTTGCTTGAAGGAGTTATTCCACAAATGATGCAGTCCATCTTTTCTCACTGCTCTTGGAACATGTCAGAAAACAAAATCTACAGATTGTCATTCAGCTTGACTTTTCTTCTGCCTTTGATTCTGTAATACCCTCAGTATTATTACACCCTCTTCAAGAATATGGAGTTCTGAGTGTCTACATCAGAATCATTGGTAACCTTATTCACAACAGATCAATTTTCACATCACTTGATGGAAGAATCTCATCTGGGTTTAGGCCTCATCTTTCAATTCTTCAGGGTTCTCCACTAAGCACACTTTGTTTTGTAGCATACATCAACCCTCTTCTGCTTCGGATTGAGAAGAGTGTGCCTGGAATCTACCTACCAACTTAAAAAAGAGGTGCATCACATTTCCTATCTTGATGATGTAACTTTTTTTGCCAAATAAAAAAAGTTCCTTCCAATCATCCAGCAGATTATCAATAAATACGAATCCAGACTAAATCTTCATGTAAATTATTCCAAGTCTTCAGTGTGGAAGATGCTCTCTGGCATGCCCGTACAGGCTCAATTTACCTCAGAACCCAAAACTTTCTAGGCTTTCTGTTGTACAAATCCACCACGCAAATAAGAAAAGATATGCAACAAAATGTAATTGACAAAACCAATAGAATGGTTAATTCACTGGCTCAAATTTTGCTCTCCCTATCTGGCAATTACTAAACATGCTGATTTTACTGAGAATAAACTACCCCCTGCCGACAAACCAATCAAAGTGTTCCAGACTTTTGGAAGGGCAAGGTGGTTGTTATTAGTATAGCCAAGATGCATATGCCTTAAGAATTAAATGGGATGGGACTACATTCAGTTTCCATATGCTATGCCCACAGGATATTTGATGCCATTTGAGCAATGTATAGGGAACAGGAAAACTTAAATTTTTCTCTTCCAATAGAACCCACAGATACATCTCCCTCTTATTGAGAGTAAGTGGATTGTGGAAATTTTGAAAAAAAATTCATGAATGTAACACAGTCTTCCATTGCAAAAAGACATACTGGGAAATTTATGGCCTGATACATAAGAATCAAGTAATACTTCACTGTGAAATTGGACTAAACAATAAGAAATTAATCAAAAAAGTGAAAAGCTGGTTCATGGAGACAAAGTATATTGACTTTATCATAAAACTGAATCTTCTAGCATTACCCACTAATCACTTTCTAATATGGAAAAGAGGTTTTAATAACATTGATCCTCAATGTCAACTTTGTAAAATGGCTGATGAAACTTTTCAACATCTCCTTTACACGTGTTCCCATTTTGATACTATTAAAGCATTGATATCAACTAAAGTCACAATTGACATCAGAGTGTTACTGTCTCTTAGACTGCCATCAGCAGTTGTGATCTTTCCATAATCAGATTGACCATCTACCTATTGTATGTCGTCTGGATTATCAGATGCAAATTTATCTTTGAACAAAACACCCTCAATGCCCCAAATGCTTACATAGGAATAATTAAAAAAATTAAGGAGACAAAATGCTCATCCTACAAAATTATTTCAGGACACGTGGAATAAGGTACTTTTTTGTAAATAAATTGTCAAAGCATACCTAGGAAATTACAAAGAAAGAACATTATGGTACTAAAATTAGTTTTGCTTCATAAAAACAAAGACAGTTTAGTCAAAGTCATGTTAAAATGTAAATTACCAAATGTAACAATTTATTCATGTTAATAAATTATTTATTTATTTATTTATTTTAAAAAAAAAAAGAAATGAGAAACTTGCAAAAAAAGAATTAAAGAATCTTAAGTTTATCTCAAGTTAAAATAGGAAGATTTATTTCGGAGAAAAATATTGATGATATGGAATAGGAATTAATAAAGCACAATCATATTAATAATTGATATAAGTCATACAAAAAATTATACACGAGAAAGCAAACATTAAACTATCTTTAAGTTAAAGTAGAGAAGGAAATGCAAACTAAAAAAATGAATTATAACAATCTGTAGATAAGGAGATTGAACATTTAATAGTTCAAATGCCTGAAACAATACTTTTGAAGAACAATATGGAAATGTTCAACAAAGAATGATTAATCTAAGATATATTTTAGAAAGATTTAAAAATAATTCAGATAATGTAAAAGAGAAAGTAAAAAAGATGTAAGAATATATATATAAATATGGAGGCTTTTTTTAATATAAAGGCAAGGCAGCTGGAAGGGAATGAGATGGCTAAGAAATATTTTTTCAGGTAAAAGGAAAGAAATTATTTTAAAGGAAATTAAACTTAATACTGATTCAAATAAGGTATTGTATATATATTTATTAAGGTAGTAGGAAGAGCATCTTAATTGATGAAAAAAATATTTTGATTTTTTTAAAATATATTTAAATGTTACAGAAAGATTTAAAAAAATAATGTTTTTAATAGAATATTTACAATTCATGGGAAAAAATTTCAGGTGCAATGCATATAATAATAGAAAAGGATGATGATGAGATAAATCTTAAGAGAAGAAAAATGGAATACTCTGTTCAAATTATTATTTAGGTTTGAAGATTATAATGAAATATTTTATCCATATATTAAATAATCACATTTAAATAACTTTAACTAATGATAGAAATACTATTCAAAACTTATTTTTAATAAATAATAATTATTAATAAAATAAAATTATTATATAGTATCGCAATAATTTAAACATTAGGGCTTACTAACAGAGTTTGCTGTTTGGAATTATGATACAGCCTCAAGTTTTGAATACACTACTATAACCTAATTAAATATAATTTCAGAAGTAATATGGTTTAATTTAGTTAAAATAATAATTATTTATCAATATGGTTAACTTTTATGTTCCTTCAATCATTGTAATAATAATAATTTATATAATTATAATGTTCAAAATTTTGGTACACAATATCTTGAGGAAATGTAATATGGACAATAATTATTAGCAAATTTCATATGCTTTTTTCCATATAATTCATATAATCTTAAAATCAAAAAACTTCTGTAATAAATAATAATAATAACAAAACTATACAATCAATGTTATATACAATAAAAACTAGTGATTAATTTTAATATCTTTTAAGTATTTCATTTAACATAGGATATTCAAACTTTTTTTTATCATATTACTGGTTATTTTTTTACCTATCTAATTTCATATTTATATATTGCTCAAAACCTGGGATTTTCTCTTTGATTTTAATAATATCTTTCTTAATACTCTTGCATTACACATAGTTATAATTGCTTTCACTGGCAATAAGCTTTAAATGTTAAATTTAATATTAATTTTATTATTTATCTGATTATAATTAATTTGGCTTCATTTGATAGTTATTTTTGTTTAGAAACAAAGTAAATCTTAAAAAAGTCACATTTGATTCCTTTAAATATTAATAAAATTATTTGTGATCAAAACAAGTCCACTATGTATCATCCAACTGTCAGGGAGGATTAGACTTTTCAGAAACAAATGGAAATTTTTTTTATTTAACATTTGTTTTTAAAATGCTTTAAAAGTTTTCAACTTTTTAATAATTTTTACAATATTGCAATGTATTCTAACAGATGATCATTGATTACATGTTAGCAAACTGCTTGTAACCACCTCTACAATTTGATTTGTTGAAAAACATAATCTGTTTTGAACAATGTCACCAAGGGTCAATAGAACCTATCTGCACATGGTTTAAAAAATATTCAAATAACTAAATTTTTAGATATCCTCATCTAGAATATTTTTGAAATTAAAATGTTATGAGTAAAATATTTATTAAATTATCAATACTTAAAAAAAAGTTAGCAATTTCTTTCAACACATAGTGAATTGATATTCATATGAATTATTTTCGGTAATAGAATATTAGAGTTAAGGAAAGAAACTAATAAACATAGGCAGCAGATCTAATATTTAAGTACCCATTCTTGTTTTTAAATAATGCTCCAAATAAGATGCTAACTTAAGGTAATTAAGAATGTCTTTGCCCATAAAGGCATATGTTTCTTTGACTTTTTAGCCTTTCATTTTGAAGTGGCTGCTACTGTCCAATTATTAAAACTTAAATATAGGAATACTTTGGTATTAGAGCTGTGACATGGAGCATGTATTAGACCTACTGGACCTGTTGACATTTGTATTAATCTGCCGCTGACTTTGTGATATCACCAAAATGATGACTCAAAAAACAAAAAATAATGTATACATAGCTTTTTTGGCAACATCTCCAAAGTTATTAGGAGGTGGTTAATATGAATGTCAACAGTTCCAGCAGGTCTAATACATGCTCCATGTTGCAGTTCTAAAAAATAGTAATACATAATACAATGGAATTCAAAGAAATATTGCAAGATTTTTAACAAAAAATGTAGTATATATTCAGTAGATGATTATTGAGAAATCAAGGTAATATTGTAGTGAAATTCAAACAAATGTACAAAATTAAAAAAAAAACGACTAAATCTATAAACTTTTAAGAACAATGCAGTAAATCTAAAAGCTTTTAAAAACAATGCATCCCCCCCCCCCAACAAATCCGATGCCATTGGTGGTTTTAGATATTTCAATATTTTGGAAGATTTTTAACAAAAAATGCAGTATATATTCAGTAGATGATTATTGAGAAATCAAGGTAATATTGCAGTGAAATTCAAACAAATATTGTACAAAATTTAAAAAAAAATAAAAATGAGTAAATCTGAAAACTTTTAAAAATAACGCATATCCAAAAAAAAAAACAGCAAACCTGACACCATTGCTGGTTTTAGATGTTTCAATATTTTGGAAGACTTTTAAAAAAAAATATAGGATATATTCAGTAGATGATTATTGAAAAATCAAGGTAATATTGTAGTGAAATTCAAAGAAATATTGTACAAATTAAAAAAAAAACAATATTGTAGTGAAATTCAAACAAATATTGTACAAAATTTAAAAAAGACAAATATGAGTAAATCTAAAAACTTTTAAAACCTACACATTAAAAAAAAACACGCCATTATTGGTAAAAAATTTTAAAAATGGTTTAACTACATTTTTGTGATAATTACCATCAAATATTGAACAGGAAAATCCGGTTATTTGAATGTCTTCTACATGAACCCAAAATGGACACCTGCTCAATAAAAGAAAAAAAAACACAGAAAAAGCTAATGTGGAAATGTTAACGAATCCAAAAGATAGCACTGATAAGGAAAGACATGTTTTGATACCTTTCTCATGGATTTCTCAATTGTGAGCGCCATTGGTTGTTCCATCATCACGACATCACACAAAAGGAAATATACATTTTCACACCTCTAAAAACGGATTTCTTTCTTTCAATTGTGAGCACCGATCGTCATTCCAAGAGTCATTGTGAATGTGAGAAATCTCCTATCTCCCCAACGTCACAGGTTTAATACCAAAGTACTAAATGCCTATGTAATGATGATAAATAAATTGTCAATAAAGTTCAGTTATATTTATAGATTCTTATTTCTCATTTCATTATTTAAGACATGATTGCCATTTCACTCAAATTCATCTTATTTAACCTTGAAATAAATTCTTATTGTTTGAAGATATTCTTTTTTAGATTTCCAATTAAAATATTTTAAGTTAAATAATATTTACAATTTAAAATATTAAATATTTTTAAAATAAAATATACAGTTTCAATAAATATCAAAATAAATCATTTTCTTTTATTTATTTATTATTGTAATAGAAGATCTCATGAATAGATAAAAAATAAGTGAAATTTTTATAATAAAAGTTTTAAAATAATGGTGTTATAAATTTAAAATACAAACAATAAGCAAACGTGCAACCAAGTACGTTATAAACAATAGATTAAAGCTGTATTAAATATTTTAAAAATCATTTTGATGTATTTATAATTTAAACATGAATATTAATTTATCATTGCTATTACAAAGTCAGTCATACATAAAATGTTTATAGTGTATTAAATTTTATTAATTTCTAATATGTGTGGGTATGAATAAAAACTATTAACTTTTAATATCATTTTACTAGGACTGCAAAATTTTGGTATTATATATACGAAAAGTTATTGCAGATAATGTGTTATAAGTTTTAGTGATTGTTTCATAAAATATTTAATTTTAATAATATATTTAAAGTAAGGCAAAAAAAATTTAGAATGTAAGTATTATTAAGCTTAAATTAGTTTTGTATATCTCAATTTATATGTAAATTATAAAAAGTATAAAATGAATGATCTAAAATTATGTGATTATAAAGATTATATTTAGATTCATTTAACTTTTTGTGCACTTGTTAATGTTAAGATTCTAATAAAAATTGTGTAAAATGAATGACAAGCAATGAAATACTGCCACAAATGATCAAATATTATTATTTAATAAAATAGTTTATAAAATACTATAACAGGAATAACATTTGATCACTGTGAATGGTTGCTTTTCATTAAAACAGGCAAAACTCTCCATACAGTACTTTTGCTTGTTTTAAAAACAGTAATATGCTAGCGTAAGAAATAGTGATCATTTTAATGAACTATTCTATCAATAGATGTATATTTAAAAATCATACAGAAAACAAGTTTATTTCAAGTTTTTTGGTAGAAAGGAATATGTTCAACTAATTAGAAAAAAAGTTTGTTCAGCATTAATGATGTTTGGCATTGCTCTTCCATGTAATATTATAATTTGTACCATGCTTAATGCATTTAAAATGTATTATTTCATGACACAGTTACTTATTAATGTTAATGTAATTTTCTAAATAAAAGATGCATATTGTCAATTATAGAATATTAAAGTAAAGCAAGCAATAATAAATTATTTTATATGGGTATAGTACTCATATCATTATAACTGCTACATCTTTCTGTTTCACAGAGCTCAATATATATGCGTGAAAAGATCAACAATAAACTTAATTTCATTCTCATTATTTAGCCATAGTCAAAATCCAGTTAAACTTTCAATATTGTTTGTAAATGAAATAGAAAAAACAAGCAAAGAAAAGCAAATCCTCACTATCCCACCATTGACATGTCTTATCTTCACTGTTTCTTTGGTGAGCTGTTGGTGAGGCCGATAGTGAACTTTAAATTAAAGGTTATTTTACTTTAGCATTACTCAGAGATATTTTCCTGGTAACAAACTGCGTTTATCAATATCTATGCATATATATATATTGTACACGTACGTTTTTGTGCTTAAATTTATTTATATATGTTATTATGTTTTTTGCTTTTCTTTTATATTAAGTTGTTCCAGATGTTACTTTAGGCTAGACTTCATTAATCTTAACTAAGTAAACAATTTATTAATATTGTTGATGGTGTCTTTCTATATATTCTCAGCTCAGATTAGAAATTTATAAATAATTGATTGTTATGTAAAAATTAAGACATTAAGTTTAATGAGACTGACCTTTATACAACAATCTGGCATAAAGCTCATTTACACTTTTAATTTGCTTAACGCCTGACTGTATATACAGTCTTTAAAGATGTTGTGAATGGGGGGGGGGGGGTATTTTATCTTTTATTCATATTTCAACTAATGTTAAATAGAATTAATTAGAGAATAAAGTAATAAAGCAAAAAAAAAAATTGCTTTCATTTATTTAATGATTATCGTTATTCTTGAAGATAATGAGTTCAGTTTTTTTATGTAATTTTATTTTCAGTTATTTTTCGATTATATTTTTTTCATTCTAAATTAAAGTAACAGCTTTTATGGATGATGAAATTTATTTTATCCTCAACTAAGAATAACTAGATACTCACTTTAAAATATTGGACGGCTAACTAAACTGTCCTAATTCATATTGATTATCTGAAAATTCTGAACTTGAGTACTGAAATTGTTTCAATTCCATTCTGGATATGTCAGACTAATTGCACCAAACACTACTCCAAGAGCGTTTTACTTATGAATTTCCATTAATCTTGATAAAAGAAAAAAAAAATCCCATCAATTTATTCTTTTAATTCATTATTCTTAAGCAGAATATGTTATGTATGGATAATTGTTAATACTGTTGGTACTATGTTCTAAGTAGGAGCACGGTTTTTTAAAACACAAATCTGTAGTTTTCGGGGGGGGGGGGTTCGTTTTAAAAAAAAGTACATTTACATTATTAAAAAAAGAGAGAGAAGACAATCAATAACTTTATCACCTTTAGCAAATTCTGACTCCTCTCTAATGGAATCCAAGATGACTGAGAATTCATGCTAACTTTTGTTGTGAAAAATGTTTTACCTGAATAAAATATAAACTAGGCTGACTATTAATAATATAAGCAACATAAAATTTATGGTGAAGCTTTAAAATTGAGCTACCGCAATAAAGTACGTTCTAATGAAGACAAGTGTGGCAAACTATCAACAATAATGATCTAATGTTACTATTTGGTCGCCATTTTTTATTGTTTAATTACTTTATCTCCTTTAGGCAGATAACAAGATGTAATATATAGGAATGATTGTTGGTACAATAAACGATAGATTTCAGTTAATAAACAAAAAAAGATAAATAGCTTAATTAATACAAAAAAAAAGAGAAAGCAGTAATAATAAATAAAAATACAATAAATAACCAAAATGGCAAACTGTTTTTTTAATATAGAAAATAATTCAAATTCTAAAAATAAATATTACATTAATAATGTGTGAAAGATGTATTGAATAAATTTACAAAGCTTAATATAATAATAGTAAAAATACTGTCATGTAATATGATAACCAAAGTTGCAAATATTTTTTAAATATAGGTAATGAAAAATGACAAATCTAGTAAATAAAAAGAAACGACAATATGATATCAATATAACTAAATTGTCTACAGCTATTTTCCCAATTAAACTCTGCTAATGCCAAGTGCAAGTATTAATAATGAAAATTTTATAATATAAAAAGAAATGATATATATCAGTAATCAAACTTAACAGACAATGTACAGGAATTGTCATAAATATCCTGCGCAGAAGTCAATCTGAGTCTCAAGAAAATAATACACAGTATAAATTTGTGAAGTACATAGTGAAGATAGCGAGTAAACAGTATAATCATCCTGAATAAAAGTTTTATAAGACAATATTAATAACAAGCAACATGAAGATCAATCTGGGCAAAAATTTCACTAAATGATAAAACGATTATATAGATAATTAATATGACTTGACCAATATAACTTAAAATCAATAAATAATCCCAAATAATAATAGTTATCAACAAAAGTAATATTATTGCCATGAACTTTATGTAACTACAAATGGAGATGTTAAATGAATATGACAAAAAATATCTTGTTTTATTATGACTGATTATTAGACAGTTTACCATAA
The DNA here is from genome assembly GCA_028023455.1 of Epiperipatus broadwayi. NCBI lineage: Eukaryota > Metazoa > Onychophora > Udeonychophora > Euonychophora > Peripatidae > Epiperipatus > Epiperipatus broadwayi. The sequence goes on from JAQFVV010012423.1 coordinate 7,964,980, forward strand.
GCCAATTATTAATCAAAGCTAAATCCTTATTAATTATATGTTCAAGAAGATCGTATGAAACAACAAAACTAAATCATTGAGTTTAAAAGCAAATAAAAAATATATAAATCGAAAATAATATAGGATTAACTACATGTCATTGAAAAACTTCATGATTAACCAATTTAAAGTCACTGGCATTATCATGAATTTTGATTGCCTATTTTCTGTCTTTTAGATAACTTTTTAAATCTGCAATGGCTTCAATACAGTTTTGTGATATTCCAACTACAACTGGAATCTCATACTGCTCCTAATATATGTATTTTATAAAATTATTTCAAATTTGATTTCTTTATAACAATTATTTACAATAAGTATTAAATTATTTATATAAAAAAATTAAAAACACATAGCCATAAAATCACAAAAGTAAAAAAAATAAAATTACTTTTATTTAACTGGTTTCAGTTGACAGCTTTTTTTTATATATATATAATTTGTTGATTGCTTTCATATAATCATTTATTATAATGAAATTTACTTATTATTACTATTAGTTACAATAAGTTTTATATTTGTCTTAAAAAGTAGAATTTTTCTGTAAATGACAATTTAAATTTACAATTGTAGACTACAACAGTTTTTTTTTATTATATATAATCAGTTGATTGTTTTCTTATAATCAGTTATTGTAATGAAATAAATTTGTCTCTTATTGTTGCCACCTGTTTCAATAAATTTAATTATATCTTAAAATGTAGAAAAAAAGAAATAGCAATTTTTTGCAAAAGGCGCTTTAAATTTACAACTGTCTAGACCAGGGATCGACAATCTTTTAGTGATGTTGTGCCAAACCTATATTAAAGCGTAATTCTGTATGCCAACATATATAGTATCAAAAGTGAACCGGTTATAATAGGCTTCAAAATTATATATTTTATACTTTTATAACCAGATTTTATATTATTGATCATTCAATATTTTAAAATACTTAGGATCTTGCTTTTGGCATGGAGAAAATTCATCTCATTGGTGCTTTAAAAAATGTGTATTGTTTACAAAATTGCTGACTAATATGCAGTGATTCAGAATAGGCAAAGCCCATTTAGCTTTCAATGGTTTAATTCAAAAATCTGATTAATGAACTTCTAGCATTCATTATTTTGTGATATAAAAAGTCACCTCAAAACTGGAAATTTTTTTATAATTCTTTTTTTCTTTAAAACTACGGATGTTTGGGATTTTTTTGTATGAAAAATTTGTTTTAATTACAGAATAGGCATCTAAAAGAAAAAAAAAACAATGATTTTTTAACTTTTTTGAGATTCGAATGATATCATCAAGTCTCACATATTTGCAGATTTCATTCATGCATTAATCTATCACTAAATATAAACTTTTTTTTCAAGTAAATGCACCAAAACTTAAAATGTATTATTATATAATTATGAATAGAAAGAAGTTTTTCAAATGAACTAATCAATATAGTATTCTGTCTGAATATAAATTTACTCTAAACATGCAGTTGCCTACAAAAGTATTAAAGGTCAATCGATCATCAAAAAAAAAAAAAAAAATTCCATCCCACTTAGCTCTTATCTTTATTGAAAATAGTACTTTTATTGTATAAAATAATTAGTAAATTAAACTGAATCATGGTTTTCATTATATGTGAGTTGCATATGCAAAATGTAGTAATTAAAATATAATTTTTTATTATTTCAATTTAATCAGAGTGCCATGTTTGGCAAGCATATCCTAGGTTACCGATCCCTGGTCTGGACTATAATCCATTGATTGATTTTTTATAATAAATTATAATAATAAAATAAATTTTCTTATTATTGTTGCTGTTAATTACAATAAGTTTTATAATATTTGTCTTAAAAGTACTACAAATTTGTTTTATATTTATTACTGCTATTATTTACAATAAATTTTATTATATTTGTTTAAAAATAGAAAAAAAAAGCAATTTTTTGCAAAAAAAAAAGATTTAAAATTTAAACTGTCTAGTCAAGCGTTGGTAGCTGAGAGGTCAGCGCAGCTGCCTTGCAAGCAAGCAGTTGCTTGCAGACAGTTGAACGCGGGTTTCCTTCCCGTCCGATGCTGTGACATATGGGGAAAAAAATTTAAACTGTCTGTACTACAACCAGCATGAAACTGCTAAAACAGAAAGGGGTATAGAATTAAACTAAGACAAAATAGAAACATATTTAGGAAGGTAAAGAGAAGACAGTTGTTTAATTAAAAAAAATTTATATGAAATTAAGCCATTTGAAAATTGATAATGGTATGTAATATCAATTGTAGACGTCATTATGAATAAACTATGAAGCAAAATAGCCTCAAAAACTATATGAATGTAAATGATGTAGAAGAATTATATGATGAATAGAGTTAACTGCTTTAGATAAATACAAATACATAGTCATAGCCTTAAGGTCATTATCCAATGAGGATACTAAATTATATATGATTATAACAAGCATCCAAAATTCTCTTTTCAGTAACAAAACCAAAATGATCTACAGAAATCATTTTACATATATTCAAGAATAACCATCTTATCTTTGATTATCATCTCAAGTAATTTAGCACTAACAGAGTGATTGAAATAAGCATAGTTTTTTTTACAAATAGACATAATAACAAGAATTTTAAACATTAAAACAGGCAAAACTCACTATACGAATGCCAGAAGGCTTGTGCATAAAATCCCCATCTAGTGCCTACTCATCCAATATCCCCAGACTAGTTTCTGGCTTGTGGCCTTCATCAGTGAGGAGCTTTGGATCTGAGAGCACTGCACCTAGATCTTAGTTTTGTAGTTAAATGGAGATAAAAGGTAGCTGCTGGAGGATTGCATTAAATCCTAAGATCTAGGTGCAGTGCTCTCAGATCCAAGGCTCCTCATTGACAAAGGCCACAAGCCAAAAACTAGTCTGGGGATATTGGATAAGTAGGCACTAGATGGGGATTTTATGCACAAACCTTCTAGCATCCATTGATTACTCTAGCTTGCTGTGTGTGGGAATACATATAGTGAGTTTTGCCTGTTTTAACAACAGTTATACACAAGCATAAGAAGTGGTGGTCATGTGATGTTTATTGGCTTAAAACTTTTAAACATATAGGAAAAATACCAGTAGACAAAGAAAGATTAAATAAGTAAACTTGAACTAGTATAAAAACAAACTTTATTACCTTTAAGAATTTTTGAAATTAAATTGTTTAAGTCAGAAGAAAGCATTTTTTAAAGAATCAATGAAGTATAATAACAAAGTATCAAAAACATCCAAACAAAAAAAAAGAATCAGAAATAAAATCAAAAACTAAATCACTAATAGAAGGCTTCACCTACATCATATGAATAAAGAAATTATTAAAAAGATCAACATTTGCTATATACTTCTAATATGTTATTATTTTTAGTGAAATTAAATTAATTAGACGATTTTTAAACAAATTATTAATTGTTTTTTATTTCAGAGAAGCATTTTTACTATGAAGAAATTCCATATAATAACGTAATTTAGTTTTTTTAACATCAAATATATTTTCCTTAATAAGCTGCTGTAAAGTAATCAAATTATCATTAAAATGTTTTATACTCTTTTTAAATTAATTCAACCATTATTTATGGAAAAGACTTAATTATCAGCCATTTTATTAATTAAAGAAGTACAAGTATTTTGAAATATGTAAAAAAAAATCATGTTTACATTATTCAAGCACACAACAACCCCCATTCTGATTGAATAATAAAATATTTAATCTAATATATGATACTTGAATAACATATGAGTAGGTACCTGAATTATTATAAGCTGCAGATAGTTTTGAAAAAAATATTACAGAACAATCTGTAATAGGTAAATCAGTAAGCCAGCATCATAATTAAAATGCCCATCTAACAAATAGTCTGCATTTCAAAATAGTTTGTACTGATAAGATATTATGAATTAATGGCAATAATTATAATTTATTGTTCTTTTTGTAGAGACTTTTATTCTATCTCTAGGAATGTTTTTTAATGACATATTTTTTGATATCATTAAACATGTATTATATGTTATCATTATAACCTGGATAAAAGAGATAATTACCACCACTAGGTAATAATTTATCATAAATATATGCAGTCTTTATAATTAATAATAATAATAATAATAATAATAATAATAATAATAATAATAATAATAATAATAATAATAATAGTAGTAGTAGTAGTAGTAGTAGTAGTAGTAGTAGTAGTAGTAGTAGTAGTAGGGGTGGTAGTGGTGGTGGTGGTGGTGGTGGTGGTGGTAGTGGTAGGGTGGCGGTGGCAGAGGAGTTGGCAGAGGCAGTGACAGTGGCAGTGGCAGTAGCAGTAGCAGTAGTAGTAGTAGTAGTAGTAGTAGTAGTAGTAGTAGTAGTAGTAACTGTTTATAAACATTTTAAAATAAAGTAAATTGGAAAATATATATTTGTATATATCTCGATTTTATTAAATATATTTATTTTATTGTTACACTTATATTTTTATTAAATAAAACAAAATCAGTTTTTGAAAAAATGTAAGATCAAATCTTCTTACAAGCTTCCATGGTACAACTGGTAGTGTTAGATATATCTAGAAGGGCACCTAAAGGACTTTGCTTTGATAATTTGACAACTAGATGTTATACTTAGCTAACAGTATGCATGCAAATGGTAAACATCTGATATACCATTCACCCAATGTTGGCTAGGTATAAAATCTAGTTACCATACAACTATTAAAGCAAAATTCTTCAGGAGCCCTTTTTGACATACCTAACACTTCCAGATATACCCTAGTAGATAACTTCAAGTCCATGTATGGTGATACTTGCTTCACATCAGTTTTAGAATTTATCAGGTTTAATATCTAGCAGCTTCCAGTTTAACAGTAAATGTGCCTCATTCTTTTGAAATCAAATATGGGGTAACCATTGAAATATCTGTTGTAGCCTCATTTTACTTCTAAATGTATTGCCAACTTAGTAATGTCACAATATTCAAAAGGGAAATTAAAATTGGTGATGGGTATTCTATATGGCTCATCTTATCTTCAAGCATTGGTCTTGTCCAGATTATAATCTTATCATGATCAAATTCAGCATTCATTACTGCAGAACAATGAATAGATAGATAGATAGATAGATAGATAGATAGATTGATAGATAGATAGATAGATAGATAGATAGATAGATGGATGGATAGATAAATAGATAGATAGATAGAAAGATAGATAGATAAAACAACCAATGATAGAAACAGGCCAATATGTAAAGATTCTTGGTGAATTCTATTGTTTCCATTATAAGGAAGTACACTTGGCTATAAATTGGCAATGCATTTGGAAATAAAATAAGGTTCCAACAGATAGTACACTTCTTGTCCTATATTTGATTGCAAAAGCAGTGAAGCATTTACTGTTAAACTGAAAGCTTCTAGATACTAAACTTGATAGATACTAAAGCTGATATGAAGCAAATGTCACTATACTAGAGGCAATTTACCATGGTACATTTGGAAGTGGTAAGTGTGCCTAGAAGGGCTTCTGAAGAATTTTGCTTTGATAGTTGTATAGCAACTAGATTTTATATTTAATTAAGAGTATCAGGTGAATGGTATATCAGATGTTTACTATATGCCTAATACTGTTGGATAAGTATAACATCTAGTTGCCATAAATTATTGTACAAGATTTTTGAGGTGCCCTTCTAAGTGTACCTGAGATTTCCAGCTGTACCATGGCAGATTATTTCATGTACAGCTACAGTGGCATATCTTGCTGTACCATCACTGTTTGCCTTATGTCAGATTTAATATCTAGCAGCTTCCAGTTTGATTATGAATGTTTTTGTAATCAGACATAAAACAATCAGTGTAATATCTATCATTGCCTTGCTTTACCTCAAATGGGCTGCTAATTTATAGCAGGTTTCCTACCTTGTGGAAGCAATAGAATTCACTGATCATCACCATCTATTGGTCTGTTTCTATGATTGGTTAAATTTCATCTACACATATATTCATTGGTTTGTAGCAATGAATGCTTAATCCTATTAAGATAAGATGGTAATCTAGACAAGTCCATTACTTGAAGGTAAGTTAGATCAAAACATGAAGGCCTTTGCTTCAATAATTGTATAGTAACTAGACATTATATTTATCTAATGGTATTATATGGATGTTATATGAGATGTATATGTATATTTGTGTGGGTTTATATTTATTAGCCTGGTAATCATTTGAAATCCAGGTGTGGCCACTTGATGGCATTGTTTCTATACAAAAATAATGAAATGTAATGTTACTGGGCCGATAGTTTTTTTTATCGAAAAGTTTACTAAACAAAATTAATTTTTCTTAAAATAATATTTTAAAATATTACATTTTCAAAATGATATAAAACAAAATTAATTTTTTTATTTTACGCTATTTTTTTTAAAAATAATATTTTAAAATATTACATTTTTAAAAGATACAAACATTATTTACATTACATTTTTAAATTATATTATACATTTCAGTGTGTAATTCTGGAAGACTGGCCATGGTCCGCTGTTTGACAGATCTAGAATGGATCCAAAGACAAACAGTACATCAATGGTCCGCTATTTGACAGATGCAGAATGGATCCAAAGACAAACAGTATGTCAAAACATGCGTTACTCTCATACAACCGACATTATGATTTACAAAACAACCTACTACACATGACTTATGTGAAATGGTGCTGGGACCTACCCTTTAGCAATTTGTTTCACATTCTCCAATCTGTAGGGAAGCACTGTGACAGTCTTACAATTATTACTATGTAATAGTACATCAGATAGGGAACATCGTTACTTCGAATGCACATTAAAACAGTTATAGCCAGTTGAATACCATATATCCTTACATCATATGGTAGTGAGCTTTAAAGTGTTTGCTATTTCCATAGTGCTGCAAAGCACATCAGTGGGCTGTAATATTGGCGTGAAATGCCATCTATGCCTGCTAATTGCTGATATGAATAGAATTGTTCCATATGCCATAAAATCCACCATGTAAATGGTATATTTCTGTGCTTTTGCACAGAAACAATGCCATCAAGTGGCCATGCCCAGATTTCAGATGACTATTATTAGCCCTTACAAATAAAGACAGCAGATTTGGCACTGTTTTGACAGGGTCTTACCCTCATGTGTTGTTTAAACCTTTACAATTAATTTTAAAAAAATACAGCTAACATTAGTATGTCAAAAAAGCTGAGAAGGTCCAAGTGTGTAGTGGTGCTTGTTTCTGTAAACAAAAAGTTCAAAAAAATTTTTTTCCCATGGTTGAAAAAAGTTTCAAAATGAGTAAAACTGGTTCTTTGGAAGAATTCAATCCAGGCTATTGAGAAAATTGACCAACTTATATGGATTGAAAGTTTTTCTATTTTCAAGCAAATGAAATTTAAAAAAACTTGAATTAAAATTAATAACATTGATTTGCAGTGGGCAAACATATGAAATCTTGCATCCATCAGAAACATTGTTTACTACCATCTTTGCTTGATTTTGACAGAGCACTATCTATACTGTCAGTATCCCACCCAAACCTCTTAAGAATAATGCAGAGACATCATCTCAATCTTTGTACTCAAGAGAAAGAGAAAGGAATAATTTTGCCACTAACCTTAGGACATTTGTGTTTAGTAGTGAATTTGAGGGTTTTTTAAATCATGTGTTAAAAGATATTTGTTAAATGAAGTGTTAAAAGATCATATTTGTTAAATGCATGATGTAGTCTTAGGCTCAAATTGCTAATAGATCCAAATACTACATTTGATTCCACAGTCTCATAAGCAACTCTCGCTGAATCTATCTATAATGATTCAAATGATCCCATAAATGAAAGTAGTCACAGCATTAAAGCTGTGGGTCAAAAAGTTATATTGTTTAAAAACTTTCCTTATCAGAACAAGTTTAAAGGATATCTATTATTGATGATAGTATTGTGAGAGATTGATACAGATAATAACAAACTGGAACACAAACATACAGCATGTCCGTTAAGAACTATGATTTGCAATTTTTGTAAATAAGCTTTTGTTTAAAAAATAAACAGCAAGGCAGGAAAAAAAGTTGGAAATATCCATTCTATAAAAACCCAATGAATGAAATAAAATCATTGAAAATTAATATCAATAATGTTAAAGATATGAGCAGCATGGACTCATTCTTTAAAACCTGATTTATTATTAATGATACACTGACTTCAATAAAACTGGGAACTGGATCTGCAGTTACTTATTTGTTGAAAAATATATGAGCTGCTATTAATAAAAAAAAAAAAAATAGAAATAAACATCAGCAGCAACCTGGCAGTAAAGCAATTATAAATACAAAATAATTAAATATCACTTCTGAGTCAAACAAGAGTTAAAGTAACTATGCCTTGTAAAACTTTTCCTTTATCTTTTGTTATGTCAGCTGGTGAGTATAGCAAATTATTAGGCCATCATTGGTTTAGTTTACTTGCACTTTACAATAATAAAAGTGAACTAGAGAATAAATAGAAACAAATTAAAGAGGTCTACTCAGATATGTTTTTTTAATAAACTGGGTCTGAACCCTAGTACAAAACCTATCATTCTTTAGGCCTAATAAGTATGGTCATGAAAATAAAATATGGATTGGTGCTGAAATCCTACTGAATGCTTAAGAGATCACCAGTAGGTTCCAGAGGTTAATCAAGACAAAAGGATTGCAGATTGTTATTCAAACTTTAGATGGACAGCAACATCACAGGCATAAAGACCAGTTAAGGCAGAATTTTAAATCACAAGCCAGCAGTGAAGAGGCTTCAAGATATAAAGACACTAGAGCTGCTGCTGAAGACACTGGATCTGATAAGGAAAATACCAGACCCAATGAAAAGACCATATCTATGATTGAAGATACCAGATCTATGAATGAAGACACTAGTCCAGGGACTACACCTCAGTCAATGATAATGTAACCAAACCTGAAAAAGCCAAGAAGTGACAAAATTTTATACCCATTAATTTCAATGACTACATTCTTGAAGACTAATTTTAGTGAGGAGATAGGAATGTTTTGGTTCAACTTACCTATGAGTAATGGACTGATTACAATCTTATCTTGATAGGATTCAACACTTATCACTACAGACCAATGAACATAGATATAAATAAAGTATAATTTCTGATAGAAATAGGCTAATAGATAAGAATATTCAGTGAATCTTATTGGTCCATAAATTAAAGAAGAGTAACTGGCTATAAATTGGCTTTTGGAGGTAAAGTGGGGTAACAATGGATATCACATTAGTTGTCACATTTGATTGCAATGGGAATGATGCATGCTTACACTTAAATTGGAAGCTGATACGATATTAAACCAAACAAAAATAAGCTATCATAGTATAGCTGAAAGTGTCACTATAACTGGACATAAGACAAGCTGCCATTGTAATTATGAAGTATTAGCTATATCTAGAAGTGCACCTGAAGACCCTTATTTCAATAGTTGTATAATAACTAGATGTTAGACCTAGTGAACAGTATCAGGCAAACAGTATATTACATGATAATACATAAATATATATTGTATATAAATAAGTTTTAATAAAATATTCAACCATATTTGTATGGGTCTGTGTAAACACAACAATAAAAAAGTGATAATGTTCAACATTTTAAGAGAGTCTATACTATCATTAAATTGACTAAACTTGTGTTGACAAATGTGATTCTGATACATTCATTGCTTGCAGAAATTAATTATGAATATATTATATTGAAAGATAAATTTATTCTTATACTTAAGTTGAACTTTAAACATTATATAATTTATATTAAAAAAAATAGTGTTAATAGATATCAAGTTAAAAATAATCTTGCTGACGTTTTCCAGCTGACATTTTCCATTTAAAAGCAAGAGAAGAAATTTTTGGAAAACTTTTTACCTTGGAATAACTTCATAGTTGTTGTTGTCAATATTATTTTAATGATATTATTTATTTATTTATATTAAAATTAGCTGTAGTGAACTATATTGAAGATCAAAGCATGATCTTTTATTGATTTCCAGGACTGTGTTCTATTAAAATCACATGTGAACTACTTTGCTTAATTAAATTTAATGAAAATTGTATATGTGAGTGTCAAATTGTTAATTAAACAATTGGTTTGAGCATTTTATTTTAATTTTTTTATTCATAGTATAATGGTCGGGGATGATCAGATAGTTGAAGTCTCACATATCTGCCATACAGGGTGCCACTAGGCTACTTGAACCTGGAAAATTTATATAGATACATGCAGTTAAGATCTAACTTTTACATATATATTTTATTCTGACCGTCAGCCCATGCCACTAGCTCGTGGAGCAACAGAGATAATTTTTAATATTAAAAATAAAGTAAAATAACGCACATATATAAATATTTAAAATTGAGGAATAAAATTTATCTTGCTTATATTTTAATATTAATTTGGTTATTATTTTTTTTAAATTTAAATTATTAAGAAGGTCTGCACAGATGGACATTTTATAAAAGTTTGTTTTGTTATGTTGAGTATAGATTGGCTACATAGATTTTTCAGTTAAAAACTTTTCAAAACAATCATTTAATCTCAGACTAAAAGTTCGCAGCCAAACCAATGCCTGCTTCCTAATATACAATTGTAACCAATGCAATATAAAGATGCTAGCATAAAACCACACAGTCAGAAATGTGCCTCTGCTGCATGATATTATTTGAAGAACATGATCTTCGTCCAGTACAGGATTGTGCATCTGTCTGGCGAAGGAATCATGTATATAATATAATTAAAGAGAAATGCTATGTATGGCAGAGAGCGGTTTATCTGCCGACTTATAGTACCTATCCATAGAGCTAGAAGGGGTCAATGGTGCAGGAAATATGTCTGCATCCATTGCAATGCAATGACTACATCTTTGGGTCATGCATTCAATTGGGCATTGCCATGTATGTATGTATGCTAAACACACTTCACATTACATTGATATAAACACTTATATATCCCTCCACCAGCACTGACCTAGCCATGAGACAAATACCCTGAAATTAAAACCCATTCAAAATAAACATAAACAATTAAAATATAAAGTTATTGATGGAATTGCAGAGGGAAATTTACAATAAATCCAATGGCATTCATCATAAGATGCCGCATTGACACCAATAACTTAAAAGATATACGAATAAATACATTTTTAGATAATCAACATGAGGCATCGTATTTACCGAATATTATATATTTTAATCAATATGCAAATAAAAAAAAAATGAACATTAACGAATCTATGCAGCCATCTACACCCAACTTAAATTTAATACATTTAAATAATTTAGTCAATAAATATTAATAAAAAAATGGAAATGATTAAATCAGCAAACTCAAATATTTAAAATTAAACATTAATAATTGATTTTGACATTTTAAAAGTCAGATTAAAGTTCATTTTAAAAATTAAATTTAGTTGATTATTAAAAGCTTGTCATATCTTGACGAAAGTTCTTAATTACTTTTTTAAAATTTTACAGTTCATATCTTACAGTAGAAGAGCTCCCGGTTCCTGCTGCCAATTCCCATGAAGTCTTTATTGGTCATACTTTCATGGAAGACCAATCTGTTTTTTCAGAGATGGCCTTAGCTGATTCAATCCTAGTACTATTTTATTGCAGTACCCATATGATTTGGGGTCATAATTTAACAGTCACTTCATTTGAAATAAGAGAGAGGGTGAAAAGTGCATCTTATCACCCTTTTCGAAAAATCAAGCTGGAACTAACCCTCAATTTTAATATTTTTCTTTTTATACAAATCGTCCGGAGTCACTGAACAATCAATGATTTTCATTAAGGTCCTAGCGTTGGTTGTTGCTTCTATTGGACATTCTGCTTCAGAGAGGAAAACAATCTTTCCGATTTTTATCTATATCTTTCATCTGACTTTTTGTATAAGAGCACCAAGGGCTAATTTGCTTTTTCAATTAAAAGAACAATCATTTCCATTTTGAGATTACAGGAATTAATTAATACTTGTTTCCATTTTTATTAATCTTTAAATCTTTTCCTTTTTTTGTTTTTTATAAAAAAAGTACGTTCAAATACTTTTTTTTTTCATTTAAAAAAAAATAAAAATACTTTTAAAGTTTTCCTTCCATCTGTGCGATATATTATATACGTTAAACAACTCTTTTTAATTTTAGCTTTTAATAAATTTATTTTTATTTACGAACTTTTTATTTTAATTTTAAATTAATGTAACGGCATATTATATATACCGTTAAAATAAATAATCAGTATTTAATTAAACTATGTATGCAAAGAACACACAAAATAATATTCCTACAAATAGTTCAAGTAGATATATTAATTTACACGACATTTCATATATTTACCCATAATATTGAAAACATTTAAAACATGATGAATACCAATCCAGCACTGTTAATGGCAATATATTATTCTGTTGTTATTTCTAATGATAAATTGTGCAAAAAAATGGAGATATTTATTTCATATGCTATTACATTAAATGCTATATTACTTCCAATGTATTACTTATTTTTCAGTCAGTTTTGTCTCTAACACTTAAATATTAATAATAAGTATACTTTCTATTCCATATTCAATAAACCAATCCCATAAAGCAAAAAGAATAAATCTATTAGACGTTATATCTTTTCATTGAATAAATATGCCAAAAATGCACAATTCATATTGTATAGGTCACATCTGACTATATATAATTTTTGTTGTTGTTGTATGATTAACATATAAGAAATATTAAGTGGCAATCTCTGTTTACATGAATATATCTTAATTTATTGAAAAAATATAAATTCAGCATATATATATATTGTAATAAAAATAATAAATATAAATGGTAATTAACTATCATATACAGTCTTTCAATCCACAGAAGTATATAAATGGCAATTAACTATTATATATACAATCTTTCAATCCTCAGAAGTAAAGTAAAGTACTTCTGCGGATTGAAAGACTGTATATAATGATTAATTACCGTTATATTATTTTTATTGTTATTGCAATAGTTTTTAATTATCGAGCATTTTATTTGTATTGCATATATAACAGCATATAATTACACAAAGTTTACTGCTCTTCTAAATATTAATACATTAGTAATTTGGTAATATTAAAATATCTCTACATTATTTTTTTGGCCTCCTAGTCTCTATACATTCTGATTGCTGCAGCATCAGTCAGCATGGTGAGTTTAGTGGGGGGGGGGGGTGTCTCTGAGTTTAAAATCAAGAACCAACATGGTATTTTTTCTTAAACATAGACAACTTTCTATTTGTCTAAAAAAAAAAACAAAAAACAAAGGCAAAATGAAGCCATGCCAATTTCTTTAATCTCTCAAATCTTTACATAGAATATACATCTTAAAATAAAATTAGAACATTTTACAAATTTTTCTAAATGTCTGAAAAGGAAAATAATGTATATACAATTTTTTTAAAGCAATTACTCTGCCCAATTATTTAAATATTTATCCCAGATCAAATGCGTGAATTAAAAAGAAACAATTTCCGAAAATTTGAACTTTTTTTTTTTTTAATTGTCAGAGAGGTTGGACAAATGGGAAGCCCAGAGCTTGTTATTAATAAATAATAATTAGAGAGAGAAAGCACACACAAAATGTAATTATTTAAAAATTGTATAAAATTTTCTTACAAAAGAAGTGCTCAAAGTAAATAAAAATCATTGTATATAATAATCAAATGTTTAGCTGCTTGGAAAGTCACAGGCTGGTCAAGCGCCAAAAGGGACAAATCATCTATGATCCAGAAACCCTTAGCTCTCTAGCTTGTCAGTCTACCACTGCACAGGAAAACTTCTAATTAATGACCAATTTGGAGCAAAAGATTAATTGTATGATTTATTGTAATTAAACTTATTAAGAGTTGTTGTTTTTTTTTTATTTATTATAAAAAATCAATACAAAAATTGAATCAAAATTACCCTTTGGCAATTTTTGGAAAAAAAAAAATTATATTCTCATTAAATGTATATATATATAAAATATTAAACAATTTTAATTGGAAACAGATAATGGAAAAGGAATAATGAAGAAATTTTTATTGTTCTTACATTTTATGAATAGTTTGTAGTTTATATATAGTCGATAAAATTTTCTTTATCCTTTTTTTTTTGGTTAACATTTTGGACTTATATAGCTGAAGAAGCGCTTTCTGCAGAATCCAAGGAAGCAGAAGTTAAAAGTTTAGATTTGGGCTTGTTAAAGAAAACTTTAATCATATCATTGAAGTCTGCAGTAGCAAGAATTTCGCATCCTATAGCTTTTTTGGTTTTCTCTACTTTGGACTCTCTATCTTCACTCGATTTTTTCTTCATTTGTTTAAAAATTAAATTAGAATTTGTAGTAAAAATAGCAGTTGTAACTAGAGCATTATGAGTATTAATACTTCCCCAAAAGTTATTATGAGGTCAATGAATTGATTAAAAATTTGAATAATCATGGTAAGTTTTTCATATGTAAACATCTATCTATCTTAAGAATCACAAACAATATATTTTCCATCAAGACTAAAATTGGCTTTTATTTGACTGCTTGATTCTTATGACTACCAAGAACAGTCAGGAATTACCACTGTCAAGCAGGACTAACAACTAATTCTTCAAATATTGAAAAATTTTGATGTGCATTTAGATAGAAAAACAAAATAGCATTTTACCAATGTCTGGTTCTGATTTTTTTAAGTCAGTGAAAGAGAAACTTGCATGGGAACATCTGATGATACAATAGAAGCTCCTTCTGAAGACAATTCTTTAGTGCATCAAATGAATTCAAAAGAAAAAAAACTTTTCTTCTTTTAAAGATAACTCAATTATTTCTTATCATCATCAATCATTATACTACTACTACTATTACTGCTACTGCTGCTGCTACTGTTACTACTACTACTATTACTACTACTGCTACTGCTACTGCTGTTGCTACTACTACTGCTACTACTACTATACTACTACTACTACTACTACTATTACTACTACTAGCTGGTATTGTTTCATTAAATTTAGTATTAATCTCTTTGTACACTTCAGGAGTAATATTTTGAAGCTGTTCATCTGTAGATTCTACATCTAAGCAGGAAACTTCCATTTCATCATCAAGGACCATCACTTCAGCCAGAAAATCGATAGTAGTAGACATGTTAGTGACAGACATCGAAGGGAAGGACCTAATTATTTTGGCATAAGTATTATTTTCATTAGGTGATTTAGTGTAAATTGAATTTTGTAATGAGTGATTATTTTCTTGAACTTGATTTTGTCTCATTGTTGAAGGCTCTAAATATGTTGGACTATTTTTACTGTTGTTTTCTTGAACTTGATTTTGTCTCGCTATTGTAAGCTCTGGAAATTCGTTCGCGTTCAACGTGAGCCTTCGAATTTTCATATTCGCATGCATGGAATTTATTTCATTATCTAAGTAAGCAGAACTACCAGTATCAGATCTACTATAATTTGATGTAGGAGACAACTTGTTGTTATTAGGCTTATTAGTAATTAACTCTTCTGTTAGATTTGAGTCATTTCTTTTACTAATAGTGAGGGATTATTAAAAAATTGACTTGAGTTCCTTAATGGAGAAACGTTTAACACATTGTCTCTAGGCCCTCATATTTCGGCCTCATAGTCGCTAACAGAATTTGAATTTTTTGTGGAGTAACACATCACAATTAGAATTTAATTTATATGCTTTGGCATACATTTGGTTATTACAGACTTGAGATTGTGAAATTTGGTTCATAGTAGGATGATGTGAAGTTAGATTAGATCTAGATTTTTCAATTTGGCTGTTAGAGGCAGCCATTTCTAACATTTTGATGGGTCATTGTAATCCATCAAGAACAATAAATGAATTATTTAAAATAGCACAAGGGTTTACTTATCCCACTGCTTCACAGTGTGTTAGTGATGAGTTTATAAGTTGATTCTGACATTTTCAGGATACAGCTTTCACAATAGATGAATAAAAGAAGAATAATAAAAATGAGCAATGCTAGCAAGTATTTACTGCTTTGCCACCATCTTGACTATATACTACTACTACTACTGCTACTGCTACTGTGACTGCTACTGCTACTACTACTACTACTATTACTACTTATTATTATTCAGCTTTCATGGATATCAGTCATATTAAAGAAAGACCACTTTTTTATTTCAGACATTTGAAATCAAAACAGCATCCAGTTCTGCAAAAAGTCATTCTTTGTCAGAGTTATCAAATATTGAAGATGACAAACTGTCTGTGCATCAAATCCTGAAAGAGCAAAAATCAGCATTCTATAAGGTTATATAATTGCTACATAGTTAAACTAGTACTAGATACCCTAAAAAATAAAAATGAATTTATCTAATATGGAAACTATATTGAAAATTTTTTTAGACTTGTGTTCTCATGTTTAACTGAAATATCAAATAAATTTTCTTAAAGGTAGGATGAATTTATGGGTATATTTTATTTTTTATAGATAATTACAATTATGAGAGACAAAATTAAACTAAGCCTTTATTTCTAGGAAACTATAAGTTCACCAGTAAAGGCAGCATCTGAGGACATAGGATAGAAGTTGCTAAGAATCTTCTGACTGCAGAGTCAGGCTACCATCTGATGGTGTTCCTTTATTTGGAAACCTACAACTACAGATCACTTTCAAGTGAATAAAATTTGCACAAATTACAAGAACTATCTAATAATAAATGAAACATTATGGCCCGATTGCTTAAAAAGCAAACGTGTGTTTGACTACAAAGTACAAATAGTAGAAGCACAAATAGACTGGGATTTATTGTAAATTAAAAGTTAACAACTCTAGCAACAGTGAGGTGATTGATTTATATCAGATGAAATAGCAAGATTAATTATTCAAATTAATTAAAAATATATGCAGGTAGTTCAGATTTATGTATCATTAAGTTATAATAATGATGAAAAAGCAGGTTTATATGGATGTATAAAATGCTTTTAATCAGACCAACCATCATTTTAAAATTATCATTGGAAACTTTTTAACATTGATAAATGATTGAAAGATGAAAGTATTGTAACTAAATTTGGTTGTGGTGACAGAAATGAGAGAGAGCACAAACTTGTGGAACTTAAAAAAAATTTCTATTTTATGAATTCTTTTTTTGAAAAAAATAGAAATGAATGTGGAATTATACAAATAAATATAAAGAGGAATTTGATTATATTTTGATTAGCAGTAAATATATATTTCAAGATTGCCATATTTTTAATAGAATTAACACAGGAAAGGCATGTTAATACAAAAATAAAAAGATAAAAATTATTAAGGAATACAAAATTAACAATTGATTACTCTTAATCTTCAGAAGCATTCCAATAAATTTAAATTGGAATTTGCTAATTGTTTTAAAATATTAACAGACTCTAGAGATGATTCACACTTGACTGAAATCAATAAGAAATTAACTGATAATATATTAAGAACTGTGAGAGAGTTCATACAAAATGGCAGCATTTTACCTGTAAATTTTTTATTAAGATGATAATATATGAAAAATAAAAGGAATCCAATTGTTTTTTTAATGATCTTTTAAGAAAAATTAAATATTTAGACATTTGTAAAATGGTATGAAAAGACTAATTCCGTAATATAAAAAAATACAGGAAAGCTATGGAAGAAAATAAAAGTCTCAAAAATGTAAAACAACAACTTTGGTATTGGAGGAAAGTTCTTTCAGCAATAAGAAAACAAAATGAAACTATTATTAAAAAAAAATGGCATTGTGAAAGTGTTTAAATGAGTTGAGGCATACGAAAAAGGAACAAGCTTCAGGAAATGTTTGAGTTATTGATATTTTAAAAGAATCAGCTGAAAAAATAGAAAAATTGTTGACAAATCTAGATACTAATTGTCTAAATGATAAAGATGTATCAGAAAAAATGTATTAGTAATATTGATATTCAAGAAAGGTGATTAAAAATATATTAGAAATAACAAATGTATCAATCTTCCATCACTTTTATATAAACTCTTTACAAAGAAAATTACAACTCATCTAAAGTCAATTTTGGATTCTAATCAACCAAAAGAATAAGATGAATTTAAAAGTGGTTTTAACTCATTAGATCACATCCAAGTATTGACAGAAGTTACAGAAAGAAATGAATATAAATTGCCATTATGTTTCGTATTTGTGGTTTATGAAAAGATGAGCAATTTTATGATGATTAAAGTTTTGGATAATTAAGATATAGACACAGATACTGTCATATGCTGAAAAATATTTATCAAAATGCTAAAACAGTGATTAATAACATCATGGTATTAAGAAGATTAACATCAATAACAGTGTATCACAGATCTTTCTATATTTCCAAATTTTTTTACAGCAGTTTCTCTAAAAATGTTTTGTGGATTGAAATGGACAACTAAGAAAAGTAATTGGAGATTTTTATGTAATTTAGAATTTTCAGATAATGTGATTGTTGTTTTTAAAATAATGCTTCAGAGCTTCAATAAACATTGCAAAAGTTGACAACTGAAAATAAAATTGTAGAATTAAAGATAAATATGAAAAGATTAAAGAAATTTTCAATGGATTTACTCAGAAGAAAAAAAAATTGATAATCGTGAATTACAAAAAATTAACTGATCAGATTATTAATACAGATGAAACATAAGGGATTAAATTAATTATAAAATTAAACATGTATGGAGTGCTTTTAAAAGTAAAAATAACTTAATATTAAAAGGAAATATAGCTATGTGTTTGAAAAAGTATTTTTTATTTAATATTATTTTGCTAGTTCTTACTTATAAATCTAAGACTAGGATATTTAATCATTATTGATTTATTATAGACTGAAAGTCTTTCCAAGATTAATTGGGTTTTTTTAATCTGTAGCCTCTCCACATGGACTCCAGAAATTTCTTTAGCCCACCCATACATCTCACTGTGGTTTTTCCCCAGGTCTTTTACAATCTTTTGGGATCCAGTTTAAATTTTAAATTTTCCGTATATTGTTATCCAGTCCATTAACACATTAAGCATACTTTTCTTTCATATGCTTATTTCTTTCAGAAATATCAATGATACTTGTTTGTTTTCTCAGATATTTTACTTTCACTTATTATTTCTTTCTTATCTCAATCTCTATGATACTATAATGCATGGTCTGTAGAACCATTATTATTTTTCTGTTAAGTGTCCAAATTTTCAGTACATGCATAAAAACTGGTAGAACACATCAATAATATTAAAACTATTTCTTTTATAAAAAATGTCATCTTTCCTTTTAATAGTCAATTATTTCTCTTAAAAGCACTCTATCAAAGTTTGATTAATTTTTATCCATACAAATATTCTTAAAAATGATAAATTTTAATGAGTGCTTTTATTTAGCTATTTTGCTAGTAATTGATGAATCCCACCCATTTATAGAAATATGTAAGTATATAAAGAATGTATAAAATATTATTATTTTTAAGATTGAATATAATATATTTTGTGCAAATCCACCTTATTACAATTTTGTCAACTTGAAATAAATGGTTATTTAATTTTTTTCCTCATGTGTCATAGCATCAGCAGAGAAGCGAACCCGCTAACCGGTACAACTGCTTGTAAATCAGCGGTCGCTGACCTCTCGACCACCAATGCTTGACATTGTTTATTTTCAAATAATTCCATTTTTGTAATAAATTTGAATGTGTAAATATAAAAAATAAAGTAGAATTTTTGACATTAGTGTTCGCGCTTTTGCCTTTTTTTTTTCCAAACCACAAATAATATTTGAAACCCCCCCCCCCCACCTCCAGGTAGCTAATCCATTTAACCACCTATTATTGATCAATAAATGGGTATAGCTATTAATGAAAACAAAGTAAAGAACTCAGATTAATCTGGATTGGCCTGCTGAAAATAATTGTGTTGATTATAAATATGATGAGCCTTTCACCTCTGTCTATTGCTATGGACTATAAGTTCGTAGTTATTTTAAAACGTTTTTTAAAACGAGAGAGATGGGAAGCAAGTGTTATAAACAAAATATTATGAATAAAAAAAAAATCAAGAACAAAAAAAGTAGGAATGAAATAAAAAAACAGTTACAAGAAAATGAATGTATAGAGGAAAAAAATATTTGAAGAATTTGTTGTTTGTGGACAAAAAATGTTATTACAGAAAGAAATGATTGAAATAAAGAGTGATATGTAGTGACAGGATTTTAAATAGTTTAAATATATCTTTTTAAGCAGAACAACAGCTGTTATGTGTACATATAAACAAAAGGGCCTAATTATGTAAAATGGATTATTTCACACCCCTGTACAAAGTTCAAATATATGTAACTCCTAAAAATGTATTATATGCGCGATGAGGTAATGCTTAGCCACGTTCCTTTTTGTAGATGATTTTCATTTTGATCTGCAAAGTCAATCACATGACTCTTGTGAGCAGATTGATATTTTTCTACAGTTATTTTTAAAGAAATTAAGAGAGAAAAATAATACAATACTTCAGGGGGGGGGGGATATAACGAATGCACAAGATACATTTTTGTTTGCACACATACTTGCTAAACATGTATATTGGACAAAGGAAGGAGTCATTATGAATAGGTTTGAACTGATGTGTGCAATTTAATATATTTTCTTATATGCGCTTTCTCTCTCTATTTTTTTCCATATGTCATAGCATCGGCCGGGAGGCGAATCCGCAACACCTGTCTGCAATTAATTGCTTGCTTGCATGGCAGTTGCGCTGACCTCTCGGCTAACAACGCTTGACATGTGCTCTATATTATATTATTATTACTATAAAATTTCCATAGATAATTTTTAATTTATTGGAAATTATTTTACATCCGTGTAAAACAAAACTCAAATTTATTTAAGTTGGAGGCCTCTTGTAGAAAGAATAAATAAATAAATAATTGGTGATAATAAAACACATAATTTTCACTGTATTTCTTTTAGCTTACCTTAATTGATCATAATAACAGCTCTCTTTTCCATTCCAGAAATTAAGCTTTAAGTAACGAATGAAGTCAGAGCTACTATTGGCCTATTCTGATCAGAGGTGTAAAATTTGCATTAGATATTATTCAGCGGTCTTTTTTCATTTTATTTTGATATTCAAAAAATGTATAGTTGCTAGATCTGGTATCAAACCTAGATTTGTTGGATGAGTTTAAAACATTAGGGTATTTGAATTGTCAAATCATTGAGTAGGAAAAAACGTGTATCCAATGCTCATACTAAAAGAAGTCCATTTAGCTATAAATTATTTGAAAAAGTTTACTGTACTATCAGATAATATCTATTGATCATATATCTGTTTATATTATAACTTCTGGGATTCGAAGAGAGATATCAGTAATGACAGTTAATGTAAGTTATATAGAAAATTCAACTATCTTATTTATTTATAACCTTTTCCTAAAAAATTACATGTCCTTCATCATTATTTTTAAGTATTGTTGATCCATTATACTATAAAACTTTCTCCACATTAAATCAAATTTCTCCTATTTATAGCTTCTTTTATCAATTTCCACATCTCTATCCATTTCACGTGATATCTCTTTATAGGCTTTTTATAATCTCTTGGGATGAAGTTTAGCACTTTAACTGATCATCGGTTATCATTTCTTTTAGAAATATGTCCAATCTAGCCCCATTTCAGTCTTAATTCTTTCAATAATGCCACCCATACCTGTTTGTTTTCTCATCCAAGTATCTAAGTTTCAATTTATCCTTATTATGCATGCTATCCACCTCTCCATATTCTGTTGTATTATTTGAAATCTCAGTATTACTTTTTTGTTAAACATCCAATCCTTAGATTTTTATGCAAGAACTGATAAAACTTTATTAAAAACGTTTTCACTATTTTCCTTTAATATTAGATTATTTTTATTAAAAGCATTTCATTCAAACTTAATTCTGTAGATAATTTCACTCATTATGGTTTTATCTGTATTAATCTGATCAAAGTATTTCAATTGTTAACTTTTTTAAATTCATGACATATAAATCATTCCCTTTTTTTTTTCTGTGTGAAAAACCAGTATTTATAACTTTAGCCTTTTTAATTTCATGATAAGAATTTATTCATTACCAAAGAAAAGAATTTATTTAGATTTTAAATAATAAATAGGTGAGCAATATTTTCAACCTACAAGATCATATTCATAGCACTTAAATTCAATGGTTGATACTATTATTAAGAGAAAATAATGATTTAATAAAAGGTAAATTTATTGATTTACATATTTCACTTTATGAAAATCTGACCATAATTATGTCTGCAGCATGCAATGATTGGAAAAGAAAATTCAAAGAAGCTTGGTTTATTGCTAACAACACTTATGCAATAAACAAAAAAGACTCTTGCATCACTTTGTCCAAAAAGTGGAATATGTAAATCAACTAATTTACATATTAACTGCCTTTTATTAAGTCATTATTTTCTCTCAATAATAGTATCAGCCAATGAATATGACCTTCTAGGTTAAAAGCATTGTATTCATTATTTAAAGTCTAAATAAATTAATATTTTCTTTGGTAGAAAATAAATGCGTATCATAGAATTACATAGTAAAATAAAAGAAGTAAAAATTGTTATAGAATTTAGTCTTTTTACCATTTATCTTTACTTTCTCACTTTATCTGATAACGTTATATATATATTTCTTGCAGCTTTGAAACATTATTTGCAAAAAAAAATCCTCATATCATTTCCAAAAATTTGGTTTCCCATTTTAATCCACAAAATACTTCTAATAAAATTGTTATAAAAAATTTAAAAATATGGAATCATATATTCATATCAATGCTAACCTTATTAAAACAGGCAAAACTCTCCATACAGTAGTGCCACTCAGTGCAAGCCAGAGTAATCAATGGATGCCAGAACACAAGTCTTCTGGAATCCATTGATTACTCTGGTTTGCACTGAGTGGCACTACTGTATGGAGAGTTTTATCTGTTTTAATAACAGATATGAGCAAGCATAAGAAATAGTGATCATGTGATGTTTAGTGGTTCAATGTTAATCTTCTAAGTATCAACAAGTAATCTAATGACCGAAGTGTATTTTAATAAATAACCTTCAGAATATGACAATATTCTGGGTTTATACCTTGATTGTCTAACACTTTTACAATCTACAAATCCAACGCATAAAAACAACTCATATTCATTGGTCTTTTTTCAACTTCTCTTGATACTTAGATAAATCCAGTGTGTCAAAAATACTTTCAAGTCTACAGACTAGTTGTAATTTTTTTAATAAAAATCTTGTATAGAATTGATAAAAGAGTGATATATCTGTAATTTCTAATTAATATTTTATTTTTCATCTTTCTATACTACTACTGCATTCTTCCAAAGTACAGCTTTAATGTTTAAACATTTGATATATAGTTTACCAATATTTTTTTCTATTTCATGTTTGTTTATAAAATATTAATAATAGTTTAATTATTTTTGGAGTTTTCCCCTTCTTATTAGATTTAATTACTTGCCTTATATTATTATACTTTAAAATTCAGAAGTGATGAAATTATAGAGGTTACTTTATTTCTTTCTTACAATACAGTTATTGAAAAACTTCACATTTCATGATGTTCCCCCCTCTCTTTTTCCCCTCTCTCCCCCTCGTTTACTAATAAGCCCATCTCTTTTTTTATTGCTGAAATTAATTTTTGCCAAAATCAAAAAATATTTTATATTTTTGTAATTTTTGTTGTCTTCTATACTTTCTTTACTAATTTACAGTTAGCTTAAAAATATATAATTGCTGACCTAATAAAAAAACTTTAAGATATTTTACTGTTCATTCCAGATAAAAAAATTTACATTCCATATGATTTTATTCATTGACTTTATAATGAATTCTGATGTAGAGAAGTTGTCACTCAATCACAGTGCATTTTCGATAAGCTAAATCTGACATGGAAAATCTTTTTAGAGTTGTTCCTTGAGATATTATTTAACATATATTGGATGACCAAATTTTAAATTATGCAAAATATTAACTTTTTTCCCCTAATATTCTCTTTATATATATTTTTTAACCCAGATGGCAAACATAATCATAAAGTACCTTGTAAATCAAATTATTTTCAATTCCCTTTGATTATATAAAGTTGATTATTAATTTCATAATGCATAAAATAACTTTTCTCTCTCTACAACCAAAATTGTTTATATTTAAAATGTCAACATTTTTGCTTTTGGCAGAATAAGCACTTATGGGAATATTAAACAAAAATTTATATTTTAGTTAATATTATACTTTATATTTATTTTAAATGCATTTTATTGTTGTATAATTATTTTTAGGTATGTTCTGAATGAAATTTGTAATTTTTAAAACTTTTTAAACCAATATTTTTTTATGATTATAATAAAAGCCACCATTATTTTGAATATATCAGAAATCATATTACAGATGAATCATCAAGATATCAAATAAAAATTAAGAACACAAATTACAATTTTATTTTAATATACATTGTTACTATACATGATCAAAGTTGTTTTTGATTATGTACTGCACTATATAAAACTTAAAAATTTTTTTTATGTGTACGATGAAATTTTTTTTCCACCAAGGATGATCTATAAACCACAGTACAAAATGTCTTTCAAGGATACTAAATAAAAATTAGATAACTAAAATGAGCAACATTCAAAAAGTATGGGGGATATTTTAAAAAACAAGATTTGATTTTTTTAAAAGATTGTTATAATGATTGAATGTTAAAATTGATGACTGCTATAGTAAATTCTCATATGGGAAGGGGAGGAGATTGTACAATAACATATTTATAATTATAAATTTATTTAATGCACATTGATTATGTAAGTAATATTTATTAAGGCAATAAACTTCAAGAGTGTGCACTTGAAAATGCAAAGGTAGGGACCTCTACAGGTCTTAACCACAAGCTTATGCTTTTTTAAATAATACTTTAGATTTTATTTTAATAAACTGCATTTTTAATATATAACCAAACACAGATTGTTAATGCTTTTAACACAAAAATCATCGTTAAAACAAAGAAAAAATATTCAATGTAGATAAAACTATATATACAAACATAGAATTTATAAAATATAAAAATAAATTATTTTCTACAGTATGTCATACAAAAAGTCATAAATGATACCAAACAGAGATTATTTTTCTTGAGCTCAGTCCATAAATGTAAGAATTTGTAATATATGTATAGCTCATTTCAAAACAACCTGTCCAAATTGTTCTGCATAAAGAAACAGTAAGGAAGAAAGCATTCCTCATCAGGCCTACCATTTGCTATGTGATGAAAATTTACCTTTTTGTAATTTTCTCTTTTTTACTTGTAAAGAGTAGCTAGATATTCATTTACTGATTAATATTTGATGACTAGCTTCATATAAGAACTTGCTGTTACCCAAAAGAGGATTATTTTAAAACTTTTTATTTACTGCAGACCACTTTGAAGTGAAGAAACATTGCACTAATTGAAAGAAAAACTGGTAGATTAAAAAAGTGGACATAAGCTTTATTGAAAGAAATATAAATTGGAAGAATAGGATTCATTATAAATGAAAGGTAGAAGAACAACTTTGTGAAGTTTTGTGGTATATCAAACTGAACAGAAAGATTAGTTATTCAAATTAACAGAAGATATAAAATAGTTAATTCAGATTTATGCCCCCATTCATTGTGATAAAGAAGTAAAATATTTTTCTATGGATGCTGATCAAATCAAGCATCATTTAAAAATTGCCATGGTAGATTTTAATGTCAGAATTGGTAAACAATTAAAAGATCAGTTTTATGGGCAAATATTGTTATTTTCATAGAAATGAAAGGACACAGACTTATGGAGATTACAAAAAAAGAAAAACTACATTTTATCAATTATTTCTTTGAGAAAAATGCTAAAGAGAAGTGGAAAATGAATGAAAATACAATAGAATTGAATTACAATTTAGCTAACAGAACATATGTACTACAAGATTATAATGTTCTTAATAGATTCGATACAGAAAGTGATAATTGATTAGAAAGATGTAAAATGCATGTTAATGCAAAACTAAAAAGGTCAAAGCTATTAAGAAATACACTTTTAGCAGTTGATATTTCTAATTATTAAAAGTACAACAGTGAATTTAAATTAGAACTTGCAATTCATTTTAAAATATGAAGAGATTTTTAAAGTGGTTTAGTGACGGAATTCAACAAAAGATAATTGATACTCAATTAAAGACTACAAGAAAGATAATTGCAACAAAATGGCAGCAATTTAGTAATATGATTTTTTTTAAAAATGATCTATTAAAAAGAGTTGAATGTAACATGAAAAAGAATTAATAGTGATATAAGAAAATGCAGTTGTAAATTGTCAGGAAAGTCAGTAGAAAACAATAAAAGTCCCAAAAGTGTAAACAAAATCTTTGTATTGGAAGGACAACTATTTTGGAAATAAAAAAATGAGAAGGTGAAACTATTAGTAAAAAAAAAAAAATAATATTACGAAGTGTGCAAAAATTCTCTAAAAAACAAACAAAGTATCCTTACAGTTTCATCTTTTGAATATCACAGGATTTTATATGAAAAAGTGAGACATGCAATTAAATCTATGAAAAAGATAAGAACCAAAAGAACAAGCTGGATTTAAAATTAATTTATCCCAGAGAATCACATTCAAATACTAAGAGAAGTTATAGAAAAATTAATGAATATGAGTTACCATTACCGTTTGGATCTATAGTTTTAAAAAAGTATTAGATTTTATAAATATTTCCATGATAAAACTTTGGATTATCAAGAAATAAACCCAGGATGTCATATTACGGGGTTTTTTTTATTATCAAAATGCAATAGCAGTGATTGGATTATGTGGTGTTACTAAGAAAATTAATATTGAGAAACAGTTTTACAAGAAATATTTTTGTGGGTTAAAAAATAAATGAAGATTTAAGTCAAAAATAATAAAATAATGTTCAGTGGATTTTGCTTGCAGAAAACAAAGCTTGATAATTATGAATTAAAAGAAGTTACCAATTACAAATATTTTGCTCAGATTATAAACACAGATGGAAACATAATGAATAAAATTAATCGTATATTTAAACTTGAATGAAGTTCTTTTAATTGAAATAACTTAGTATTTAAAAGAAATATATCTATTTGACTGAAAAGAAACATTTTTAATCCATATGTTTTACCAGTTTTTATTTTGGGATCTGAGACTCAGACAATTAACAGAAGAGTAATTTAGAGACTTCAGACCACTCAGCAAGGTATGAAGAAGTGTACAGTATATTAGGAATAAAACAGGCAAAACTCACTATATATATTGCCACACACAGCAAACTAGAGTAATCAATGGATTCCAGAAGGCTTGTGCATAAAATTCCCATCTAGTGCCTACTCATCCAATATCCCCAGACTGGCGTATGGCCTTCTAGCTTGCTGTGTGTGGCAATATATATAGTGAGTTTTGCCTGTTTTAACAACAGTTATACCCAAGCATAAGAGGAGGTGGTTATGTGATGTTTATTGGCTTAAAACCAATGCTGCCTAATAGGATAGTGGTGGCTATGGTTATTAAAAAACCAAAGACACCAAAATGTATGGGTACTGAACTGGGTTCAGACCCATATGACTATATAAGCTAATGGGCTTGGATTGAAAACATTAAAGTGTTTTCAATTTAAGACTCATGGTTTTGTTGTTAAATGAAGATAAAAGGTGGTTGCTGGAGGGTTGCATTAGATCCTAAGATCTAGATACAGTGCTCTCAGATCCAAGGCTCCTCACTGAAGAAGGCCATAAGCCAGAAACTAGTCTGGGGATATTGGATGAGTAGGCACTAGATGGGGATTTTATGCACAAGCCTTCTGGCATCTATTGATTATTCTAGCTTGCTGTATGTGGCAATATATATATAGTGAATTTTGCCTGTTTTAACAACAGTTATACACAAGCATAAGAGAAGGTGGTCATGTGATGTTTATTGGCTTATATATTAGGAATAGCAAGTAAAAATCAAGAATGAAATTCATGAGTCAGAGGACAAATTGATATCATTGAAAGAATTAAAAAATAAAAATGGAGCAGGATACATTGCTAGAAGGTTTGATAATTGATGGATAATTGATATTTTAAATTGGATCCCAAGAGATTTAAAAGATCTAGAAAGAGACAACATGTGAGATGGACGAATGAAATAATGAAGTTTGCTAGTTTGAGTTGGAAAAGAGATTATGGATTGAAGAAATTAGATTAAACTTGGAGAGATCTTCATCATTCAATAAATGGATAATGGTTGAAAATGGTGCCGATAATTGCGTGGACCAGAAGCCAGATAATGTTCATGGTTGATAGACAAGCTGTCACTATCCACGAAATTCTTATAAGTACAGACATAAATATAAGTGTTTCTTTTGAGAAATGTACGTTCTCGAATGTGATCTAAAATGTTTAAGTGTTTGTTTGTTTGTTTTTTCAAAATAATAGGCAATCAGAAACTAAAAAAAGAAGCCACTTTAGATTAATTATATTAGTTATGCATCTATTTTATATCCAAAAACATTATTTTTTTAGATTATTAATGCGATTGTCCTTAATTTGCCTCAAATCTTTTAGAAAGATAATTTACATTTTTTAAATTGGATTTTCTAAATATAATACTGTATTTAATATTTTAGAAATTAGGTTACGTTTATTAATGTAGATTTTTTAAAGGAAATATTTCATAATACTACTTTCTCTCTTTGCTTTAAGGCAAGGCAGTAGTAGACAGAGCATTACTACCTACTAGTGCTACTTAATCATCATTTATGATACTTTGCCATTCTTGTCATCCCATCAGCACAATTTATTTCAGTACCTTGAATTACTTACAAATGAAATAAACCTTTAACATAATTAAAAATGACCACTCGTGAACTTTGAAAACCACAATAATTGCAGATAATTGTAAAAAGATTGTTCAATTTAAAACACACTCATATATAATTTGCTACCTTGAATTACTTACAAATGAAATAAACCTTTAACATAATTAAAAATGACCACTCGTGAACTTTCAAAACCACAATAATTGCAGATAATTGTAAAAAGATTGTTCAATTTAAAACACACTCGTATATAATTTGCTTATACTGAATATTTCTTATATATGTAAATAGAAGGATTTGTTTGAGCTTAGGATTTTTTAGACTATATTCGTTCTCCACTCCATCTCAAGCAATCGATTCATGATCACATACACGCTTGAGATGAAGTGAAGGATGAATATAGACTGAAAAATCCTAAGTTCAAATCCGTCTACTTCATCATCATCATCATTATCATAAACTATTATCAATCCACTGCAGAATGAAAGCCTCTCAAAGTTCAATATGTATTTCTTTTTTCCACATCACCCCTGAGCACTTTCTTATTTCATCCAACCATCTCACATGTGGTCTCTTTCTGAGTCTTTTACAATATCTTAGAATCCCATTTAAGATTTTAATTGTCCATCTATTATCATCTCTTCTAGCAATATGTCCAGCCCAACTACATTTCAGGTTTTTAATTCTTTCAATGATGTCAGTAATACCTGTTTGTTCTCTTACCATGTATTGTGATTTTGATCTCTTCTTGCACTCTTAATATGCACTCTCCATACTTCTTTGAGTGGTCTAAAGTCTCTGTATTGCTCTTCGATTAAGTGTCCAAGTCTCAAATCCATAAGTAAGAACTGGTAAAACACATTTATGAAAAACCTTCCTTTTCAAACACATAATCATATTTCCTTTTAATATTAAGTTATTTCTACCAAAAGCACTCCAACCAAGTTTAATTTTTTGATTAATTTCATCCATTATGTTTCCATCTGTAATAATAATATGACTAAGGTATTTATAGCTGTTAACTTTTTCTAACTCATCATAATCAATCTTTATTTTTATTTTTTGAAAAAATTCCTTGAACATTACTTTATAATTTTTTTAACATTTACATTTAGTCCTACTTTCTTACTTTTATCTGATAACCCTTGCAACATTTCCTGAAACTCTAAAGCACTATTTTCAAAAACACATTCATCATCCAAAAAATATAAATAATTTAAATAATCTTCATTTATTTTTACTCCTTCAGCTTCCCATTTTAATCTACAAAATACTTCTTGAATCACTGCTGTAAAAAGTTTTTGAAATATGATTTGTCTTACACCCTTCTTAATTTTAACTTTCCTCATATTATTATGGAATCTAATTGTTGGTGCTGCATTTTTATAAATATTCTTTAAAATATGACAATATCCTGGTTCTATATCTTGATGATCCAATGCTTTAATCATTGTAGAAAAGTTTATAGAATCAAATGCTTTTTCATAATCTATAAATCCAAAGCATAATGGCAATTCATATCCATTTGTCCTTTTTATAACTTCTCTAAATACCTGGACATGATCTACTGTACTAAAACCACTTTTAAATCCAGCTTGAATTGTCTTGGTTGATGGAAATAACAATGTTCTCTGTAGACGAGTTGTAATTATCTTAGTAAAATTTTTGTATAAAACTGATAGGTCTGTAATTTCTAATATCTTCTTTATCAACTTTTTTAAATACTAATATTAATATTATATTCTTCCAATCATCTGGTACATCTTTATCATTTAGACATTTGGTATATAACTTTGTCAACATTTTTTTCTATTTTTTTACCTGCTTCTTTTAATATATTGATTATAATTCCATCATTACCTAGAACTTTTCCTTTCTTCATAAATTTGACTGCATGTCTCACTTCTTCATTTAAAATTCTGAGCAATTCAGAAGATATTTATAGGTGTAGGAAGTACTTGTTCTTTATTACTATGTAATTTTTGGTAGAACTTTTTTACACATTTCATGATGTCATCTCTCTTTTTAATAATAGTTTCATTTTTTTCCTTATTGCAGATATAAGTTTCATATCAATACCAAAATGTTGTCTTACATTCTTGAGACTTTTATTTTCTTCTATAGCTTTCCTTGCTAGTTCACAATTATACTTTTTTATATCATTATCAACTATTTTTTGCACCATTTTACAAAATTCGAGATATTCAACCCTTTTTAATGCATCATTTTTATATATCCTTATATTCCTTTTTTTCTTCATAAATTCTCTAGTCTCAGTAGAAATTTTATTGGTTAATTGCTGCTTTTTTTTACCAGCTATATTTGTTGCAGTTTTTAAAAATGTATCAGTTATTTTCCTATTAATTTCATTCAAATCTGAACCATGTTCAAAATCTATTCTTGAAAACGATTTGCAAGTTCTAATTTAAATGTATTAGAATGTTTCTGAAGATTAAGAATATCAACTGTAAATATTGTTTTTGCATTAATATGTATCTTACATCTTATTAATTGATGATCACTTTCTGTGTTGAATTTATTAAGGACATTACAATTTTGGAATATGTATTTTACTTTAGTCAAAATATAATCCAATTCTACTGTATCTTCATTTGGATGCTTCCAGGTTCATTTTTTTAAAAATATTTTTCTCAAAAAAGGAATTCATATTTTAAAGTTTTTCTTTTTCTGTAAACTCCAAGTCTATATCCTCTCATTTCTATTACCATAACCAAATTTACCTACACCACTTTCATCTTTCATTTATTTACCAATTCTAACATTAAAGTCTCCCATAACAATTTTAAAATATTGTTTACTCTGATCAAAAGCCTTTTGTACATCCATATAAAAATCTTCTACTGAGAATCATCACTATGAGAATTTGTTGGGGCATAAAACTGAATTATCTGTGTTTGGGATCTGCTATTAAATTGAATAACTAATCTTGACACTCTGTTCAATACACAATCAATCTCCACAATGCTGATTTTCCACTTTTTATGTATAACGAATCATACTTCACTTGCACTTTTAATATTTGTGTCTTTTTAGTAGAATACATGTCCACTTTTTAAATCAATTGTCTCTTCCCCTTTTCTTTCACCTTCACAAAGTTCAATAATGTCCCATTTAATATGAGATAGTTCTTCTTCTAATTCTTGCAATCTTCCTTCACTTGAAAGTAATCTGCAGTTGTAAGTATCTAAATAAAAAGTCATCATCAAATGGCAACCTGGGTCTGCAATCAGGGGATTCTTAGCACCCTCTGCCTTCAACCATCAACTGCTGCCTTGGCTAGTAACTTTACAGTCTCCTGGGAAAAAGGGACATCTATTTTTAAAAAATTTCATTTACATGCACTTTCATTCTGCCTTTTCCGGTAACTGAGAAGAAAGACCATGGTGTTACTTGATCTTAAACTCAGAGATAAAAATCCAATAAACTCACCTCACTGGCTGATGTATGTTGATGAGCAGCCTATCCATATTCATATACTTTATGAATAATCACATAGTAATAACAGCTGCAAGGCAAGAATTTATGGATGTCTCTGAGAGGAATCAAAGGGTCTTCTTTTCAGTTAACAGCAAATTCTTTTCTGCAGCCTCCATCTACTTACACATACATAATTGTTTTCTTACAATAATATGATTTTATTTTTAACAATGTTGCAAAGGATTTCTTAATATGGAAAATATTTATTAAAAGAAATCAATCTGTTAATTTCCTAGAGCAATTACCTTCACCCTAGTAATAAAGCAAGCCCATACTGTAAATATAAGTAATCAATGATCACCATATAATGAAATATTATAAAATCCCCATCTCTTTCATACTATTCAATTTAATATTTAAAATTTTTGAAAACCTAGGGTTTTAAACCCAGGATATCTAGGTCTAACATCAGATCAATTTCTATATATTTTAAGAGTTTATATGACAATTGTAGGCCAATAAGTAAGAAAATGAAGAAATCTTACGATATGATTGTTGGTATTAATAATCTATTCATATAATAATTTTCAAGTTAATAGAAGTAAAGATGGTTTTAAAATCCTAATCCCAAAACTTTTCATGAAAAAAATCATTGATTATTGAAGCTCACAATAGGTGATCCTGAAATAGGATAATAAAACAGATTACTGCTTCAATGCAGATGTAAAATATATGTTAAAAGAATCATATGCTATTTTATTTGATTACTAAATGGGCAAAAACAAATGTCTCTAGACATCTGTTATTCTGAGTTGCACACATTTTAAACCTATTTTCTGAGCACTTTTAGATCAGCCAACATAATGTCATAAAAATATATACAAAGTTTATAATTTTCATAGAACTTGCAATGAATAAAAAAATTGAATAGTTAAAAGATCAGATGAAAATATATTTAGCCAACAACCATGTGAATACATATAGTATATACTGATTCTCAACTGTGCATGATATATAAAACTAAAAAAATTGTGATTCTCTGCTAAAAGTTTATTTCCAAAACAACAAAAAAATTATAGCAGTAATTTTAATGTCAGGGCACTATTAAATCAATCTTAGATAAGAAGGAGAAAGCATGCAGATAAAGAGTATAATATACGTAACACATTTTTGATGAAGAAAATTAATTTATCTATAAAATTTATGAATATCTATTAATTTGAAATTCTAAATTACAATCAAAATCAAAAAATTTGCAGTTCTATATTAAAAGTTAAAAAAAAAAAATAGTAAAATATAAGGACAGTTTTAATGTTGTGCAAGTTTATATAAATACTTGATACAATATAATGTGGACAAATAGTATTACATTCATAATACACACTTTCATGAAAAAGTTTATTTATCTATAATATGCATGAATATGTATTAATTTGTAACTCTGTATGACAGCTAAAATAAATTTAAAAAAAAAATGGAATTCTGTAATAAATTTTAATTTATTTTTTTTAAATTGTTGATGTAGTGATAATCTATGCAAGATTACATCATTCTGAAATTCAACATTTTTAAACAAAATAAATGTTTAGAATATACATTCTAATTCCACTTGAATTTCTAAACATTGCTGTGTTAGAAAGTTATGTCAGTTTATTTAATTATTTACAAATTCATATGAAAACAAAAAATTTACAATTCTACACCAAATGTTTATCCTCAAATTGTTTCTATGAAGCACCACTTTTATCTTAAAACACAAAGAAGACCCATATTTTATTACAAATTTTCTGCAAAATATAAATACAAAATTTCTTTATAATGAAATTAATGTAAGTAAGCAATACATCTATATTTTTTCACTTTATTCATTTTTTAAAGCAGTTAATTAAAATATACAGGATAATATTTTCTTTCTTTTTTTCTTTCTTTCTTTCTTTCTTTCTTTCTTACTTACTTCTCTCCTTCCTTCCTTTTTTCTTTTTTTCTTTCTTTGTTTCTTCCTTCTTTTCTTTCTTACTTGCTCACTATCTCTTTCTTTCTTTTTTCCTTCTTTCCTTGCTTTCTTTCTTATAGATGATTTTTATAAAGTGCTGTCTTTATTACTATATAAATTTCTGCCATTTAGATGTGCACATTTTTTTTATAATCAAGTAAATATATGTAATGAATTTAAATTTATCATTTTATTTTTTATTTACTTAATTTTTTTTTTTTGAAAAATATTTACTAATAAATTACGTTCAAATTATGCTAATATATTACTTTAATTTTTAAACATTTTCAGTTTACTGTTATAATTACAGAGACATATTCTGTAACTTCATTTATTCTTCTAAATTGTAAACTTTTATGACCAAAAGTGCTGGAATAATAGTGTACAATCTGTTAAATAATTTAAATTATACAGATTAAAAAATGTATAATTAAACAAGAACAGGACCATTACAGTATCATCTACTAAAAGTCATAGTAAGCAATGATTATCTTATGCATTCAAATGTTTTAAACTAGATACTTCTGTAAATGTAATGATTAAACTGAAAAATTTATTGAAAATTACTAAAATGAGCTCAAGATATTGAATAGCAATAGTAAAGACTATATTTTATAGAAATGAGTTACCTGTTCATGATTTCTGAGAGAAAAATGAATAAATAATTTTAAAAATTTTATTTATTGGCTAGAATTTCTTTCTGAAGCAAACTATGATTACTGTAAATTGAATAATCAAAAAGCAAATTAATGAAAAGAATGAATGATATGTGGACTTTTAAAGTCAGGTACATTTAATTACATTATAAATCAGGTATATTTAGGGAGAAAAAAGCATACTGCTTAATTTGTAGATTCAGTAAAGATATTTCAACAAATAGATATTTAATTTCAACAAATAGATATTTATTTGCATAAAATTGAT
This sequence comes from Epiperipatus broadwayi, assembly GCA_028023455.1. Classification (NCBI taxonomy): domain Eukaryota; kingdom Metazoa; phylum Onychophora; class Udeonychophora; order Euonychophora; family Peripatidae; genus Epiperipatus; species Epiperipatus broadwayi. The sequence continues at coordinate 8,000,287 of JAQFVV010012423.1, forward strand.
ACTATGAATAGAATAAAAAGTATTTAAAACATTACACATTTATTTAATTATAAAAAATTGTATTTAGCAGAGTTTTAAAAAAGATAATTTATGTGGCTTATTGTTTATTATATTTCATACATAAGGACTATGTAAATTACAAAATGAGAAGGATTACAGATCAGAGAAGTATAAAATAATCAGGCAACTGCAATTTTAATGGAATATTGCAGATTGATATCTGGTTATATTTTTATATGATTTTATTAAATGTCATATCAAAGTATTCCAATACTGACTCAATGATAATGATTATTTATTTAATAATAAATGAGGAGTTTAAGAAAGAACTTCCACCCTAAACATCACATGATCACCAATCTTTATATGTACACAAGCTGTTTACACAGAGGCTAAATTCTCCATACAGTAGTGCCACTCAATGCAAGCCAGAGTAATCAATGGATGCAGGAAGGTTTGTGCATAAAATCTCTATCTAGTATCTACTCTTTCAATATCCCCAGACTAGTTCCTAACTTGTGGCTTTTATCAGTGAGGAGCCTTGGATCTGAAAGCACTGCATCTAGATCTTATGATCTAATGGAATCCTCCAGCAGCCTCTTTTTACCTTATTAACTAACTATAAAGCTTTGAGTCCAAAATGAAAACAATGTTGTCAATTCAAACTCATTAGCCTATATAGTCATATAGATGTGAGTAGGCACAAGCTAGGGATTTTATGCACAAATCTTTCAACCTCCATTGATTACTCTGGCTTGTATTGAGTGGTTTATTGTATGGAGAGTTTAGCCTCTGTGTAAACAGACTGTGTAAGCATAAAGATTGGTGATAATGCGATGTTTAGTGGCTTAATATCTATTCTGTCCAATAGGATTATGGTGACTGTGGTTATTAATGAACCCAAGACATCAAAAAGTATGGATTGCTGAACTGAGTTCAGATTTATATAACTATACAAGCCAATGAGCTTGAATTAAAAACATTATGTTTTCATTTTGGGTTCAAAGCTTTATAGTTAGCTAATAAGGTAAAAGATTGTTGCTGGAGGATTGCATTAAATCCTAAGATCTAGACACAGTCCTTCAGATCCAAGGTTCTTCACTGATAAAAGCCACAAACTAAAAACTAGTCTAAGGATATTGGATGAGTAGGCATTAGATAGAGATCTTATGCACAAATCTTACTGCATCCACTGATTACTCTGGCTTGCACTGAGTGGTACTACTGTGTGGAGAGTTTAGCCTCTGCATAACTTCCACACTATTGGGAAAATCACATCAAATAAATCAGATAGATTATTAAATTATTTTAAAATAATAAAATCTTTTTGAGATATTGTTAATTAATATATACATACAATATAGTTAGTGGAACTGCTTTAATACTTGATGTGCTTATCCTGATATTAATTTTTTTAACATTAATCCAAATCAAGAGTTCCCAATGTGTTCAATATCGACCTTCTTGGGTCAATTTAAACTTTCTAGGGATTGATAGCTTCAATAAAAACACTTGTGGGTCAATGATTGCAAAAATAGACCCCTTATTACTGCTATTTGTTTGTTACTTTAAAATATCTATGATTCTAATAGGTACTTAATTAAGAAGCAAAATAATTAAAAAAAAAACACTTTTTTGATAGAAACACATTACATATCAAACTTGTGAATGAAAAGGGAAAATGTGTCATTAAAAGAGTCACATATAAGAATGCATGAGAATACATGTAGCACAAAAATGTATGTGCATTGTCTTATTGAGTGTATCAAAACAAGTATGGACAAGAAAAACTGTTGCATGTTCACACTTTCTCATGGTGGGACAAGACAATATTCAATATTAGCAGAATCTATTAATTGCATATGGTCATGCTTTCATAAAACACTATAAATTGGTTCATTTGATGTGGCATGTATTTATTTGTGATTTGAACTTTGAATAATTATTATTGAGGAGCAATACTACAAAAAAGAAAACCAGAGAACACAGTTTATTTATTTGAGTTTGAACAAAAATCTTCTGTTTCAAGTAAGTACATTCTTTATTGTTTTTTTTTTTGTCAAAATTGTTTGTTAATAAAAGTTTTTATTTTTAGCAATAATAATATGATGAACCAAAAAAGAAATTCAGACAGTAGAGCTTGGACTATTTGAAGTTAGGATTTCTACTGTCATTATCAAACAAACATTTACTAATGTGCTTCATATGCAAAAAAGTCTTTAGCAATGATGCTATGAAACCATCAAAACTAACAGATCACTTCAACAGAATTCACCCTGACCAAAAAGAAAAAGATTCATCATACTTTCAGTCACTTAAAGATAAAATTCTGAAGAGAACTACAATAAGTAATGTGTTTGCTTCATCATCGAAGCAAAATGATGATGGATCAAGGGCATCATACAACATATCTCTACTCATTGTGAAGTCTGGCAAGCCACACACTATAGAGAAAAATTGATTCTACTGACCATTGTAAAAGTATTGAACACTGTATTCCACAAATCTGTGCAAGATGTTATAAAAAGGATTGATTCCTTTGAGCAATAACATAGTTCAAAGATGTATTGATGAAATGATTCACAATTTGGAAAACTGTTTGTATAATCATTTGCAAAAAAATGTTTTTTCTTCCAATTGAACAAGTCAATGTTACTCAGTAACAAAGCTTTGTAGTTGACATATATTCACTTTATTTAAGATCAGTAAATGCATGAAAAGTTACTTTTTTCTAGAACTTTAGAAACTGACACCAGAAATGAATCGATTTTAATTTAGTGGAATTATTTTTCAGGAAAAAAATAATTCCATTGACAAATATAAGATTTGTTCTGACAGCTGGTGCACCAGGTATGGTTGGTCATTATCACAGTTTCATAAGTTACCTGAAATAACATGTACCTGAAGTGCTTGCAGTTCACTGCATAATCCATTGGTAACATTTAGTAGCCAAGAACCTTATCAATAAATTGCATCAACCACTTCAGTTTGTAATAATGGCTGTGAACAAAATTCAAAGTAATGCTAATGAAAGCTATGAAGATTTCTGTTAATTGATTCTCCATATGGAATTTCACTGTTTTCAAAACATTTATGTTTGGCAACATTTTTAGCACTTTTTCAATCTGTTTTAGAGTTTTTGGAAGATGGGGATTCCAGTTTGAAAGAAAATTTACTTAAGAGTAAAACAGATATTGGTTATTCAACTGACTTATTTGACAAATTTAATGATCTTGAGGCAATTTGAATGTCATCAAAGCAAAATTGGTCATATCGGCTTTTGTAACCAGATTAATGTTTTTTAAGCAAAATATTGTAAGATCTGAGCTTTCCAGTTCCACAACTTATTTAAGATAGACACAATCCAAGAAAAAACATCTTGCTGTACATCAATCATTTGGAGGCTCTTCACTTAGGTTTCAAAACTAGGTTCAAAGATATTATATCATTAAAAATACCGGACTGGATAATAAACCCATACACTACTGAACTTTGCATAATTGCATATAATTAATTCACTTAGAGCTATGAAGATGAGAGCACATCTCTTGAAAGTGCTTGCAGAATAGTATAATTTTATTTTGTTTTAAGTATAAAGTAGCTTTGCATTCAGGTGCAATAGCACCTATATTATTTTACAAGTATATTTTATTCGCACGCAAAGTTTCGAGTTAGATTTGAATTACAACACTACTAGTGCAAAACCAAGCATAATTTTGCAAGATGAGCTGATACCCATCAGCATGAATGAGGATCTCAAGATATATTTCAAACAGGGTTATTGAAATTAAACTGAGAGAGTGCAAACTTCTCAAGAGCTTATGACTATCACCAGCCAATCAGATCAAGCACTGAGACAGAGAATTTAACAAGAAAAAGGTGGTTTCACCTTCTTCTTTACTTGTCTTTCTATATATCCAAGCCAGTCTAAAACAGGGTTATTAAAAGTTTTGGCTGCAACAAGATGTTCTATTTCTGTAACCGACTCTATGAACTGTTGTACAAAAAGTATTTGCTGACAAATCCATTGTCGTATCTGGTAAAGAGAGACTTCAGGGTAGTTTTAAATCTGCTTCAAAACAGTCATCGATCACATATTACTGAACATGAAAATTTGAAAATGCAATTCACTAATTCAAAACCGGACATAGATAAATTATTGACAGATCACCAGGTGCATCCATCTCATTAAAATCAGTTTTCCAAGCTAATTTATTTGTTATTCTTATATTTACAATTCTGATTAAAATCTTTCGTTGGTGTAATTTTGTTGATGTTTAATTCTGTCTGAATATCTTTTTTCCACTTCATTTTTGTTTTAATAAAATGATTTCAATATTTATACTTATTTTGAATTTACATATTTATTTTATAAATGTCAAAAATTAAAAAAAAAACTGCTCGTATTTTTTTGCTTTAATTTTCGTTAGTGTAGGTTTTGATATTAAATGTTGCACAAAATACTAACATATTCTGTAGTACTGCATAAATTTATTAATTTTACTAGGGGATCGACGGTTTTAAAAGTTTTTGGTAAAATAGTCTGCAGAAGAAAAAAGTTTGAGAACTCTTGCTTTAGAGCAAAAGATTTCTGAATTATGCTCATCTGTCATTTTTATTATTTGAATATTATATGACCTATCAAATAATTAACTATTCAATTATTTTTTATGACTCCTTTATTATAATCTTTAAGTTTGGTGTTAGCAGCTCTGATTTTTCTTCTTTCAAACATTCAAAGCCATTGCATTTCCTCCTTCATTTATCACATTTATTATATCATTTTTCATTTATTTAATGTTCTTTATGTATTCAATAAGTTTGAAATTTCACTTTATTATCAATTTCTAAATTTTGATTTCTACTAAGTTAGCCTCTTCGTTTTTATGCCTGCATAATGCAGGCATGAATTTTCAAATTATAAACATCCGGTTTCAGCTTAATATTAACAGATATCTACACAGTCTACCATTTTACACCTTCATTTTCATCTTTCTCTCTAGTTTCAGAAAAAGTAAGCTTTATTTTTCTAGGACAAAAGTTAAAAATTTTATGATAATTTTTGTGATCAAGTAAATTGAATTTTTTTGTCTTTCTCAGATTTTTCATTGTTATTGATACAATATTCACCCTGAAAATTACATCGGAAAAAATACAACTTTACATTGATGAACTTTGTGGAATGAATATTATTGGGAGCCAATAGTAAGTATTTATTTTTATATATTTTTAAATTATTATTTGAATTTATTTTTTAATTATTATTTGAATTTATATTTGATAAAAAATATACAAAAAAATTATCATTGAAACTAACATATATGCTGATCAAAAAATAGCTCGTGATTGTGTAAATTTATAGCGTGAATTATCTGCATTTTTGGTATGATGTGGGCTTGGGTCCAGTATTTGAATTAGGTGATATGAGACAAAGATAAACATATTTTGCAAATATTGACCCAATTTGGATTTTTCTATAATGTCTTGCCTGCATTTTAATAATAATAATAAAAATACGCAAATGCTAAAAGTGAAGATTTTGATAGTATATAAACTTAGATCAATTATACACTACAGGAATGTAAGCTGCATATCAAATGCAAAGACAGGTGAAAGTTGATGAAGCTATTACTAAATTTATGGTCATAGTAGCATGAAGCAATATGAGCCCTCAAAACCTGTAAAGATAGGATAAATAATACTACATCACACTGACTCTAAACTACTAACTTATGTACCTCAAGCATAACTCTATAATGAATTTAGTATTTCATTCACTTTTTATTTATTTTGTATATAGTGACTATTTTAGTAATAATTTTTAATAAATTACAAACATTATTGAAGTTCTTTATTATAATATTCAAATTATATTAATTATTGATCAATATTAACTCCTTGTTATAAGGGATGGTATTAGGTATGACATATTCATTGCAAACCCCTGTACAGAAATAGATTTTGAAGGTTCAGTGTCCAGCGCACTCTATTGTTCGCTGGATTGCAACTATCAATAACACAATATAAAATAATTAATGAGGCAGCCTGGCAAGTAGGTTTAAATAACGAAGATTTATTTATAGGATTATATATGAGTTAATCACTACTAATATATAAAAAGTATGAATAATATACACACGCTATTATTATTATATATAAATAAGGGGCCCGAAGGCAGAGTAAAATAATAAAGAGATCAGTACGACCTGTTATAGTTCCCTAGGTTTACTTTGGCACGTCTGAAGGTAAACCTCTCCGCAAGAGTAGGTGAAGCAAAGGAGCTGACTGGAGCACCCGAGGAAATGGCACATCTACCTTTCAAGAGCTTCACTTAGCAAGTGTCCTCTCTCAGTTCAATATTAGATCCATTACTTGTCATGCCTTGATTTTGAAGTAGCCTCCCTTCATTGGCCATTCACTGTCCACATGGTGGTCATCTCTTTAGTTCCTATACGATCCCTGATTAGATAATGCCATGCCTTTAGCATTGTCTATTTTAAGCAATGGCTTTGTATACATTATCTAACCTTCTTGATGAATTACTTTATAGTTTAGTGTTAATATATCATTTAATTATTTACAATACACCATTAGCAATCTGTTAGTTTTACATTTATTTTTATTACTAGTTAACCGTATTTTTTATATACATGCACATACACACACATTTAGCATACCTCCCCCAAGTTCAGAGATAGAGTTTTAGTTTGTTGATTTTTTTTTTCTGAACTTAGCACGTAATTACTGAGGTGGGAGGGAATTTTACTTTCCCTCTTAGAACATTGGGGGATGTCCGATTCTGTGTCTGGAGCATCATCTTTTCTCGGAAATGGCTGGGGCGTTTGTTGTATACTTTCGTCTTTACGCAATTGATTTATGTGTTTGCGTAACTCTCTTCCATTCTCCATTTGTACAGCAACCACTTGCTTACTTAAATGTCGCACAATTTCCGCTTTAATCCAGAGTCTATCCTGATTATTTCTAACCCATACGTGGACTTGTGGTGAGAATTTATAGTTTCTGCCTGAAGGTACTTCAGTGCCCTTCATTGGTATAATTTTGTCAAGCTTGTTCGCAGTCTGTGACATAGATATTTCTCTGCGGGTGATTTACCTGACTTAGCTGTAGGTGTAGAGTGTTGATAAAGAAGCGCGTTAAAGACTGCTTTGTGCAGACTTTGTTTTCCCATTTTATTGATGCGGATTTTAAATTCTGTACAGTTTTTTTAGCCAGTCCATTTGATTGGGGGTGGTAAGGTGGAGTAAATATGTGGTTAATTCCCCATTCATGCATCAAGTAAGCGAACTTTTCTGATGTAAAACCTGTGCCGTTGTCGGATACTAGGGTTTCTGGGAGACCGTGGTATGCGAATATTTCCAACAGTTTGTCGATGGCTTCATCCGAACCTGTGTTTTTAACCATTTTATATTCAGCCCATCCTGAATAGGCATCCACTGCTACTAGAAATAATTGTCCTTGAATAGGACTGCAGTGATCTATGTGAATTCTCTGCCATGGCTTGTCTGCTTCTTGCCAGGACTCGAATTTGGCTGAGGGTGCATTTGCACATGACTGGCAGTTTGTGCCATTTTTTATGCATTGCTCTATGTCACTGTTAATTTTTGGCCACCAGACATAACTACGAGCTAACGCTTTCGCCCTTACAATGCCCGGATGACCTTCATGCAATAAATTAAGTATTTGTGACCTGCTGCTTATGGGGATTAGTACTTGATCACCTCTGAGTATACAGTCTTTGCAAATGGACAGTTGTTCTCGAGCTTTCCATAGCTCTATGTGCAAGAAAGATGGTCTTTGTTTTGGCCAACTTTTGCTGATTTTTTCCATGATCCATCTGTAGCCAGCGTCTTCTCTGGTCCATGCGGCTACCTTTGCGCTGTTAAGTGTCTGGCTGTTTAGTGTGTCGATATAGTTAATTTCTACATCGTTTACTTCTTTCTCGAGCTGATCTGGCATTCGCGATAATGCATCAGCATGACCGATTTTCATGCCTTTTTTGTATTCGAGATTATAATTGTAACCTGTGAGTATGTTAAGCCATCTCAACATATGAGGGCTTAAATGTTCAGGCATCTGTTTCGTGCCTAGAATTCCCAAGAGTGGCTTATGGTTGGTTATTAATTGGAAAGGACGTCCATATAGATATTGGTGGAATTTACAAACTCCGAACACTATGGCGAGGGCTTCCTTGTCTAGCTGGCTGTAGTTCTTTTCCACCTTGGACAAGTTGTGCGACGCGTATGCTATAGGATGTTCTCCGGAGTGGGATGGATGGCATATCACTGCCTCCATGCCATTTTCTGATGCATCAGTTGTCACGGTTACCTCACACTCGCTGTCATAATGGACCAGTAGTTTATTTGATGTGAGAAGGGCTTTGGTGTGGAGAAATGCTTGCTCTTGTGCTGCTTCCCAATTTCATTTCTGGTTTTTTTTTAATAATTCGTACAGCGTTGTCGCTATGTGTGCTTTGCCATTCAGGAAGTTTTCAAAATAGTTCACCAGGCCCAAAAAGGCCTGTAGTTGTTTTACATTATTTGGTCTTCTGGTGTCAGATACTGCTTTAACTTTTTCAGGGGAGGGGATTATTCCTGAGTTTGACACTATGTGATCCAGAAATTTTATTTCAGTAGCCTTCCAAATACATTTTTTCTCATTTAATTTTGCTCCAAATTCCTCCAGTCTTTGGAAAACTTTTGAAATACGAGTGCTCAATTCATTTTCTGAATTGGCAGTGACCAATATATCGTCAAAGTAGGGGATGACGCCTTCGAGTCCGTTTAGAAGAGTCTCCACTTTTGCTTGAAATATACTTGGTGCTGAAGCTATTTCGAATGGTAGACATTTGCATTTAAATAAACCTATGTGTGTAGTAAGTGTTAGAATGTTCACAGTGGGGTAGCCCACTCGGCTTCTTCTGTTGCTTCAAGCATGCCATCTTTAACCAATTGCTTTATTTCCTCCGCTATTTTTTCTTTTTGAGTGTAAGGAATCTTTCATTGTCTACAAATTATAAGCACTGCTTCTGGCAATAATTCTAATGAAACTGGTTTTGTTTTTATTGTTCCCAGTTCTCCATCGAAACGTTTAGGAAAACGCTGTCTGATATTTTTTTCAATGTCAATATTTTTGACCCAAGCAATTTTTATTCCCAGTTGCTTATAACGATCCAGAGAAGGACTTAACATCATCTGCACTATGGGGCACCATCTAGGCATTTGAACCTAGAAAAATTTATAAAGTAGGCAGATACGTAAGTCAAAAAAAAATTATTTTATTTATATATTTTGATATCTGGTCATTAGCCCAAGTCACTAGCTCAGGGAGTAGCAGAGATTTAATAATATAATATCTTATCTAATTATATTTCAATATTAAAAAATAAATAAAATAAGCCACTGCCAGTAATTAACATCCAAAAATTTATTTACGCACACACATATATATATATTGTGCCCTTTTCTATAGGCCAGTAATAGTTTATAACAGTCAATTACTAAAAAATTTTAAATTTAGAATATGTTCATTTAATACATTAATTATATTAAGTCAATTATATCTTTAAAGTACAATTTGAAGCTAAAGAGAATACATAGTATATAAAATCATTTAAAAATGGTTATGTAAAGCTTAAAATATTGTTGCATATGGTTGTAAAAGCTGGCCATATTAAATAACACAGCTATAAATAATTAAAAGTATATTTAAAAATTCGATTTTAATAGTTTAAAAACGTATAATTTAATAAATGCTATGTTTAAATTTGTAATCATATTTAAATAGTCAAAATTAATATAGTATATTTTAAAATAAACTTTGTGATGGTGAAAATTATATCTAGTTCTATATTTTCTAAATTATTCTTCCAAATTTTTTATAATTATTTTATATAATATAATAAGTGTATCAATTTTATAAATCTAGGCAGAGAAATAGATTAAAAATCGTCTGTCAAAGTTATTAATCATGTGACTTTTAATATATACTCTCTCACACACGCTTGTTTGAAATAATAACAAAGTTTAAAATATTTTAAAAGTTATATTATAGAATTGGATAGAATTATTGTCTATCATAAAAGTAAATAGTATTAAACATTAAGTTAACTATCATATGTAATGTTTTAAGTAATGTAATAAAGATGAATACAGATATATAAAAATTAAATATTTTATTTAAATAAAAATAGATAAATTGAATATTAAGAAATGGAATAAGTTATTAAATGTTATTTTAAATGTTATTTTAAAAGTTATTTTAAAAGATTAAATAATTTAAATAAAGGGTCGTGGTTGGCAGACTGTACTGTCGCCGCTAGAGGTGCTGTTTCTGTGTTTTCACACAGAACATACAGGGTAGGGGCCTCAAAAGCCTATTATTTTGAAATTATGTTGTTAGTATAAGACATTTTTAGTTATTAAAATGATTCTAAAATTTTAAATACAATTTCAATAAATATTTATGCTTTTAATATTATTGTGAGAGGTAGTTTTGATAAAAAGATCTTCGAATTATTTTGCTTGCGAGTAACAAGCACACACTATATGCAGCACGCAAATAACACTTTATTTTTCAAATAGTAATCTATAAACCAAATATAATTTATATTACTTTAAAATTTATTGAAAATATTAATTGAAAGTTAAAAAAAAGTTTTACAAACAATAATCTTTTAAAATAATACATTTTTGACGATATACTGCCGTAGGGAAAAAATTAGCTTTTTTTTTTTTTTAAAAAAAAAACAGACCGTAACTCACGTTTTGTTTTATTTACAAAAAAAAAAAAACCACTTTTAGAGTAAATAATTAAAAAAACAGATCGCTTTTTACAAAGTCATACTTTAAAAATACATCGATTCATGAAATGGTGAAATAGAATGTAAAATTATTACGTTTGACCATATATTTAAATAGTTATGACTTTATAAATTATTCACCCTGTACATTATAGGCCCTGAATGTTTTAAGTACTATGTTCATAAACTTAGTAATGAGGCATTTAGAGGTTGTGTTTTTACCGTGTGTACGTGGAGAAACAGGGCGTAGTGGGCTAGAATCTTGGTAGTTTCGATAGCAGCGACACATAAGCTAGATGTGTTTACGGCAATCAGCGCCACCTAGGTTCTTGGTGCAGACGCCAGCTGCCAGCCAGCTTGTGGAAGGTTCCTTCGACACATGGTGAACAGCGCCACCTATTGGCAGAAAAAGCGTTGTCTGCTTTTGAGGCCCCTACCTTGTATGTTCTGTGTGAAAACATAGAAACAGCGCCTCTAGCGGCGACAGTACTGTCTGCCAACCACGACCAAATAAAGTTATAATTGAATTAAAAGTGGTATTTTAAATAATATTTTTTAAATTTTATTATGTCATAATTTCTAATTTTGAAATTCAATTCTACTTGAAATTGAAAATATGTAAATTTGTTCTCAAGCTAAAGTAAGAATTAACCAATAGGAATAGGTATTCTTACAAACTATAAATATGATTTGCATGGGGTTATCGGGGGAGATTAATAATGTATTGAAACTGGAGAAAGGTAAATTATAACTATCAAAAGATAGTATTTTAAAATTTTTTATTTTAGTCAATTTTTTTTAGTACTTTCTCATAATTTATTTTTAAAAAAAAACTAATTGATAATTTTTAACAGTAACTTGCAAAAAAGAGAGTGTAAACTAAAAAATATTTTAATAATTTCGTTTAACATGCTTTGTTAAATTTTCTAAAGTTCCTTTATCAGTCGTATTTTATCTAAAAATTTAACCTAAACTTCACAATAAAAATGGATATACCGTGGAATAAAATGAATATAAGTTGTAATGCTGAAAAAATATTTGAAATATTTATTGATACAGTTTTATTAATATTTCACCGAAGAACTGTTTTGGTACATAAAAACCACAGCTCGGACATTATACGGAGTCTAAAAATGTATTGAAACGTATTATTTATAAGCTGATCCAAGATTTGTTTTTAAATAGTAATAAGACAATTATATTTCATGGATTATTTTATATAATATGATATTCAAAGGAGTAAAATGTTATATCCTTTCTGAAGGTAACATTTTTATTTTATTTTAAAATGATATATAAAAAATACCAAATGAAAGTTTAAATGTATCAAGAAGGAAACAGAGATAAAAAGTGAACACATAGATGAATAAAAAAAATGGATCCATGGAAATACAAATAGTACTTAAAAGTTTATCGAATATTTTTAAAGTTAAATTAGATGGATTGATGTATCAGATACACAGAGAATATTGGTAGAGAAGATTAAGAAGCTTCACGGGATTAATTGATATTATGATTTAATAATTATCATCCTAAAAACTAAAACCAAGGATTATTTTCTAAATTTTACTAAATGGATTAATAATTATTTTGTTTTAAACTTTAATGCGCTTGGAGAAGAACATTTTGGAAAACTCTAGAGAAAATAATAAACATTTTGGACTTATCAGGAACTATCGTCAAGAAAATATGTAACTATAGTTTTTATTTTTTTTATTTTGTTAACCTAGTTTAAATCTAAATTTTTATATAAGATTAGGAAAAACATAAAAACATTAATTTATTAATATTAAAATTTTATAATATAACAATCTAATAATTTAGCTAAAAATATTTTAATATGAAGTGTATGGGTATGAATTTTTTTATATCTGCAATGCTCAAGTGGACAAAGGAAGCCTACTGAACACGATGACTAGATAAAGGTTATTGGTAATAATAATAACTATTAATAATTTTATAATGTATATTTTTTTGTGTGTTTTCTTTAGATCATCTATGGATAGTAAGAACGAAGTATAAAAGTTTTTTTTACTTATATGTACCGCATTTCATACAACATTTTAAAAAACATTATGAGATAGGATTGATTTGAAAATATGCATACGAGATTATTATTATTATTTTTTTATTATTAGTGATATAATCGAACATAACAAATAATTATGTGATTCTTTTAAAATTTTCATGTTATGGGATATTCAAATATTGTCTAAGTAGATCGTATATGATTAAACATACAGAGCAATGAAGTAAGCAACTTTTCTTATGGGATAGTAATATTGTTTAACTATTAATGAATTTTATTTATTGTTTTGTAAATGCAGATAGTTTTTTATCGATGTAAGATGTAAAAAAATCTTGAGAAATAATGTTGAGATAGTGGCTTGGAAGTACTTAGTGAACAGGAAACCGAGATGATGTTTTAAGAAATAGGATGTTATAAGGAATGGAAATAATATTTAGTCTTTATGTGAATATCAGCATAGTTAACAAAGCCCTATGACTGATACACATTTTATTGGACAGTGTTTATATTTCTTTAAATATTTGATGTTCTAATAAAGCTGAAGAAATAGCTTTAACATCGTCCCTGTACTAGAGGATATTAGGCAGGTAAATGTCATACCTCTTCGCACTGTACCATGATTTTGAGATATGTTAAGAGTAATACTCTAGCTTTCTTCCTTAATCCTATGCATCTGTTTTCGCTATCTTTATTTCATGCAACTGCATCGTTTAGTAAGATATGTTAAAAGAAATGATAAATAATTTAGAACTAAGGTTATGCTATCATTTTTGGATAAGATTAGTTTATTTGCTTATAAGGAGGAGAATATTATAACTTAAAATTGAAGATCCAAAGTATCCTAAGGAAAGAAAAGAATCATAGAATATATTTTGAATTTTATTTCGGAAATTAAATATAATTTTTTTTAAAATAAAGTATCTAAACAAAGATATTTTCTTTAAAGTGATAATAATTTTAAATGCTTTAGTATTATTTTTTTTAAGAGAAAAATAAGTATTGCATATTTTTTGAAATACAATAGTACAAAGTAAATTATGTAAACAATATGCATAGTATATTTTTTGTTTATTGATTAACAGACATGTATTGATGATTACACTTATATCATACTAAAATAAGGCTTAAAGAAGAATATATTATGATTAGTAAACATTGTGTGATAAATACTAAAATCTAGTACTGAATTTTGGATAATATTTTGTGTAACATCTTTGACTTTGCAAGATGAAATTTTTTTTTAATATTTTTGAGAAATCCATACTCATTATAAAATTTTGTTTTCTATAGAATGTTTTTCTAAGTATGAATTTTTAAAATAAGATAGTTTAATAATATTAAGGATAAAATGCTGTTGCTAATAAAGTAGATAAATATATTTTGTAATAAATTAACCATAATGAGAAACCAAATAGTAACATTTTTTTTAAATTTTGTCCTAAATCTAAATAAAGATGTAATTGAAATATAAATTATTTTTTTTATAACCCGGTAGATCAAACTGTAAAGTAAAAAAAAGTTAAGGATATCCACTGTAAATAGTGTAAAGAAATTGTTTATTTATTTGTTGTTAGTAATAAACTTTGTTAAATTTTGTTATTTCAAAAATTTTGTGTCCGAGTTATTTATTTCTCCACATCGCTGCATGAAAACATGATATATGCATAATAATCGAAACAAATATATAATTTTGCACAAAAAGATAAATAGAGAATTATTTTAAGAATTTTAGAATATTTTATTGGTATTCATTATAATTAGATAATCATAATCTTACATTATTTTATTGGTCATAAATCAGTTATCACAATATTATATTAAATTATATGCTATCAGTTGCCACACATATTTTGTTTGTCAGATTATTAAAATGCTATCACGTATTTATTATATCATTACATGAAGATATAAGATCATATTATATTATTTCATTATTTTATTATGGTAATAAAATTATAGTAAAAGAAAAGATACACAGAATTAGTTAAACAATGAAGAATATTACTACTGTTATTTATTATTATTAGATTCAGTGTAATAGATTATGACATAAAATCCCTTCTCATATTTTACTACCATATTTTTATTAACTTAAAATAAACTTTATGAACCTGAGATTATTTTATTTGAGCTAAATTATTACAAATAGAAGATTAAGACTTAATTATTAGTTTAATCTTAGTGAGTAAAAGTTAATAAAGTCGTAAGAATACTATGAGTTTGTTATTTAAAATAGTAATAAGGGGGGTAGTGTTCTTATGCCATTGAGGTAGTATCCTGTGGGATATTGGCTCAATGTAATCTATCTTGTCACCTGTATTTTCACTTCAAGTCTCATGAAAATATTAAATATTTATTTAATTTATTTTATAACTGAACCTTATTCGTATTTTAAATTTGAGCTAGTGAAATATTTTAATTTTAATGCTGAATATTTTAGTTATTAATTATTAACTGAGATAGAACCCATTTTTATTTTATATCATATACTATTCTGAAGTGAGGATGCACGAGATGAAGGTTAGAATATATAAGATTTAACATTATTATTTTAATATGTTTACTTTAACATTTAACATTATTTTTACTTTTATTTTAGATTTTTAATTTACATTTTAAATTTTATACTATTATTAGTTTGCACAGATTTGTTTAAAAATGTTGAGTATAGATTGGTTACATAGATTCCACGGTCAAAAACATTTCAAAATAAACATAAATGATCAAAATACAAAATCATTGATACCGTCAATTGCAGAGGGAAATTTATAAGTAACCCAATAGCATTCACCATAAGATGCTTGCATTAACACCAATAACTTAAAAGACATCCGAATAAATACATTTTTGATATTCACCATAAAGTATCAGTATTTACTGAATGTCTATATATATTTTGATCAAATATGAAAACCAAAAACATAATCAACCGGTAATGAACCCATGCAAGCGTCTATACCCAACTTAAATTTAATGCATCTTTATTTAGAGTGTCGAGTATGAATAGACTACATAGATTTGCATTTGAAAAGAAAATATTCAATCCTTGTTTAACCTTAGGCCAAAGGTTCGCAGTCAAACCAAACTTCAATCCATCTGATATATCGATGTGTTCAATGTAATACGAATACAGCAGCACCAATTAGGTTAAGAGAAGAAACTGCTTCTCGTCAGATAAAAATACTACATCTATCATACAAGAAGAACAATAAAAAAAAACTCCATCGAAAGGAACAGCGTTCTACATCTTATAATCCCTTCCATAGGCAAAACGGAAGTGTGCGGTGTATAAAGCAATTCTGCCCGTAGCGAATCTCGTACTACATCTACTAATTACACCAATATATCCGATCCATTGACCTAATTCAACTACGAAACGAATAACCTAAAATTACCCTCTCCTAATATAACTTTACAAATCTATATAGCCATTCACGCCTGACTTAAGTTTAATATTTATATAACTAGTTTAATGAAAAACAGAAATCATAATAAAACTTAAAGAACAAATAAATAAATGGAAATGATTTTACAAAAGAAATACATTAAATAAAATTATAACTAATTAATAAATAATGTTGGTCAGATAGGATTCTATTTGTATTATTTAAATATGGAAAGTTTTTAATTTAATGTTCATTAATTATAAAGTTCTTACGGTTTTAAACAGTTCATCTTTATCTGTTGCTTGCCATTTGAACGTGAATTCCCATGCCATCCAAAAAAGATTGGTATTCTGTTGGCCATTTTATTTATTCATCCGGAGGTTTTTTACTCCAGCTGGTCCTCAATGTAGAAAACGATAGTTCATTTCTCTTTTTTCCTAGCAGAACTGAAGGGATTGAAGAGTGCATCTTTTCAATCTCTTCTCCTTCAACTCCACACTAACACATATCTGCCCATTCGTAATAACCAACTAACTCTTTTATTTTTAAACCTTTCCTTTTATAATAATTTTGTGAATTAACTCAACATTATGTCATGATGGTGAAAACCTTTTCGTTGAAGTCCGATTTCCCGATGGATTTCTTTCATTTGCTAAAAGTTTCCATTGTTTTCCTATCTGACCGATGCTTATACATTTAAATGCCCAAAGGCTAGTTTACTAATTAAAATAATCATTTCCATTTTACAAAAGATTAATTAATTTGTTTTCAAACTTAAACATATATTTTTATCTTTAAATCTTTTCTGAAAATTTAGTTTTAAACTACTCTTTTTTTAATAAAGTTTTATTTTAATAATTATTTATCTGTGCGATTTTATATATATGCGAGTTTAAGATGATTTTTTAATTTTCAATTTTTAATTCTTAAAAGATAAATTTTTATTGGCGAACTTTTTTTTTATGTTTACTAATAAAAAATAATGTAACGTACGTATGTGCCCATTACATAATTGCTTTATTTCCTCCGCTATTTTTTCTTTTTGAGCGTAAGGAATCTTTCATGGTCTACAAATTATAGGCACTGCTTCTGGCGATAATTCTAATAAAACTGGTTTCGTTTTATTGTTCCCGGTTCTCCATCGAAAAGTTTAGGAAAACACTGTCTGATGTTTTTTTCAATGTCAATATTTTTGACCCAAGCAATTTTTATTCCCAGTTACTGAAACCAATCACAGCCAATAAGAGGATTTATAGGGGCATGTACTATATATAACGTCAATGTAACTATTTTTTTTGCATTATTTGAAGTAATTGGAGCCTGAATTACTCCTTTAATATTTATAGTGTTACCATTGATGTCTCGAGCCTTCAGATTCGTATGCATCAGTCTAGGTGGCTGTCTCATATCTGCCACAATGGTTTTCCAATATTTAATGGAAAGTAACGACACCCCACTACTGTGTCAATTTCTATCGATAGGGGTTTTCCGTAAATTTTGACAGTTATTTCGAATTTCTGTGATTGATCCGAAGACACATTATTAATTGCCGAAAATTCCTCTTGTTTATGTTTTCTCATAATGCTCTCTTGGCTGTTATTCTTTGTATAATTATCAAATTTTTTATTTCTGCACATTTTCCCCCAGTGGCCGAATTTATTGCAGTGTTTACAGTGTTGGTCTTTATAAAAACAGTCATGTGCCATGTGACCTAGTTTTCTGCAGCAAAAACACTTAATTTGACTTTTCTTAATGTCTGTTGTTCAACTTTGATCAGGTACCCTTCTATCTGGTTTGTCTACTTTGTGGACTTCATAAGGATCGTTGTCTGCTATTTTCATGGCCGCAAATTCCTTTGATTGCTGCAACACAAGTTTGTGAGCTATACCACGTTTGTTAGCTACTTTATAGTTAATATTCGTATCTGCCAATAACTGCTGTCTCAGACTATTACTGCTCATTCCACAAAAAAATTGTTCGAGGAGGGCTTCCTCCAGATATGAATCGTAGATGCAGTTTTTTGCGAGTTCCCGCAGGGCAGTATCATAATCTTGTGTCTGCTCATTCTTGTCTTGGTGGCGATTTCTAAAGTGGAGTCTGGCAATGTGTCTAGACTCATGAGGATTAAAATAGTCGGTCAAACGATCTTTGACCTGTTCAAATGTTAATTCTTCCGGGGTTTTAGGTTCACAGAGCCTATTTGTGATCTGAATTACTCCTTTTCCAGCAAAACACAATAAGGTCGCTGTTTTGCTTTTATCGTCTTTTACTCTGTTAATAATTAACAGTTTTTCAATTTGTTGGACATACAGGGGCCACTCACTTGCCTCTCTGATGTTGTAACAGTCATATTTGAACATCCACGCAACAAAATCCAGAGTTTTGATAAATTATACCAAGGCTGATCTAGATGAGGGTTTGAGACCAAATCTGACCGCACCTCAGCTCCTTCACCAATACTCCCTGACTTACTACCTTATGAATGACATATATGAGTTTACACTCGTAATCTCTCAATTTCCATGCTGGCAATAGCAAAGGGTAAAATGAGAGACTCGGGGATATTTAACTAAATGTTTTATAGCTTTTACCAAACACTCACACAACCTATGGCTGATTATCTCATGCATATAAAATCATTATGGATGGTGATTTACTATAAATAAAGTGAATAATACTGCAGATGTTAATAGATTTTAAAATTATTTAATATTGACAAAAGACAAACAATAACAATTAATTATACTGAATATTCCACTCGCAGGTGGGATGGTGAAAATACGAACTACACATTCTGTAATCAATTGTACTTAACGATCATTATTCTATTATATTGTTTATATGTTAATAATTATTTTACATCTATACTGATGTCTAAATTATGTTCTGCCATTCCTACTCAGTATGTTAAGGGTTAAATTCTAAGAGAGTAGGAACTTTATACAATGTGTACTTAAATTTATCATTACACGATGAGCAGACAATGTGCTCTTTATGTAGGTATTCTTAGATAAACTAGATCTTAGGTTCAGATCAATGCTGAACAATTAATATACAGTAGATGAACTGGCGTTTTGTAGCGTAACTTCTGAGGCTATGGCGCTATGCAAATTACATCAGATGCATCTTGAATGTGCTTTTACTCATGAGATTCAGTAACGTTTACTCGGTTCTCAGATACCACTCGCCTGCTATACATGAACTTTTAGTTCGGATGCTCGAACAGCCACGATATAAGATGTTGGATTCCGGTGTTCCAGTTTTATAAAAGAGGAAATGGGAATGACCCTTGAAATCACTATCCCATTCAAGAGAAGGCTGTCCGAACTAAGGATGATAAGATAGCCCTTAAAACCTAATCTTATCTTAATAATTATATGATAGCAAGATGGAATGCACCTCAGTGCTTCATAAAAACTCATTCACAATGCTTTTGGAATCTTAATTATAACAACTAGTAAAGCGCGAAATCTATAGTTTCTTCTGCAAACTACCCTACGCCAGTTAGTTAAATAAACACTGAAATTGTGCTAAAGAGGACTTTATTAAAATTAGTCTAGTTTATTAATTAACTACATATTATATGCAATTACATTAAGGGGGTCTAAAGCATATCTGGGCTTAAACTTGGCTAACTACTGAATATGCCTTAAATTATCACTCTCTTTTATTTACCCAAACAAACCTTTTAATAAGCAACATATGTGAATTTAAGCTATGCATAGCAGTTCAAATAATACATCAAAGTAGGTTTCGGACCAGAGACAATCTATAGATATGCCAAACAGCATAATTACTTTATTGGAGAACAAAACGTCTCTTTAAGTTTATAATAATTAATAGTCTCTGCTCCAAAGGCAAAGCATAAATCAATAAATGCATTTTAACAAAATATATATATAGATGCAAAAGTATAGATGCAAATAGAGAAAATAATAAGGCAAATAAGCTTTTATAAGTTGAATTTAAAAAAAGAGATTTAAGAATTTGTGATCAGGCAAGATTTACATTTAACTTTTAAAGTATTTTAAAAACATACAGGTTGAGATACGTTTATCTAATACAGCTAATTACTTTAAGAGAGAATACACCTTTTAAACATGGTGTGATTAATTTATAAGATTTGAATGGAAGAGTTTGTGCACATTACTTATTATATAGCTAGCTTTAGGAAAGATTTATAGATGGCTATAGCTTTTAGATTTAGTTTGATTGAGAAGTGGTTACCGGTTATTTATCTGGAGGCTTGCAGCTTGAAAGTATGAAATACACGCATGGACTGATTGATCTGAGCTGGTTCATCATTGGGCTATTCTTTAAGTAGGGCTGTGGTTTGGATCTCCGGGCTCCATAAAATAGTTCTTGACCATCAGGAAGATGGCCTTAGCTTTTCTAGCCACTTATTTGCATGGTAGAAACTGGGCCTGCTGCCTGGATATAAGTTGAAACACGAGTAAAGCAAAAATGGATGACGATTTTCTTTCAACTGCCTTTTTTATACTTTTTTAACCCCCCCCTCTTACAGTTCATTCACAATCTTTATTTTTAGACATTAAAATCTAAGAAGTCTTAATTGCATCAGCTTCAAATGAATCGGTTGATTGATTTCAGGTTTATTCATTGTTCCTTTTATTTTTCTCAGATTCCAGTTCCAATCTGGATTTCAGTGCAGGATTTAATTGTCCAACTTTTATTTTATTAAGAATCCTAAAATCTGGATTTGTACCGGCAGTGTCTCATGAGATTGGTAAAGTTCTTTTTTTAAACATTGGATTACTTCTCCTTTTCTTTTACTGAAAGAGATTTAAGCTGCTAGCGTTTTATCCTAGATGTGAGACATCTACATTTGTTTTTAGTTGCTCTACATGATTATGTAATTGGGTAACTTTAAAGCCAGTTTGAAATACTTTAGAGAATTCTGTTCTTATCTAATACAATTTTCCCAGCTTGAAACCAATTCCATTATTTAAAATCATAAGATGAATATTTATAAAATTATAAGGTGTGTACGTTATATAATGATAATATCATTCAGATGTGAATATACCATTTTTAGCAAATAGAATTATTACAAAATATATACAATTATAGCAGACGTGTGTGCATATACAATTACACACATATACGTGTAAACATACGTTTTTATACATGTTAAATTCCCAAGTATATTGTTATATATATGTGTACCTTTAGGGTTTGAACTAGGAAAATGAAGGCTACTGATTTCTAGAATAGGTGAAATGTATGATGATGAAATCATGTGGCAATCATTGACACACAAACCAACAGATCTCAAAGAATACTGCTGGGCACTATGCAAGATTTTTTGGAGTGAAGAAAGACAGGAGTATATTTTGCACACTATAATCAATGAAAAATTTCCAACTAATCACCAAGAAACGTATGCACAATTCTTTTTAAAGCAAGCCGCAAGACTCAGATCTCTACCAGATATCACATGGTCAGAATCACATATTATCCGTACCATATGACAGAACATGCCGATGAAGGTGCAGGAAATGATGATCATAAGCCAGATCAATAAGATAAATAAAATGACTGAGTTTTTGGTTTCAATAGACTATGGATTCAGGAATCCAGAAACAGATGGAATCCCAAAATTGAACTCAGAACAAAGGAAGGGGGACATACAGGAATGCCCAGAATATTTAAAGAGACAACGGAATCAGTTTAAACCAGATGGTAGCCAGATGACTAACATAATATGGGAAAAAGAAAGCATTGAGAATGTTACAACCACAAGCTTCTGTCCTATTATTGAAGTGATGATAGAATCCACCAAGGTATTAGCACTAGTGGATTCAGGAAGCCAAGCATCGATCATATCAAAGGCATGGATTAAAAGTATAGAGAGAGAAGGGGAGATCATGCAATTGCCAACACGTCCCATCCAGTTGACCTTGGCTAATGGGAAAAGAATCATGAGCGAGAACAGTCAAATCTGGCTAGAGGTGAAGATTAATGAGAGATTGAGGGGCCATATGTTCTTGATTGTATCTGGACTAATCTATGATGTGGTGTTGGGTTCCGACTTTCTAACCCAAAATCATGGAATTATCGATTTCTTCAGAAGAAAATGCCTGTTCGACAATGAATCAACACATTTCAAAGTGACCCACCAAGCCGTACCTGAGAAGCAAAGCTGCTTGATCCAGCCTGTTGATTCAGCATTGATTGAAAAAAAGGTCCCTGACTCAGCTATTACAGAGTCCAAAGATAAAAGAAGTATCCAAAGCATATTAGAAAATTATGCTCAGGTGTTTGCCCAGACTCCTGGAAAAATAAAGGGGTATACTCATAGAATTCGAGTGAAGGAGGAATCGTACACCCAATCCAAAACATACCCCATCCCATTCCAATACCGGGTTGAGGTGGAAAATCAGATTCAACAGACGATCGAGTGGGATATTATTGAGCGGAGCCCATCTCCCTATAACAATCCGCTGGTAGTGGTAAAAAAAATGGAGATTTGCGGCTATGTTTGGACGCACGGAAATTAAACAGCATGACCATCCCTGAGAGAGACATCCCGCCACCAATCCAGGAAGTATTTGTCCAGTTGGCAGGGCAGACGATCTTTTCTACCTTAGATCTTACCGCCAGTTATTGGCAGATGGCCCTAGACCCTCGTGACCGAAAGTATACCGCATTTCGGTATGGAGGACATACCCATGTGTTTAAGTGAGTCCCCTTTGGACTCATTAATAGTGGGGCAGGACTGATGCGATGCTTAAAACAAGTCCTATCCAAAGAGGTACAGAAAAATATGGTCTGATATGTGGACGATATAGTAATTGCATCGAAAAACATCACTGAACATTTGAAATGCCTGGAACAATTTTTCCGTGAATGTGCCCAAAAAAACATAACTATTAACTTGGAAAAGAGTCGCTTTGCAGTAAAAGAAATTACATTCCTTCGACATGTTGTAACTGAGTATGGGGTCAAAGTCCACCCTGAGAAAGTAGAAGCCATCGAGCACTTCCCCAAACCAAAAACTCGGAAACAGGTCTGATCTTTCCTAGGGCTTTGTAACTTCTATCACCGGTTTTACCCAAATTTTGCTCATGAGACAGGAAAGCTGATAGAGTTACTAAAGAAAGATCATAAATGTGAATGGACCGAAGCACATGACAAGGATTTTGAGAACATAAAAAAACATTTCCTTAAAGCTGTAATGTTGTGTCACCCTGATTTTACAAGGACCTTTTACGTCCAGACTGATAGTAGCAAGCAGGGATTGGGGCTGTGTTATTCCAAATTAATGAAGAAGGAAGCATCAGGTTCTCTATTTTTCTAGCCGCTCCTTAAAGGGAGCCGAAGTACACTATACCACCACAGAACAAGAAACCTTAGAAATTGTTTGGGCCTGCCAGAAATTCTGGCAATTTCTCCTGGGGTCTGATGTGGTCATAGTGACCGATCACAAATGTTTGTGAAGCAGTCAATGTCTAATCATCATTGAGCTTCATGCTTAACCATCTACACTAACCTCCTATGGGGCCTGCAATGCAGACCCCACTGTAAATATATGCCATTCACCCACACACTGTATGCATAATGATCCAAAAACATTAATAAGATATTTAGCAAAGTAAAACAGTAGGGTGAGTGATGCGTATATATATAGGAACGAAGCAATAATTTTATTTATTGCTGAATATTAGATGTTTTCTTTATATAATTGTAAATATCTTTTTATATATGTGTGTTTAATTAAACTAGTGGAATGTAACGACAAAGAAAGATGGGGAGGGCTTGAAATACTGAAATTATCTTTATCTATAGTCAGATTGTTTTCATTAATTAAAATTATAAATCTTAATTAAAATTCTCTTTTAGTTGTTTTCAAATCTCTAAAAATAGCTAAAATGGTATTTCCAGCCTTATCTGTTTTAGTTTGTTAATTAAATATTTTACTAATCAAACATGTTTTTTTTTAATTAAGAGATAGCTGTGGGCAACTGAGATTGCATTCTTGGTGGGATTAAGGTGGATAAAAAAAGGCCCATAGAACAAAAGAGTTTTTTTTTTTTGGAGTTGAGATTTGAGTCAGTTGAGTTGAGTTCTTTTTCAGTCAGTTATTTTGAAGGGTTTCAAGACCGTAACATTTTAAGAAGTCAAGAGAAGTTCGGTGCGATGAATTGTGAGTAGAAAAGAAGCACCTTTTTTTCCTTCTTCTCTCAAAGAACTGTCTGCCTGCCACTGCCATGTTCCATCTAGCTGACCATACAACATGATTACTTCTGACTGCTGATTGCTAATGATGCCGCTATGCTGTTTTTTTTCTTAGGTAACCTTTTAACGTAGAACTGCCTTCATAAGTCAATACTTTTGTAATTTGTAATCTATAGTTCAACCTTCATATCTTAATATATATATATATTATTTTATAAGATTCTGCTAAATTTTGCTTTTAAACTCTCTCTCAGTAATCTTTTATTAATATCATGTATTTTAACTTACCTTTCACGCTTAATTAAATTATATATATAAATATGGGTGATTCCATTAAGATGTTATGTATTTTGTTTAATGTATAAATATAATCTATTTTCTTTAATATGCCAAAATCGCTAAATTCGCGAGTAAGGGGGAAAATAATTGTTTTACTTGGAAAAAGGGTGGGCTTTATTTAAAACTTATCAATAAAGTTTTCTTTATATTAAATAGAAATTGCTCGCGAGTTTGGTTTCATTTTAAATTCATTATTCTTAAAGTAAATTAAAAACTTTTACTGTGGATGAATTTTGCTAAATTGGCTGCTTTGAATTTGTCTTTAAATTTCTATTTTAAAAAAAATCGTGAACCTTCACATAATTAATCCAATTCTTTTTTTTTGCTGGTGCCTGAAGGGCGAATTCTACCAGTTAATACGTATTTGGGAATCGATTCTTTAAATATAAATGTTGTTATTCATTATGATTAGTTAAATGACTCAGAATTGAAAAATAGATTATTGCGCAAGAGGTTAGACCATTTCCAAACTTTAAATAATATTATAAAATTATATAAACATTGCTAGCATACCTTTTCCTTTATTCTGATATTTTATCTTTTCCATTTCTTGATCATTTTGTTATTGGAGACATCAAAAGCTTGAAGCTCCTGTCCTACTTTTCGGAATTGTTCGTGGTCAGAGACTCTCTGTGGAACATAAAGTTTAGGAGGGTTATGATATTATGTGCTGCAGAATACAGTGCATCCAGATTCTGGGCTCTCAAACCCAGACCCTCTTTCGATATCGCTCCGCCAGAATGCGTGGACATATCAACTCTAAGTTCGTTTTTCAAATATGCTTTAAAATGATAAAATATCCACAATCGCCATGAAGGCCAGATTTCTTTAACGTATGCTATTACCGTTATTCTGCTCTTTAATTTGATCGCTGTCCGTCTAATCTTAGTAAGTCGCAATGATGTGTTAAAGATAATGATTCATTTCGTAAAATACGTTCAGTATGTTGATCTTAAAACCGCTTTCGTTTAAAAAAAGCGTTATCGATTCCCAGAGACGTAAATCAATTGGTATAATTTATTCTTGTAAATATTGTGCATTGTTTGTTTTTTATGTATACTTATTCTAAAGACGCTATGTCCTAACAATGCCTATCAAACATATGTAATGATTTTAAGATTGTAAATAAATGATTGAGACCGTACATTTATATTTATTTGTCAAAATAATATGAAATTGTATCTGTACAATTATATTTATTAAATGAGTGATAGAGGGGATTTTATACAACAAAGTCCCAAGTCTTGTAAATAAATGATATTGTCCCAAGCGTGAAACTAGTTGGTAAAATATACATGCGTTTTTTTAATCTTTTGTAATATACATATGCGTTTGCGTAAGATTTATTAAAAATATCTATTTCATGTAAATCCTGGTTTGTCGTTTCTGAAGTATTATTTTCTAGTTAATATTTAGAACTATTTTCTTTAGCTAAGAGCTTAGCATCAATAAATAACTATAATAAATGTAATTCCTGGGCTACTCCAATCTCGATCATCACCATCAGTCAGATCTTATGCTCTACCGCTTTGGTTATGGGCACGGATTTAAAATAATTTTACTGTGTCATCAGAATTGTTGTTCATTGGGTCAGAGATTCGAAGAATAGGCAAATAGGTTAGAATTCAGGATTGTTCCAGACCTGTGTATCTCGGGCATGATCGGATTCGAGGTACTTTTGCTTAAGATTTGAATCTTGTTAAGTGAGCATACTATTTTGACCGGTACAGTGGATTTTTTTTCCGGGCTTGGCGCCCAACATGGGGCACCATTCCCGGAAAAAAACTACTATGTAACAGTCATATTTGAACATCCATGCAACAAAATCCAGAGTTTTGGTAAATTATACCAAGGCTGATCTAGATGAGGGTTTGAGACCAAATCTGACCGCACCTCAGCTCCTTCACCAACACTCCCTGACTTACTACCTTATGAATGACATATATGAGGTTACACTCATAATCTCTCAATTTCCGCGCCGGCAATAGCAAAGGGTAAAACGAGAGACTCGGGGATATTTAACTAAATGTTTTATAGCTTAACCAAACACACTCACACAACCTATGGCTGATTATCTCATGCATATAAAATCATTATGGATGGTGATTTAATATAAATAAAGTGAATAATACTGCAGACGTTAATAGATTTTAAAATTATTTAATATTGACAAAACACAAACAATAACAATTAAATATACTGAATATTCCACTCGCAGGTGGGATGGTGAAAATACGAACTACACGTTCTGTAATCAATTGTACTTAACGATCATTATTCTATTATATCGTTTATACGTTAATAATTATTTTACATCTATACTGATGTCTAACTTATGTTCTGCCATTCCTACTCAGTATGTTAAGGGTTAAACTCTAAGAGAGTGGGAACTTTATACAATGTGTACTTAAATTTATCATTACGCGATGAGCAGACAATGTGCTCTTTATGTAGGTATTCTTAGATAAACTAGATCTTAGGTTCAGATCAATGCTGAACAATTAATATACAGCAGATGAACTGGCGTTTTGTAGCATAACTTCTGAGGCTATGGCGCTATGCAAATTACATCAGATGCATCTTGAATGTGCTTTTACTCATGAGATTCAGCAACGTTTGCTCGGTTCTCAGATACCGCTCGCCTGCTATACATGAACTTTTAGTTCGGATGCTCGAACAGCCACGATATAAGATGCTGGATTCCGGTGTTCCAGTTTTTAAAGGAGGAAATGGGAATGACCCTTAAAATCATTATCCCATTCAAGAGAAGGCTGTCCGAACTAAGGATGATAAGATAGCCCTTAAAACCTAATCTTATCTTAATAATTATATGATAGCAAGGCGGAATGCACCTCAGTGCTTCGTAAAAACTCATTCACAATGCTTTTGGAATCTTAATTATAACAACTAGTAAAGCGCGAAATCTATAGTTTCTTCTGCAAACTACCCTACGCCAGTTAATTAAATAAACACTGAAATTGTGCTAAAGAGGACTTTATTAAAATTGATCTAGTTTATTAATTAACTACATATTATATGCAATTACATTAAGGGGGTCTAAAGCATATCTGGGGCTTAAACTTGGCTAACTACTGAATATGCCTTAAATTATCACTCTCTTTTATTTAACCAAACAAACCTTTTAATAAGCAACATATGTGAATTTAAGCTACGCATAGCAGTTCAAATAATACATCAAAGTAGGTTTCGGACCAGAGACAATCTATAGATATGCCAAACAGCATAATTACTTTACTTGAGAACAAAACGTCTCTTTAAGTTATAATAATTAATAGTCTCTGCTCCGAAGGCAAAGCATAAATCAATAAATGCATTTTAACAAAATATATATATAGATGCAAAAGTATAGACGCAAATAGAGAAAATAATAAGGCAAATAAGCTTTTATAAGTTGAATTTAAAAAAGAGATTTAAGAATTTGTGATCAGGCAAGATTTACATTTAACTTTTAAAGTATTTTAAAATTATACAGGTTGAGATACGTTTATCTAATACAGTTAATTACTTTAAGAGAGAATACACCTTTTAAACATAGTGTGATTAATTTATAAGATTTGAATGGAAGAGTTTGTGCACATTACTTATTATATAGCTAGCTTTAGGAAAGATTTATAGATGGCTATAGCTTTTAGATTTAGTTTGATTGAGAAGTGGTTACCGGTTATTTATCTGGAGGCTTGCAGCTTGAAAGTATGAAATACACGCATGGACTGATTGATCTGAGCTGGTTCATCGTTGGGCTATTCTTTAAGTAGGGCTGTGGTTTGGATCTCCGGGCTCCATAAAATGGTTCTTGACCATCGGGAAGATGGCCTTAGCTTTTCTAGCCACTTATTTGCATGGTAGAAACTGGGCCTGCTGCCTGGATATAAGTTGAAACACGAGTAAAGCAAAAATGGATGACGATTTTCTTTCAACTGCCTTTTTTATACTTTTTTAACCCCCCCTCTTACAGTTCATTCACAATCTTTATTTTTAGACATTAAAATCTAAGAAGTCTTAATTGCATCAGCTTCAAACGAATCGGTTGATTGATTTCAGGTTTATTCATTGTTCCTTTTATTTTTCTCAGATTCCAGTTCCAATCTGGATTTCAGTGCAGGTTTAATTGTCCAACTTTTATTTTATTAAGAATCCTAAAATCTGGATTTGTACCGGCGGTGTCTCATGAGATTGGTAAAGTTCTTTTTTTAAACATTGGATTGCTTCTCCTTTTCTTTTACTGAAAGAGA
Organism: Epiperipatus broadwayi; assembly: GCA_028023455.1. Classification (NCBI taxonomy): domain Eukaryota; kingdom Metazoa; phylum Onychophora; class Udeonychophora; order Euonychophora; family Peripatidae; genus Epiperipatus; species Epiperipatus broadwayi. The sequence goes on from JAQFVV010012423.1 coordinate 8,029,312, forward strand.
TTTAAGCTGCTAGCGTTTTATCCTAGACGTGAGACATCTACATTTGTTTTTAGTTGCTCTACATGATTAAGTAATTGGGTAACTTTAAAGCCAGTTTGAAATACTTTAGAGAATTCTGTTCTTATCTAATACAATTTTCCCAGCTTGAAACCAATTCAATTATTTAAAATCATAAGATGAATATTTATAAAATTATAAGGTGTGTACGTTATATAATGATAATATCATTCAGATGTGAATATACCATTTTTAGCAAATAGAATTATTACAAAATATATACAATTATAGCAGACGTGTGTGCATATACAATTACACACATATACGTGTAAACATACGTTTTTATACATGTTAAATTCCCAAGTATATTGTTATATATATGTGTACCTTTAGGGTTTGAACTAGGGAAATGAAGGCTACTGATTTCTAGAATAGGTGAAACGTATGATGATGAAATCATACTGTTTCAACGTCAAATTCAGATATTGCTGGCTGCATTATGATACTTAGTCAAATTTAACAAAAATATTATGATAACTTAGTCAATTTAACAAAATATAAAAATATTTTTCTTAGTAGTTTTATCTCCTCATGAAAATCAAATAATTAGACGCCAACATATTTGGCTCTCAATGCGTTGATTGTTATTACTGAGAATTACACCATTGAGGCTCATAATCAACTGTAACTGTGCCAATTCAGTGTCCAGTGGCACTCTATTGCTCGCTGGATTGCAGCTATCAATAACACAATATAAAATAATTAATGAGGCAGCCCGGCAAGTAGGTTTAAATAACGAAGATTTATTCATAGGATTATATATGAGTTAATCACTATTAATATATACAAAGTATGAATAATATACACACGCTATTATTATTATATATAAATAAGGGGTCCGAAGGCAGAGTAAAATAATAAAGAGATCAGTACGACCTGTTATAGTTCCCTAGGTTTACTTTGGCACATCCGGAGGCAAACCTCTCCCCAAGGCTAGGTGAAGCAAAGGAGCTGACTGGAGCACCTAAGGAAATGGCACATCCACCTTTCAAGAGCTTCACTTAGCAAGTGTCCTCTCTCAGTTCAATATTGAATCCATTACTTGTCACGCCTTGATTTTGGAGTAGCCTCCCTTCATTGGCCATCCACTATCCATGTGGTGGTCATCTCTTTAGTTCCTATACGATCCCTGATTAGATAATGCCACGCCTTTAGCATTGTCTATTTTAAGCAAGGGCTTTGTTTACATTATCTAACCTTCTTGATGAATTACTTTATAGTTTAGCATTAATATATCATTTAATTATTTATAATACACCATTAGCAATCCGTTAATTTTACATTTATTTTTATTACTAGTTAACCGTATTTTTTATATACATGTACATACACACACATTTAGCAGAAGGGCTACTAGAAAAAATGAAAGGTACTAATGTCTTTATTCTACAAAGTGTTCAAGTGATGGATTACCTTAGGTAAGTGTTATTATATATTAATTTTTTAGAAATTTTATGATGAATCCAACTACCCTACTAACAAAAAAATAATTTTAAGCTGTATGCATGATAATTTTGAATTTATGAAATAATATGAAAATAATTGTTAGAAATATTAACTTTTAATCTTTTTTTTATTACTTTGAACATCAATGACTATATTTTTTGTTAGTTTAATTACATTTTTTGGTGTTTTATGTTTCAAACAATATATATTATGTCATTTTTGAATAATACAAACTTAAGTTATAAATTTGTGGCTTAACATAATTTTTTAAATATTCAATATGGCTGCTTCACCAGCGAAAAGATTTAGATAACTTATTTTTATATCTATATTAATGGAGTCATCTTTCATTTTACTATTTATTTCTTGTTTCATAATTTTTAAACTTTATATTATTTATTTTGTTCTTGTTTTTTTTTTTAACACTATTCTAGTACTTCTTGGAAATTCAAAATATATAATTTTTGTCATTATCAGAAAGCTTGAAATCACAAAAAATTATTTATAGTTTTTGCTGTTAGAAGTTATTTCAACAAATTATTATTTATTGCAGTAACATTTGTGTTACAATGAGTGCTTAAAGGGTCATGTTTAGATTAAATCATAATAAATAAAGAAGAACAAAAGACAATCCATAGAAATATAAGTTACAAAAATAAGGAGATGGATGCAAGATTAATAAGAAAATAAAATTAACAATAAAAAAGCTCGATTGTCGATATTTTAAGATATATAAATTATGAGTGTTCATTATTAAAAAATCACATAAGAAATGAAAAGAGAAAATAATTGAAAAAGAATACATATATATTTAAACAGGATAAAAGATTTCATAAAATAATCTATTATACTCTTTCTTCCTCTCGTTTTTTTAAAAACATACTATACTAAAAATATTAAAGACAGATTTTAATTTGACTGTTAAATAGAGAAAGAAAAAATATATAATCAATACTTTTTAAAAAAAATTTATATGATTATATTTGATTCTTAAATAATATTACTATTAATTTGTAAAAATTACAAAAAATTATTGTCCAGGAAAATTAATATTCTTCTACTCATGTGTCTATAATACAGGGTCCCCAACCCTATGCCCGCAGGCACCATGGAGCCCGCAGACCATTTTGCGTGTGCCCATTGCTATCCGAACACGATAAAAAATTATTTATCTGATACAAATAAATTTAATTTTTAAATTTTCTTATAAATTATTGTATTATATTGTAATCAAATTGTAGGGCATACTATACTTTTACAGCGTAAAAAATAGTAAATTATAAGTTAACATTTTATTTTTGAAATAAATATTTTTTTGTACATTATGTGTATTATTAACAATATCATATAAATTTACATTGAAAAAATAAATGGTGCCCATCATCTGGTTGAAAAAAATAAATGGTGTCCGTCATCTGGCCGGTATTATAGAATGTGCTCTTAAGTGCAAAAAGGTTGGGGACCTCTGCTATAATACAATATCTCTTCTCTTTTTTCTTTTCTCAATTCATAGGTTGATTTTTCAGCCTTCTCTTCATCATCAGATCTTTTATAAATATATAATACCATTTCCTCCTAAACATGGACAGGTCCAGAGAGTAGTCACATCATCTATTCATCCATTTTTCTCACTCCATTCTTATTATTGCCCAGCTCTTCAATTCCTATAACTCTTACTATTTCTTATATCATCCAACAAGGACAATCTTTTCCATTCTTTCTTCTTCTTTCCACTCATCATTCCCTCCAAAACACATTTCATTAAATTATACTTTCTTCTTAATACATGTCCAATCCAGTTTTTATTTCTAATTTTCTCAATCAGTTTTCTTTTTTCATTTACTACTTTCAAAACTCCTTTATTTGCTATTTTATTCATGCAACTGATTTTTTCCATTCTTCTCCATGTCCACATCTCAAAGACTTCGAATATGTTCCTAATTTTATTACTCATTGTCCATATTTCACAACCACACAATAATACACACCACACATAGCATTTAATTAATCTTTTTTTTAATTTTGTCTTCAAAGGACCACAAAACATTTTCTTTCTTTTAATAAATGCCTCCTTTGCCAATACAATTTTTCTTTCAACTTCAGTTCTTCTATCTCATTCAACTTAACTACCCAAATATCTAAATTCCTTTACTTGTTGAACTATGTTATCATGGATTTCAATTTGAGTCTTTTTGCATTTCTATCTATCCATAAATCCTTAGACTTCTCAACATTAATCTTCTTTCCATATTCCATATATTGTTCCTCCAATTTATTCAACATATTCTGAAGACATTATTCATCCTCAGTTAAAAGAGCTATATCATCTGAAAATCTTATTATTCTACTTCCAACATTTACTTCTCCACAGTTTACATAATTATTTAATATGTCTTCTAAATAAATATTAAAAAGAACATGTGACATACTACACTTTTGCCTAACTCCACTTCTATATTCACTTCATCGGTTTCATTATTCTCCAGTCTAAATCTTATTCTTTGCCCAGTATACATATTCCAAATCAATCTTCTCTCTTTCCAAAATACTCCTTTCTTTTTTAAGATGGTCGTAAGTTTATTCTAGATTACTCTATCAAATGCTTTTTCCAAATCCATAAAACACATACCAATTTATTTATCTTTTTCAATATATCTCTCTGAAATTGTTCTAACAATACCAATAGTATCTCTTGTACTTTTCCCTCTCTAAAAACCAAACAGTTTTCTTCCAGACCTTCCCATAAATTTATTGGGTTAAAATCTTCAATAAAACTTTAGAAGCACGAGATACTAAATTATAATATATACAATTCATAAACAAGAATTAAACTGGGGGAAAAGGTGTCAATAAAAGGTATGTTGGATATATATATATATATATATATATATATATATATATATATATATATATGAGAGAGCAATTACGTTTGTGTGTGTAGTATAAATCCCTGATTCCACACATAATGTACATTAAGTACCGGCAGTAATAACCCGAGCTACTCAAAATATGCACACACATATATACACACACAAACAATTTATACTTTATGTGTTTAATGTTTGAAAATTATAAACATAGTTCTGATTTTTATTTCTCTCTGCATATATTTATTCTATAGACAAATAACTTAGTCGCAAGATTTTATTATTTTTATGTGAAGAAAATGATCTTAGTCTATGTATTATATAAATTGTAAAATATTTATTTAGTTGAGTAAGTAACAAAAAGTTGCCCATATTTATAATAGTTTGTTGTGCATTTACAAACTATCTCTCAAAATAATGTTGCATAAGGATGTGGAAAAAATAATAAAAAGTATTAGGAGTTATTTCTTTTGATGCATACAATTGGTCTCAGACATTACAGACTTGATTCCACAGGAAGTCTGTAGAAATTCAAGCACCATGTGGCTAAACAACAAAAAAACTTATATGATTGAAGAAATGCTGGTCAAATTCTGTATTGAAATTAATTCTTAGAGAAGATAACGAAATATGGATGTGATAAATATTTCTAATATCATTCATTATTCATAGAGGATTTCAAATATATCTATAAATATCGAAGAGCAAATTTGGAATGATATTAAAGTTTCATCATTATCATCTTTTCAAATTGATGTCTCAATGGACCAAATGTAAGTTTATGTTCTTAGTTGCTTATCTTTATAATATATATTCATTCAGATAATATTAATGAAGAGTTTCAGTTTGGTAGTGCACTTGAAACTACTAACAAAAGTTAAGATATTACAGAATTAAACAGTGGGAAATGTCTGTGATATCTGTATAGCCAGACCACCAGCTATGCTGTGATTAAAGTCAAGCTTTCAAACAAAAATATATAAATAAAAACTTGCTCTGTAAGCAAAGAGCTTTCAATGTATGCTTCACTGATATTTTCTATGCCAACAAGACTTTTCCAGCTCTTCAACAAGATCTATTTATTTATCTGAGCAAAATTATAAATTACATTACATCTGAAGATATGAATTCTGATTGCAAGATTCTTTTCTGTACTGTGTGCACTGGGTGTCAACATGAAATGCTGTAAATTATGTCTTTGAGCTGAAGGAAGAAATAGGTTGTTCCTGGAAGTGCATAGGAAACAGGACCTTGTGACTTTCTTTAATAACAAAGCTTGGAAGAGTAGTTCATTTAGCAGAAATTTTAGGCTGAATAAGTAAGCTGCACATAACACTGAGAGAAAATTAAACACATATAATTCATTTTCAAGATCTTAAGAACATTGCCATGTTTCAAAAACTCAGGGTATGATATAGGAATTTGAAAGTGAACTGAATGAGAATCTAAAGGAGATGACTGGGAATTTTGAATCCTTTGAAAAAGATTTTCAGCAGTTCTTTTCTGGGCTTAGAATATCTGAAATTGGTAAGAACACCATTATCTATATCTTTGACTGTAGCCAGTATTTTTTTTATGAAACACCGAATGAATTATTGGATCTACTGGAATAATTATTTTGCATGCAATTTGTTCTACGTAAAATTGTGACACATCAGTCCTGAGCTGCTGAGTGTTATTTATATCTAAATGCAATCACATCTGTCTTTGAGGGTTTTACTTATATCATATCAAAATGAAGGCGAAAAGGGGATTGAATATAAAAGATGAAACGAAATCGATCTAATAAGACTCAACTGCGAATTTTGAAACTGCTTCGACTAAATACATGGACTATTATTGCATTAAATATTAGATTAAAATTATATTCTGGAAAAAAAAAATGTTTTTTTAATTATTTTTAATCAGCTTAAAAATGCCTTATTATGCAAATGTAATGATGAGTCGCGAGTTATATAAAAGGGATCACGATTCCAAAAAAAGTGGAAAACACTATTATAGCATGAACATCTAAATGGACACATAATCAACATTCATCACTCCACTTGGGATGTGAACGTCATAACCATATTAATTGTAAATAAAGGCAAATTGTTTTTTGCAGAAAGAACAAATAAACACACACAAAATTTGTCTCATTTAATTATTCAAGGTAACATTAACTTAATTGCTTGCATATATGTATGTAAACGGTATTGTCATTCCTAAATTTCGTTTTAAATCATCAAGTATCTTAATTTTCAACAAATTAATTGTAATTCGTGCTTATCTCATGTATGCAAAATAGCAACAATTATTTTGCAATTTCGTTGATTTATAAATATTCCCATTTAGATTTTTATTTTCTTATATATATAATTATTTAACTCTTTAATGTTTTTATATAGATATATCTTATTCTTTCTGCTGAAATTTATTTTTAAACATCTCTCATTTCGTACTGGAATTTAATTGGAGCGCGGTTTCTTCTGCCAGATAGATTCTATGCGTTAGGTTTGCAATGATACGGTTGTCCTTGGAAAATGGGGGGGGGGGGTAATAATAATAATGCTAGGCAATATCATTAGAATAGATTAAAAAAAGATATAAATGCTTACTATCATCTTAACATAAACGCAGTTTCGTTTAAGTCTGTAGCCCAAAGTTTAATAACGAATTTTGTTTATATTTTCTTCATAATATTTTGAAGTCTTTAGAACTATACTTATATACTTTTTGTAGGAAGAAACGTTATTCACAAAATAAAAGTTAACTTATTTTAAATATATCAAAGATTTTGGAAATATAACTTATCTTATTATGGCTAATGACATGAGACGTTTACACTAATTAGCATTTTGCTACTAAATACAAAGGCGATGCATTACTGAACATCCAAAAGTTATTAAGAATTAAGAGATAAAGGGTCATTGCTTTCTATTATAGCATTATTTAAAAATGCAAATTTTTAATCATAGAAAATACATAATTCGAAATAATTTTTGAAATAAGATTGTATTTGGTACAATATTTTTATACCTTTTTTTAAAAAAAGAAAAGATAACAAAAAGATAGTATAGCCATCCAAGAAGAAAGCAAAAAAAAAAGAAAAAAATAAACATACTATATATATCATTCTGGGGATGATTTTTATTACGACTGCATAAACTATTCTGTGAAACAGTAATACAACCACATATAAAACACATTTGTCCATTTTCTATTTATTTAATATTTTGAATGTTGCTTTTTTAATTCTTCTGCAGAAAACTCTTCTCTATGAAATAATTCTTCTTACCTAATTGTGAGCTTTTCAAAGTATTTTGTTTTCAGCCATACCATTCCAATAAAAATAATTTACATTTTTTTAAAAAATATTTTTGAAATAATCTTTTTTTTCTCCATATGTCATAGCATCGGCCGGGAGGCGAACCCACAACCGTCTGCAACCAACTACTTGCTTGCAAGGCAGCTGCGATGACCTCTCAGCTAATATCGCTTAAATATTCTATTAAGGAATTGTATACAATATACATTTACATTAAATATTTGATTTAATGTTGAGCTGATATCGTTCTTAACTTTAACATTTAGCTGTTATACAACTACTGAAGAAAGAGGTTTTGGGTACTCTTTTAGACATGCTTAACACTTCCAGCACAATCATCAGCATATTGCAAGTCCTGAATCCAAAAAGTTGAGCTCTTCCTTGTGCTTTTTAATTTTGTTTTATAAAGCCACCTATAAACAGCTTCAAAACAATTGTCATAATAATTGAAAATAATGTTGGAGGAAGTACACAGTCTAGTTTAACCCCGATTTTCATTTCAACTGCCTCGGATTTTTCTTCTGTAGTATTAACACTTTTTCTCATTCCATTATGTAAAAGCTGTACATCATCAATAAATTTTGGTAAATTACCAATTAATTTTTAACAATGTTATAAATCTGTTTTATTAACTGAATCAAATGACTTTACCAGATTCATAAAAGCAATGTATAAATCACCCCCCCGGTACTTTCCTTACATTTGTCTTTGTTCTTGACACGTTCCTTACATTTGTCTGACAACAGAAACATATCTTCTAGATTTTCTGAAATCATATTATGTCTCTGGTAACCATTCATCTATGATTGGAAATATTTATTCAACCAAATCTTTAAAAGTGCCCTTGGTGTAATGGATAATAATGATAGTTCAATGATAATAACTGCAATCTTATTTATTTCCTTTATTTTAAAAAATTGGAACAATATAAGTATACTTAAGATCATGTGACATAACTTTATGGGTTTATATATTCCTAAAAAAAATTAATATTTTTGAAGCTTACATATCATCATCATATTTTAAAGCTTCTCCAGGTATTTCATTAGAATTTACAGCATTTCCATTTTTAAGATTATAAAAAACTGGAATACAAAGCAGATATCTTCATCCAAATCTGAATGAATAAACAATAGATATATTATTAAAAATCATCTTTTTTATCTTGTATCATTATTCAAAAGATATTCAAAATATTCCTTCTACCTGTTTAAAATATTATTGTTATTATATAAGAGAGTGCCATTGTAGTTTTAATAGGATTGCGATACCATTTTTGGGTCTATATGTTGCTGCAATGCATCAAAGTACAGAGTGATCATCAACAGCAAATTTATATATCTTTTTTGTAATTTTAATACACCAATCATTTTTAAGCCTGCTTATTAGTTTATTGAACTTCTGCTTTCAGATCTCTATATTTATTATGAAGTTCCACATAAAATGTCACGTTTCTTTTTAATCAAATTATTAAAAGTAAGATTATCGTCAGAAAAACAGCCATGATTTTTTTTAGTGAATACAAAAATAGATTTATTTATATTCATAAAATATTTCTTAAGAGGTTCCATACTTTAGTAATTTATATAGTAAATACTCCTAAAGAATGAACACTAACTTTTTTGAGATTGTTATTAAAATAAGATCTATTTTTAATGCATTATTTTTTAAATCTTAATCTGCACTTGTAAAGACTTACATAATATGAACTTCTCTTGTATTCTGACTTCTAATTGTAATGTAATCTATTAAATGTTAAAACAGGCAAAACTCACTCTACGCATTGCCACACACAGCAAGCTAGAGTAATCAATGGATGCCAGAAGGCTTGTGCATAAAATCGCCATCTAGTGCCTACTCATCCAATATCCCCAAACTAGTTTCTGGCTTGTGGCTTTTATCAATGAGGAGCCTTGGGTTTGAGAGCACTGCACCTAGATTTTAGGATCTAATGCAACCCTCCAGCAGCCACCTTTTATCTCCACTTAACTACAAAACTATGAGTCTTAAACTGAAAACACCTTAATGTTTTCAATCCAAGCCCATTAGCATGTATGCCTTCTGACATCCATTGATTACTCTAGCTTGCTGTGTGTGGCAATATGTATAGTAAGTTTTGTCTGTTTTAACAACAGTTATACACAAGCATAAGAGGTGGTGATCATGTGAAATCTATTAAATGTTATTGTTTTGAACATAGATACATTCATGGTTGCTCTGCTTAAACAAAATGTGATAATCAATCCATGTGTTGTACAAAAATTCAATAGCAACAAACAATTATTTATATTTATTTATTTCCAACAACTTGTGGCTAAAGCTTATCGTTTATACTAGCACATGCATTAAAATCTCCCAGAAAAAAATAATAATCATCTAATGATATTACTGTAATAAAGTTATTCAACAATGAATAAGTTTTCTTTCTTTTAATTCTTTTAATCTAAAGTTGGAGCATAGGGACTAATAAAATGAACCCAGTAACATTGTGCAACATGAGTTTCAACATCATTAGCCTTTATTAATATAATGAGAAATTCCAACCATAGATGATATTAAATTTTACAACAAATCCATCACTATGGATCTTTTACTGACAGATCTATCCTTCCAAAAATCTTATGCTATCCTTTTCCTCTGGATGATAAGTTTCACTAAAAATGCAGCTACATTGATCTTAAATCTTGACAGCTTTTTAAGCACAACTATTGTCCTTCATTCTGATCTTGAAGAGTTTGGATCAAGTAAAGTTTAGGAAAAAGTACACGTATAATACTTATTTTTAATACTACCACTGCATTCTATTTTACCATTATTACTAATATTATTATTTCTGTTGCTGCAATAAGTGATCAGGTGGCATGATTAACTAGACAGGCTATGTAAGATAAGCCATTTTTAGACATACTTTCTAAGCCCTTTGTACTTCCATCATAAATAGAGATATCCCTAAATAGATATTTCTGCCAGCTGGAACTCATCCCAAATCCAGTTACAAAATGAATCATTGGTGATTGAACTTCATTAACTAAGAACTGTCAACCTCCTAAGCTGTCCCTGCCATTGCATTCTTAGATCTTAAGAGATTAAGATTTAAAAAAGATGAAAAGGGAATACTATAGTATAGTTAAAGAATGGAAATGTGATTGCACAAACACAAACTCCCATTACAATTTGTATATGAATATGACTAATGACATAGAAAGTAGATGGGACCCTATTCCAGTTTAAGTGAACAAAGAAAAAAAAAGGGAGACAAGCATGTCTCAAGACTGTTTGTTTATATAGCAGCATCTAGCCTTTGATGAATTAACATCCTAACCTACAAGACATTAAGGATGTGATCATGGTCAGGCACTGTTTATTTGTTATTCACAGTTGACTTTTATATCTGAAGATCATTTCATTATCTGCCACCTTTGGAGTCTGTCAGTAATCTAAACATAATAACTGAGAAAAACGTATACATACCATGGTAAATTACCTTCATCATCAATTTTGCGCCACACAAGTTACACACAAAACACAATGATGATTAAAATATGCTAAAAATATATTCACATTTATATCCGTAACATTAAAAAAAAAAAGAGCATGGAAGTAAATATATATACTGTACACACATATAGGTGCATACATATTTTTAGTGAAATCATTATTAAAGCCAATAATAAAAAAGGCTATGACGGCAATTAGAAATAATAGGGGTATGCATATATATATAGTTAAGGGATGAATAGGCCATCAATAAATACCACTATATATATTTAGCAAAGGATCGAGAATTGTATAATTCTTTACTAAACATATAGAGCATCGCCTTTTATTCATAGACTGAGAAAGGGTTGTGATCTCTCCTTAATTATATTTACATTAAGCTATGTTAATTTAATGTATATATATATGTGTGTCAATTATCTCGTATGGTTTAGTGTAGAAGTTGAATATCAGACTACATTATACAATTGTCGATCCATTATTGTGTTTTTTATTTATTTATATTTTACGATCCTTTATTTCTATAGTAGTACACGTTCTTTTCTGAAAGACTTCGAAACCATGCCTAATTGTAGCTGTCGATTGTATTCTATTTTCAAATTATATCTTGCCAACGAAAGTAATCAAATTGTATTTATTTAGACTTCAGATAATCTTTAAAATGTAAACTGAGTACGTCTCTTCAAAAAAAAAAAAAACGCTCAAATTTTCCATGCACAGTAATAAAATATTTTTTCATTAAATACATTTTTACGTTGTTTTTATTTTTTATATAATTTAACATATTACAATTACAGTACTAGAGATAATACACAATTAATTCAAATAAAGTTTTGTGAATGTAGTCAGGATGGCCGAGGGGTCTAAGGCGCTGCGTTTAGGTCGCAGTCCAGCATTCTGGGTGTGGGTTCGAATCCCACTTCTGACAGTGCACTTTTTTTTTTATTTGGTAAATAGAAGAATTTGATTCCAAGAAAAATTTTATTGCAGCAATTGTAACATTTCCTAGAAATTTTTTTTTATTATGACAATCTATTACTATAACAATGGTTACATTACATGGATTGGAAGGGGAGGGTTTATTTATGTTTACAAAACTAACAATTAAAACAACAAAAAAAATTTTTAAATGTATAAATTAATATATTATATATACTTTAATATATTGGAAGTCCAAAAACTTATATCACCGTTTCTAACTATTATCGATTCATTACAGGATGAAGATTCCTCAAAGTTTAATCCAGTTTCTCTGTCCATAAACTCTTTTCTCCCATCATACCAACAAACTTTTATTATTTCATTCATTCATTTTATATGTGATATTTTTCTAGTTTTTAACATTACTGCGAATCTACTATCATTTCTTTTGACAATATGCCTAGTCCTATGCTAGTCTTTTAATTCTTTTTTTTTTCTTTCTTATATGTCAAAGCGTGGAATGGGAAGCGAATCCGGGCCAGCTGCTTAGAAGACAGCTAGGCCACCAACACTTGAGTAGTCTTTTAATTCTTTTACTAATGTCAATAATACTTGTTTGCATATATATTAAAACCTTTCTTTTCAAATATATATACATTTTCTTTATTTCCTTTTAATATCAAACTATTTTTAATAGAAACATTCTATCCAAGTTTATCTCTATGATTAATTTCATCTTATAGTTGTTAATTTCTATTTATTAATGATTATCAATCTTTATTTTTTCTTCTGAGAAAATGCCTGGAGACCATTATGTTAATTTTTCTAGCATTTATCTTTAGTCTTTTTTTTTTTACTTTTATCTGATAACTCTTACATCATTTCTTCAAGCTCTGAAGCATTATTTGCAAAAACTATCATGTCACCTACAAAATCTAGATTACATAATCCCATTCACTTTTACTCTCGATAGCTTCCTTTTTTAATCCACAAACTATTTATTGTAATACTTCTGTAAAATGTCTTGGAGAAATCAAATAGAAATAAAATCATCTAGTCCCAATGTTACTCATTTTGGGTCACCATATAATTTAACCATTGCTGTTGCATTTTGATGAAGATTCTTCATCACATATTCATGGAACATACAAGTAAGATATTTGACAAAGGTAAGT